>JAQNCA010000001.1:10797613-10809087 GCA_029783725.1 Acanthurus tractus
ATTAAAATTTTTAACTCAGGAAAAAAAATAAAAATTAAGACATTACGTAGTATTCTAGATGGTCTTTATATAAATAGTAATTTAGAATGCTACAAGGCGTTTGTAGTTTCTGCCATTTGTAAAAAACTAGAACTAAAAAGGTTTACATTCAATTATAAACAAGATATAACAGAGTGTATAAAATAAAACACTATCATTTTAAAGATATTATATTATATTTTCCCTCTTTATTTTATTTTAGTTTTTTTTGCTTTGCCTTGAAACTCAAAAACAGTGAAATGCCTCTCATTTGCTGTGAAGGTTGAGTGAGGTGATGGAGCTTGACTAAAAGCCACCACACACTCAACAGGAAGTGAGTCCTGATGGATGCTTTCAGTCAGAGACTGAAGGAGGGGATCAAAGGCTGCATTAAAAACTTTGTGCAGATGTTTGTTTGCTTTTTCAGCTGTCCACCTTTGAATTGATGACGTACCATGAGTTCATTGTAAGAAGCATTTTGTTTGATTTTATTTTTTTTCTTTGGGCAATGAAATAAGGCAAAGATAAAAACACCATTTGAAAATAAGCTTTGAAGATTTGAATTTCAAGCAAACTTTGCATGCTAGTTAAGCTGACATTGCCTTAATGATTATCATTTCATCGCTTGTCACAGCTAAGTTAACAATGCATGACCACTGAGTCACAAGTAACAATGTGTACAACAAAATCTATATGATCTGTAAATCTTGTTTTCACTGCTAATTACAAAAGAACAATATTCACCAAACATGAGCAGGGTAATATAAAGTATTAGCTGCAGCAAAGATAAAGTCAGTTTTGTATTCATTGTGACAGTAAGATGGACCTAAATGAAAAATGTCAGAATAGTGGTGTGCACTGGTACACATAGAAAATTTTGGTATTGTAAAACGAATATCATGGAGTTGGCCTCTGGAAATGAAGTACATAATATTTAACTGAAGTGCAGTGATGCTTCAAACACAAATACTAGTGTATCTACAGATGCCATGAGCAACAAAAAAAAGGACATTTCACATATATCAGAGGTTGAAATATATTATATATATATATAATATATATTTGTTTGCTGTGAACAAACAGCAAACAACCATTGGTTTTCATAACTGGTATGATGTGTGTGTGAATCAACCAGCTGTGAAACATCATCTCCTCAGGGAAGCTGGAGCATCCCATTTGTCAAAGACAGGGGACAGTTTAAGGGCTAAAACATGCAAAATGTTACACCACCTGACCGACAAAATGTCTTTTCTACAAGACATCCTGGCATTCATGCTCCCTAAAATGAAGCAAGCATCAACTACAACAACACATTTGAGCACAACTATAATTGATCATCCCTGTGAGTCTGTGACAGTAAAAAAAGTGATAAAATTTTTCATTTTTAGAATGTCACTGTGTCTTTAGACCGCTGTATTTATCAGATGAGTTTCATGATGCTTGAAAAAAAAAAGTAAGAAATTGCCCACAATTATGTTAGAGTTGCCAACGGGTATTGTAATTCATTGACTTAGCCTTGTCTAATGGCACCAGTTTTTATAGGTGTTACCGGTGGGAGACAGTAAAATCATGTTCTTAGTTAACAGGTGAATCGCATACATCCAAGAACCATCTAAATACCACATTAGATACATTATTTTTTACTGGTACCTCTGAAAACAGAGTCAACCCATCTTTCACTTAAAAATTTAACAGTTGCTGCTACTTCCTGTGTGTCCATTCTCATGCCCTCACGTTCTCATTGTTTTGATTTGATCTGTAAAAAAAAGAGAAACATGGAAAAATTAGCAAAGGTGGACAAGTTTCTATGGATGTTTTGATTCAGTTAAAACTGCTAGAAATCCCAAAAATAGTTGCTACTGCCTTCCAACACAAGAAGCCACTTTTATCCTTTCAAGACTATCTTTCAAGCCTTGAAATTTGAGCACTTGAAAATCAAGGGATAGACTTCAAGTTGAGTATGACATTAAGAACTTATGAACAGAGATCAGCACCAGTCGTAGTGATCAGTGGTCGACCTTCCCATGGGAACCCTAAAGTCAGCTGGCGATTAAGCCCAAATAAAAACAAAGTTCTGGATTTGAGGAAAGTTCCAGGACTTTTGTCTCACTCAGCTGCTTTAAGGCCAAAGTCACATTAACACAGTAAAATTTGTAGGGAAAGATAAGGGAACTTCTTTCAAATGCAATCTATACAGCTATACAGTAACACAGTAAACAGCAACACAATTTCAAAACACCAAGTACTCACTGCATAATTTGATCTATGGAAGGATTTAAATGAGAGCGATAAATATAATGAAAAGGAAAGAAGTAGTGATGCAGTGAAACAGAAAACCATTTTGCAGGCTAATACAAAGCTATGTTTAGTCTTAGGTTGTCACAGAACAAGAAAGTCTCATCTACTACAGTGGAAATCTAAATTTGTCCTGCATACATTAAAAATTTGCACTTAAACTCCATCATCCCACAGTAAGCTAACAGATCAGTTGATGAAATTATCATAATATCAAAGCAAAATGATAACAATATAAAAGTACATAAATAAACTGTAGGTTTTTAAAGTGATTGGTGAGTTTCTGCTAACTAAGGGTGGTCATCTCTGTATAGATTGTATGCATGGCCATCATTATAGCTATTGGTAAAATTTGAGTTTCTTAGCAAAAATGAGTAAAAAAAGTGTAAGATAAGAAAAGTCATCAGTATGTCTGCCAAACAGCACTGTGAGCTCAGTGCATTACACTCCCAATGTCACTTTCATTCGTATGACTGTACCTTGTAACCAGTCGACTCCCTCCTGTAAACCATCTCCTTTAAGAGCGTCAGTGGCACTGAAACATATCAGCACATCATATTAATAAAACACTGCACCCAAAGGTTACCGCTTTGTCAGAGGTACTGTCCATAGGGAAAACGGATTGTGAATTTATTGCGGCTAACAAGATGCATATAAACAAAGAAGTGTCAATGTGACAATAAGGAACTGCTTTTTTGCATACTTTTACATTAATGTCAAAGTAAAGTAAAAATTTGTGTGTAATCATACCAGATGTGCCAGGGTTTGTCTTTGATGTTCTCCAAACACAGCAGCTGTGAAACCTTGACTGAAGACAGAGCATCTCTAACATCCATCTTGTTAGCAAAAAACAGGATGGGAATCCTCCTGTGTTTAATGTCTGTAATGAGAAACAGAGGCTTGGTTTCAAAAAGTTTGTGGTAACATAAAATATGTTGGCTGAACAAAATGTGTGCTCATCTTTCAAACACAGGTTGGCTCATCTCTGAAAGGTGCACACACAACACAACAGTTAACAAGACAGGGATTCAAACCCAAGTTTAAGAATACATTTAAAGTACATAAACATACCAGGATGGTTTAGTAATGTGTCCAGTTCTTCTTTGGCTACTACCATCCTTAGTTTGTCAGCACTATCAATGACAAATATGATAGCCTGGCCTTCCCTAGAAAAGATGAAGAGATCCCAGAAATGAACATTTATGGATAGCAAAAAGTACGATTGTTTGCTGCAGCACGAGCTCACTTACTTGTAGTAGTGTTCCCAAAGGTTTCTGTATCTGCCTTGACCAGACATGTCGAACACTGTAAAGGAAAGGCTGCAAAAAGAGAAAAGAAGACATAAAAATGTTATTCACTGTATTATTCACACGCTACTGCTTATATTTGAAAAACATAGCATAAATAATTTGCTTTAAAGTTGTATGAATTAATTTGGGATGAAATAATGGAGTCATAAGAAGATGACATATGTTTTTTTAACTTCCAAAATGTTGTTGTTCTCTGATAGACAGCTACCTGGATGTCTTGAACTTCTCTATGCTGAAGCCAATAGTCGGGACAATGTCCTGTACTTGGGCCTGAAAGACAAATGGTAAGTTTATAAAGCACTTTTTTCAATCTATCAACCCCTCAGAGGGCTTTATAATGCAAGTCAACGTTAACATATATATTGGCAAACCAATACTCAAATGATCTGTATAAAATTACAGGAACAATTTTGTGGATAGTTGGAGGAAAGAAAAGCAGAAATATGCAGTATGGCACTCCTGCAATCACTGATTTTACATACACAAAAAAAACCCAACATGAATGTGGCATGTCACAATGTTAATATTGCTATCTTAGTCCTTTACAACATCACTGAAAAAAGCACTGTAAATACTTACATTAGAGGGTTTTAGGCGGTTGATAATGGTTGTTTTTCCACTGTTGTCCAAACCGAGACACAGTACATTCACCTCCTTCTTTAACCCCAGCCATCCTGCCAACTTGTCAAACAGCCCCATTGGCTAGCCAGACACCATTAGCTGTTCGTTTGCTCTAACTTACAAGAAAAAAAGAGTCACAAAAGCCAGACACAAATTTAACTTTGATTATGAAACTGTGCACTTGGTGGATGTGTAATGCATCTTGACGAAATCACTTCATTTATGACACACACCTGGTCAAACATCTGTAAATGTACCGTTAATAAGCCACTCCACAACTAATTTAATGTCACATTTTCCCAAGGAAATAATGTCTCTGTTGGCGTTAATGACATCGCAATTTGTACCGTATATAGCGTGAGCTTTACTGACACCCATCCTCTCTTTAAAAAGACATTTAGCTTAATGTTATCGTAACAAGAGACGTTCGTGTTTTTTTTCCGCTAAGTCCAGAGTAATGGCGCATCGCGAATATCACCAAACAGCTTCATCTCGACGACTTTCATTTGCTAACTGTGGCTCAAGCTAACATGCTAAGTGGACTCTCAGAGGTTCTAACGTAATTAACGTTAACATTTGCCAACAGCCATTTAGTTAATCTCTTGTTGTCACTGTTGCTAGCTAACATTTGCTAACGTTTAGCCACTAATTACTTCAGCTTATGGAGTCTACGAAGGTGGTCCCTGCGTTAACGTTAGACAATTGCTCTGCGGCAGCTCATATTGTCAGTTATTAAAGACAGCTAAAAATAAAATATAACGTGAAGTAAGCATGTTTGAATTTTAAAGTAGCTAGCTCAACGTTAAGATACAGTTAAGGTAAAGCTAATATGCTAGCGACGATTTCATTAGCTTGGTTAGCTTGTCTTATCCGCTCCACACTGTTCTGTTGAGATGGGCATTACCTGTAGTTTAGCCTTGGGATCTTGTTTCCAAGATGCACCTAACGCTACCTTAAACTAGCTCAAGAAATAACCGGGATCAAACCAAGTTTTCATTCATCTCTATTTTACTCTCTCATGCTCTCTAGCAAACCTCCCAGTTATTTACACTGTGTTGCTGGGAGACCAGTGTGCTGTCTCAAGTCTGCCACCTGCAGGACAAACAAGGGTACCTCCTGTTTGACAACTGAATGCTGCAAAAACATCATGGGATTGTAATGTTTAAGTAACCTTATTTTGCTAAGGATAATTTACATAACACATACAAAGACATGCAATGTCTGAAACATTCATTTAAGAAACCGTATCAGTGGACAGTTATAGAATTGTATAAATGCATTTCATTTGCATTTTTAAATTCAACTTTTCTCTTTGCATTTTTGTCTTTATTTTGGTTGATTCATGCATATTCCTGAATAATAGATCAACATAACTTGAAACAGAAGCCTTTATAAAAAGTGTGTATGCCACATTGTTCTTTTCCCACCATTGTCTTTGGCTCTTCAAGGCTGTAGACCTTTTATCTATAACCTTCCATAAGCACCCATTTGACAAACTCACCTGACAGTTCTTCATGTCCAGAAAATGTGTCTGTCTCTGGACAGACAATGACACTCAAACACTGTTTGAGTGGATGTGTGTGTTTGCAAGAGCGTGTGCATTTATTGATACCTGTGTGCATGTGAAAATGTGCATAAATACTTAATAGTGTACACCGAAGATACATAGATGTGTCATCCTAGTTTTGTTAGAGTCTGAGAGAAAACGAAATATTAAAATAGGGTTGTTTATTAAGGAACAAACATACTGAATAAAACATACAACTTTCACAAGACTTTTTGTACAAGACATACTGCATTATCATGAGGATAGAACATATATTTCTATAAAATCTTTTGACATTCAGCGGTCTTCAGTTCAAAAACATGATTGTATTTACCATTCTGTCAATCTTCACTTCTGGCAAATTGTTACATTAACCGGCTAAAAAGGTTGTTGTTAAAAATCCCATTCTGTACCACACATCACCATACCTTCACTCCTATCCACATCTTCTCTGGTCATGAGGTAACAGGACTTGAGACCATTCAAAGTCAATAAAAACCATTGGATTGTCACTTGGAAAGAGAAGAGGTATTGGTGAACACTTGAATAGACACTAGAGAAAGTCCCAAATTCAAGTGAATGCTAGTATTTGCTGAGATAACAAAGAGACCGCATTTGGCCAACGCTGACAGAGGTTGGTTGTTGTGGAGGCTGTATTGACTATGATCCATAAGATGATGAGTGTGTTTTAACCAGACCCACATGTGGTTTAGCAGCCGTCTGCTCTCACAGGAGCAGCGTGTGGTGCCTGCTACACCTAACAGTCTGGTGTTTGTGCAATTATTTGAATGATGATGCCAAGGAAGGCTGGTTAGTCTCCAGCTCAGTGTGCACACACAGTCTGTCTTTGTGCAAAGCTCTCACACTTGAAAGCCATTCTGTTGGATGTGGTGAAGCTGCAGGCGAAGAGACTGTATGCTGCTTATGATTCGCCTCTGGTGACCAATCAAACAAATCCCAATGCGCCTGATGTCACTGAGGGGGAGAGGACAAACATTGTGACAACCACAAAATACTACTACTTATAATAATTTGAACAATAACAACATTTAACATATCAGGAAAAAAATGTAATTCTATTGGCACTAATTATAAAGTTTAATCTCAAATCTGCACGATACACACACATTCTATGTGGATCATTTGACTGAACTGAGCTGCTTCACAGCATCATTCGATGGTACATTTTCGGTCTTTATAATGTGCTTTTAGATACTGTAGCTAGACTGTGTATAATTTGGCTTTACTCACTCTATACTCATGGTTGAAATGGAATCCAGAGTTGTGTATCCTGCTGCAAGGAAGTTGTTCTTGTACTGGCTCATCTTGATGGAGTCGAGCCAGTCGCCGATAGATATGAAGAGAGGGTAGTCTGGCATGTCCTCAGGGGAGTCAGGGAAGCTGAGATGACAAACAGAAAGTTAGCAAATCACCGAGTATGAAATTGTGAATATCCTTGCTAAGTGTGTGGCTGCTACATTATTGCCAGTCATTTTCCACCATCTTAAAAAGCTGCTGGACGCTTGCATGGGTTAATCACAGTCAATATCACAGTTTGTTGACTCCCCGCCCCTCACAAAAAGAAAGAAAAGAAAAACACAAGATTGTTACTGTCCAAGAGGATGACACAAGGGATGGTTCTGCATCATCTTTATGTATGATGACCAATAAAAATGAAGATAAATAATTATTCTCCTTGAGGCCACCGGCAGAATCTAAAACTGTGTGAGTCTGTGAAAGATTATTTTTATTATCCATCTGAAATTTGATAGTGATTACTGCAATAAAACAGTACTGCATACTTAGGATAGTAATGTAAAGTTAACAGTGTTGTCTGTATGGTCTGATTCTTTACCTCTGCACATCATTCACCAGAGTAAGCAGACTGCTGGGATTGATTATGAGTTTGTCCAGGAAAGAGAGCACATTGTTAAACCGTGGGCGCTGGCTGGACTCCTTCTGCCAGCAGTGCAACATCAGCTGGTGCAGCGTCACGGGGCAGCCCATCGGTGCTGGTAGACGGTAGCCTTCTTCAATTGATAAAATGACCTGAGATGAACGACAGTGAGTTAAGCACATAAGGTGAATAAATTTGTTGTTAATTGTGCTTTAGTGATTATGAAGCCTTAATGTGAATAGCAGCTTACATCTTGATTGGACATCTCCCAGTAGGGCCTCTCACCATATGACATCACCTCCCACATGACAATGCCATAGCTCCATACATCACTAGCTGTGGAAAATTTCCCATAAGCAATGGCCTCTGGTGCTGTCCAGCGTATTGGTATTTTTCCTCCCTGACAGAAAACATACAGATATTCCACTTTTCCAATTGCAATATCTGACAGATTGTGTCATCATGCAGAAGCTGTTAGATCCAGACTCACTGTAGCAGTGTAGGCTGCCTCACTGTCATCCTCAAGGATTCTGGACATGCCAAAGTCGGACACCTTGCACACCAAGTTTTCATCCACCAAGATGTTGCGAGCCGCCAGATCTCTGTGAACGTAACCTATATCTGAAAGATAGGTCATGCCTACTGCGACGCCACGCATCATGCCGACCAGCTGGAGCACTGTGAACTGACCGTCACGTGCCTGGAGAAGTCAGGAGAAAGACAGAGAACATATGTGATGCGTGGAGGAAAAAATTAAAGGAAAGATATATTTACACCTGTGAACAAGCGTTCCTCTCACCCGGAGGAAAGAATCAAGCGCTCCATTTTCCATGTACTCAACTACTATCATCATTGGTCTGCCTGAGGAAAAAAAATCAAAGACGTAATCTGAGTGATGAACCGAGAAAAGAGGCTGAAGTAAAATGACGCAATGAACAGATACACATATTAAGCTTACTCTTAGTGACTACCCCCTCCAGCCTGATGATGTTGGGATTGTCAAACTGTCCCATGATTGAGGCCTCACGCAAAAAATCTCGCCTCTGTTGCTCCATATAGCCACCTTTAAGTGTCTTTATTGCCACAGCGATGTCCATCCTGCCAGGTATTCGCAAGCGACCACTGCAGACTTCTCCGAATTCACCTGACAAAACAGCACAATGGAAAAATGACGTGTCATCTCCCATTAATCATAAGACTTAATCCAGGCAGTGTTGAATTTACAGTTAGGTAAATATAGAAAACTATAACTACTAAAAAAAAACCGGAAACAGTGTAAACTAAATAGTCAGACAGTTTTTAATCCATTAAATTTGAGATTAAAAAAAGAAGTGTGGAGAACAGTGTTGGTGAAAAACATCTGTATATGTACACTGCCTCCACCAGATGGCGTCCATGTCTTAGAATAAACTTGAGGCACCCACATAATTACTCAGGGGCTTAACTGTAGACACAATCTGTTCTAGTTAATGAACCATCGAACATCATTATTCATAGGCGGCAGCACTGGCTCTGCCCCCCTAAGGTACGATACAATAAATTACTTTAAAATCAGCTTGCTAAGAGCAGCCATAAAATTTTAAAGTTAAACTTTATGAGGTCTCACATTTCTTGTGATATGAAAACGTTACTCGACATAAACTGGGATCATTTCTCTATCACAAGCACCAGACAACCGGCACTGGGGCATTTTTTTACAATGTGTCTTTAAAATCCTAAATATGAATTTGGTAAATAATATTAAATAGTGTGAGCTGAATAACGTCTCCTGCTTAAAGTTTCCTGTCATGTATTACATAAATTTATGTATTCCTCTTGCACTCAAGTGTCAACTGCGCTGTTTCTTCAATAATTCAAAACACATGTGAACGGTATGAGTCAATGCTTATGTATATACACTAGAGACTTTTATGCGTAGACAGTATCTATATGTGCATATCCATTTTACCTGCACCAATCACTCTCTCGATGCATATGAATGAGGGTTCTATCTCTTTAGCGAATTCCTCCACAGCCTGAGTGGGGTCTTCATATGTGTCTGGATCCACGTAGGTTTTTATTCCAGAGAAAGGGACTGAAGGAGGAGAAACACAACATGCCATATGCAATGATTCAACACTTTCCATATCATATTGGAACATGAAACATCTGACAATCTCCATAAAGTTGCACTGCGGCAAAATATTAAGAACAAGCTAAAAAAAAAAAGGTGTATATACAGACACCGACACATCTTCAACACACTCATAATCTGCAGAATTTCCCATGGCAACACACCAGCAGATTTACAGATGCTTGTTGTTAGCTCTCAATACAGTATAATAATATTTCCAAACATGGTGCACATGCATTGCACAGATGATTTAGATCAGAATTCTAATGTAGGGATAGAAAGTTAAAAATATGTGCATATCACGTAAATGAATGCAGATCAGATTATTTGTGCATCCCTCTGTGCACACAAAGGACGGACATGATAACTTAAGCACCTTTGCAACATGATGCAATCAAGTACTTAGGGCCTTAAGTGTGTAGCCCGTAAACTTGACAGAGTTTGCATTTGGATATACATAGACAATAAGTTTCTCTATTTACTTAACAACATGTATTGCATCTTTGTACATGAGTCTTACAGTGTGTTTTGTGAACCACACTGTTGTCATTTTCTTCATTTATTCAAATTGCAGAAAGAAACTCAAATTTGAAAGTTTTGCCTGCATCAACATGTTATCTTCGTACAGCAATCCTGCAGTAAATTCTGATGCATTAATGCAAATGATGCTACATTTCTGTCAAAACTGTGCCAGAGAAGTTGATTCTTACTTTAGCTATTTGAGGCCATAATGAATGCTGTATTTGCTTCTATTATACTGCAAGGTTTTTCTGTTATTTCGTCAAGGGAGAAGGGAAAAAGCAGAGCTCAGAAAATGCCCCAGAGCAGCGTATAAAGACATTGCAGGCAGCCAGGCATCAGCATCCTCCTCGCTGGCTGAGGCTGGGGACATTGCTGCAGTGAGCGCTGTGCACAATGACTGGCACAAATGATAACTTGAAGCAGCCCCTGGTACACCTCGAGCAGATGAGCTGGGGACTAAATGTACTTTATAGCTGTGTCAGCTATTGTAGAGGGTTGAAGGCTTCGTCTGAGATAGATTTCAGTTTTGGAGTCTACATTCTACCTCTGTCTCCAGGGTGTCTCAGCTCAGCTCTATAATAGAACAAACCTTTTCTACCAGTTTGTTGAGCCTACTGGCTTCCCCTGCTTGGTCAATGCCTCCACAGCGCACAACAGCAAACAGCCAGAAAAGACTGTGGGCAAAGGTGGTATCTATTTAATTATTTTTTTTTTTTTGAGAAAAAGTCTAACTTATGCATATTTGCATTCTTGTTATGGACTGTAGTGAAATGATACTCTTAAGATGAGCAAAATTAAAAGAATAATGATGGATATCTGTCGAGAAAATTCTGCAACAGAACTCTCTTGAACCTTCTGCGTAAACAAGAAGAAGAAACAGCATGACGACACTCAAACAGCTGCATCCATCTCCTTGCAAAGGCACAACATGTGTGCGTCTGTGGAGGTATTGGAATTTCAGCATGTTACAGTATCTCTATTCACAGTCCTTCATGATTTTTTGGGTCAAATTCCCAAATCAAGCCCACAGATTTGGTTCAAGAGTCACACTCGTGCCTCTGCGGGCCTCAGATCGAATCCTACGAGGGATCTTGCTGAACTGTCTTGGCAAATTACAGGACACCATGTTGAACCCCAAGTATGATATGCCTC
>JAQNCA010000001.1:10809187-10820276 GCA_029783725.1 Acanthurus tractus
AATCCTACGAGGGATCTTGCTGAACTGTCTTGGCAAATTACAGGACACCATGTTGAACCCCAAGTATGATATGCCTCCCCTGTGGGACAATCAATAAGACTATTTTTATCTGTAATTTTAGCACCACACATGGGTCAATCCTGTAATTCTTAAAATGGAAAAGCAGTTGCCCAAGCTTTGTAACAGTGCAACAAGGGGCGTGAGTGATGGATGGATGACAAGAAATCCTGAGTCCTGATCCTAGAAAATACAGTCTTTCATACTGCTTTTAACCCCCACATTTCTTACATTAGACCCGTGCTCCTATTAATTCAACCATAATATGCCCAATCTGCGAGTGACTCTATAAAAAAAGTCAGTGGACATGACTAACAAGACAACCAGTCTGGTCTAATCAGTCTGGGCTTTAAAATTACTTCAACAGAAAGTAAAAACCAACATAAATTCTACTCATGATAAAAATCTGCATTTAAAAATTGCAACTCTGAGGAAAAATGTGACCTCTCTTTTGTGTCGAACCTAAATCCCGGGGAGCTGGTGTCTGTTTAAGAATGTCTGCATGCTGGTGTGAAAACCATGCAAGCAATCAGAAGTAAAAACAGAATGTAAAACACACACATACATACACATATAAATGATCGTATTCAGTACCGTGTCCGCTGTGGAAACGAGTCTTCCTCTTCTCCTCTGACTTCATCCTGGCTTTAATGTAACCCTGACACCTGCACAGGTGAATGAATTTGCCCAAGAGTAAAAAATCATCTTCATGATCACATAAAAACATCTCAGTCTTTTTCTTTTCCACACTCGTTCTTTCTGTTAATCATGCTCACAGTGTTTTGCGCTAAAGACGCAGTGTATGAATTGACATTATCAGCAGGAAGCAAGAGGGCATACAACAGATCTGCCGCCCGCATGAGAAGAGTTGGAAAAGTGCACATTTATTCTGACAGAAGACGCTGCCTTAACAAACAGGCTTCTGCTTGTAAAGCCTCATCATCAATCTTTTGGTTCTCAAAGACGTGTCTGTTAAAAAAAAAAAGCCATTTTCCTCTTTTCTATAACCCATTCTTATGAAGCAATTTTTGTTCTTGCTTTTACATCGTGTAGTTCTTTTTATTTTCTTTCATTTCCACACATTTATGCTATTCAGAAATTCACAAATTCAAGGCTTTCAAGGCTTCGGTATTCATCGTAAGCGAGTGTTGGAACAAAAGTGGCAATAAAACACTGGTATTAAAAAAAAAAAAATACTACTCAACCAAAAGCCCAAACAATTTTTTATTTTACATGTACAAACCACAAAGAAGAGCACTATCATAGGATTAAAATGTGCCAATGCTTTGCAAAGTTTGACATGAGAAGTGAAGTGTACATTTTTTTTATATGAGGATACAATTTAGAAGCCAGTTTTAAGAACATCATTACTGTTATTTAGACTCAGTGGATTTCAGATAAAAAAAAAGTTTAAGATGGAGCAGTTTCATTCATACACAGCAGTGTCTTGGTCTCAGTGTTCCTATGTGACTCAACCTTGGCTTTAGTGAAGACTAAAACACACATCGAAATTGTTCACATCTCTGTAGTGCACTTAATGGAGGGACAGGAACAGCTTTCTGACAGATTCGTGTCTGGATGGCGGTGACGTGGGCTTACTGATGCAGTCATGCGAGCTCTAATACCATACATTACAGGTATACTTCAGGTGGAAATGAAAATAGGGATCGGTGAGATATAGACTGAAGTCTTCTATGGACAGCAAAAAAAGGCCAGAATCAAGAAATATAAGTGAAAACAGCAGTACAAGCAATCAAAATTTTTTTCTGGTAACATATTTTCTCATACATAGAATTTATATTTAAAGTCATAAATGTCTGTTGTCTTTTTTTCCTCCACATGGGAAAAAAACGGGTTTGACTGAAGAATTTTAATGTTTTACTCTGAATGAATTTGAGTAATTTTTTAAAGAAACTTTTCACTACATTTCCCCTTTACAACCACTTAGGATACTGATCATTTTAATGATCAAATCTTGCAGATTTGATTAATAGAAGTTAATCAAGCTTAAAAAGAGATTTGTTTAAGGGGTAAAGAGTCTGATGAATTTGACCAAGAACACTCAAATCAGTTTTAAAAGAAAGAAGCAACAGGATGTTTGAGACAACAATATAAAAATGTCTTTGCACAAGGTCGAATGTCTACCTCTTTATTGTCAAGAAAGTATCTGGATGTAGTGTTTCTGTAAAGTGAGAAACATTATTCTCATTTTGGAGTTTAGACATTTTCCGCATATAAAGTTTTCAAATTGCATGATTAAAAATGATCACTTCACAAAGCATCGACCGATTACGGGCCATTTTTCATTGTTTATTAATAAGTGGCCCTAATGGTAATACCCTGTGAACCAGAAGCAGACTGAAGACAACAGTCTGAGATAACCTGTGGAAGTTAATGGAATGGAGCAAACTGCTGGTACATGCATTACATGCTGAGTAATTAGGCAGAAAATTGGTTCAGCCATTTGGAAAATAAGAGTGTCTGCTTGGTGGCAAAAGAGAGTCCATTAACAGTCTCCTGGTTGTAGTGTCACTCTGAAGATTATGAGGAGAGAGGCACAGAGGTGTGTGTGTTTATGTGTGTGTGGGTGTGTGTGTATGTGTGTGTGTACGCCGGTGCAGGCATGTTAAACCAACCCTAAAGAGAAACGGGGTTGTCTCACCGTCCAGTGATGAGGAGGAAGAGGGTGAGGATGACCAACAGGGAAAAGCCTCCTACAGATGCCGTGACGACCACCAGAACTTGACCCTGATCAGCGATATCAGGATCTGAGGAAATTGAGAAGGCAAAGTGGAAAACCGAGTGAAGTCCAGTCAATGCTGTTAGTATTAATGCCTCTCTCCCATAGCTCAAACCAGAGGAATGACGTTATTTTGTGGTTCGCAAAATTCAAAACACAATGAATGAATAAGACTAGATATCCAGTTTTTATTTTGCCTTGAATTAGAAATTTCTCTTAATTAATCACTACTAAAAAACACACTGAATGCATTTGCTTAATTTCCAGCATCCAAATACTTGCTTTGTTTTACTTTTTTAAAAATATACCCACGCAAACCAAGCCTGCATTTTAATCCTATTTTAAACTATTCTGCTTTTCTGCCTGCGAGCAAACAACAAAATATACAAGAAAGTTTTCATTACATGAGTGAATGAGCTGCATCAGGAATCAGAGGACAGAAATATTCCCCAGTGTGGCTCTGAGTGGACCGACTGAGCCTCCGTGCATGTGTTTGATTCATGTGGCATCTGGAGAAATCAACTCAGTAACTAAATGCTACATTTTTATGATGAGCCCTTAAATCTTT
Source organism: Acanthurus tractus (assembly GCA_029783725.1). Lineage (NCBI taxonomy): Eukaryota > Metazoa > Chordata > Actinopteri > Acanthuriformes > Acanthuridae > Acanthurus > Acanthurus tractus. The sequence continues at coordinate 10,812,553 of JAQNCA010000001.1, forward strand.
AACTGAGGATAAGCTTTTATTATCCTTGGTTCAGATCGGGTCTTCTCCGACTGTTGGAAATAAATAGAGGAAAATAGAACATTTAAATCACTACATCGCTGAGAGAGAACCATATGAGTTGGATAAGGTGAGAGAGAAGATGACACATATGTAAAATAAGTATATAAATGGACTTACTTACTTATGCATTGGTATATGAGAGTATGAGGTTGTGAAGGTGGACATCTACATATTCATCACCTAAAGTGTGTATCCAGCAGGAGGCTGTGCGTTCTTGCATATTTCAGGATTGGAATCAGCGGAGCGTTATGTGTGCATCAGGAACTTACAGAGCTTATAAACATTTAAATAAATGGCTCATGCCTGAAGAGGCCCTGATGGGTTTCACTGATCCATGGCAAAGAATGACCATAAAATGTCTCCAGGGATTTTACTGAGTTGTTGATCAACACAGATGACTCCACATCTCATTAAAAGTCGCTTCTTCTTCTTCTTCTGTGCTTTGTTTGAAAGACAAAACTTTACAACCACATGTGCTGAATAACTGAATGTAAGTGTCATCCCTCCTTCAGACACAGCCAGTGTGAATACAAACACAGGCATAATTTCCTTTCACTCGTACCTTCAGCTGCAGTAGCAAACTCAAATTTGGGGCCATAGGCTGTGTAGCCAGCAGAGGTGCGAGCGCGCACGTGGAAGGCGTAGACAGTCGAGGGTCTGAGGCCCGTCACCACCACGCTGGGGGTTTTGGTCCGCGTTGATGAGTAGCTCAGCTGCTCTTGCTCCTGGAAAAGCACAACAGATTGCCAGAGCTGATAAACAAAAGCAAGTTCTGGCAGACAAACGTGTGTTTGCATAAACCCATTATCACAGCAACATTCAAAACAAAACACATCATTTTCATCCTATTATCTGTCAGAGCAGATGGTGAACAAAGCGCAGATAGCAATACATTATGGATGATTCTGCACTTACATTCGGGTGTCTGTATGCTAACAATGCACATTGCTCTGTGAGCAGTGATTGCTCTCTGTCTATGTAACCACTTTTGGTGCATCTCTGAGCTAAAGTAACTGAAACAAAACTACTGTTTCCACCATGTATTTAACATAAATGGCACATAAATTGAGGGATAAGAACATTTTCAAAATAGAAAAGGACAATAAAAGACTTTACCTTCTCATAGTATTTGACTTCATAGTCCACTATGTCGGAAGGTGTCAGTTCCACTTGCGACCAGGAGATGGCGATGCTGTTTTGAGAGGCCCAGTCTTTCCTGACTACACCCACCAGAGCAGGACCTGAGGATGATATGGAGGAGTGAGGGGACCTGAGTCAACAGTGAGCAGTGGGCTGTTTGAGGGCTTTTAAATGATTCATGCACGAAAGTTCAAATGAACAACAACAAAATGTCTTTTGGACATTTCAAGAGAAGTTATTTCCTTGATTTTAATCATGATATTTTTGAAAGCTGGTGATTAACTTGTGCACTAAAGTGACCCAGTTAAAATGTAGATGTGACAAAAAAAAGATATAAAGATATAAGGACTGAGAGAAATGAAATAAAGAAAAATGAGACTGAGCAGCAGAGTCACCTGTCAGGCCCAGGGGAATGAGGAAATGAGTAAAATGATTCCAGCCCCTTATTGCTCGAGCCATTTCAGTGAGCTCTAAAGGGAATCCTCTGAGCTCAGAGACCAAAGGCATTTCAAACATTTCTTCAGCCACAAAAAGAGAGATGTCAACTATGAACAACATGTTTAAAACTGGGAGGAAAAGAAGACTTTTGAATAAAGCATAAACATTGCGCATGTACAACATCTCTGCTCAGCAACTTACTGTAGAAAATCTCACGTAAAGCAGCTTTTGAGAATTGTAAAAACCTGCTGGCAGTTTGGAGGGAGAAATTGTTTCACTACCACAGGAACACCCAAAAGGAAGGGATGACCAAGAAACAAGCATTTTGCTGTCCAGCTCCAGTCTGATGTGAAGCCTGAGAGAAACATTTTTGTTAACTAAACCAGTAGACGCACACCAGCTGTTTATCATGTTTTCCATTACTGCTGAATTTGAGGGAATATTATACACAAGACTGCTGAGAAGACACAAAATCACCTAGCAGAGATTCAAATATTTACCATCAATTATTCATAAAGCCTTTGCTTGAACAGCATATGATTTGGCAAACTAACCCATCCAGTGCCTCTGTTGTCAAGCGTGCTGTTTGCGAGTTCATTGTTGGAATACAAATTCAACCCCAGACTGGTGTCTAAAAACTGTCCTCGTGCTCAGAGAAGCAGATAACCCACTACACAAAGAAGGCCGCAGACTGGACGGGGCACTTGAGAAAGGTGACGTGTCAGTGTATTAAGTTGCTTTGGGGTTCACATGCAGCTTTCGTATTCTGTCAAGAAGTCAAGATTTTCTAGCAGCTGCTCGGCCCAGACACAATGCTTCACAGTCCAGTGGCTCGACCGTCTCAACTTGCATTGAAACAAAAAAAAGGAAGGGCAACAAGAAAATGCTGTGCACTCACATCAAGAGTCTGATGCTGAGGCCTGCAAAAATGCACACTAAAGGTGTGATCAATTCCTGATAATACTCTGTTTAAACATGCGTTTTTTTTATTTATGAACCTGACAATGTTCTGTTTGTGGCAAAAAGAGACAAAAACAATTATGTACGTGTCTCGTATTCACATCCTTAACTCCATCACACATAGATGGGATTTCAATTACTAGACTGTGCTGTCAGAGCCAGAGGTTACACATCTGCCATGTCAGCCATGTTATTCTAAGCTAACATGTGCCCTCTCTATCCTGGTGGCAGGTGGTGTGTGAGCTGCACGGGGCGTCTGGAGATGTTGTGGGAGTATCTCGAGCCTCTCAGTCTGGCAGACTCCTGCAGTTAATAATGGCAAACAGCAGATTCACAAACACAAACATACACCAAGTATTGACAGAATACTACGGTGCAAAAATTGCACAGGCAAGACACGGACAAACTGCACTGAGTTGCTTTTCAAGTGTCATATGTGCCATTCCTGACTTACTGTTATTATAACCAAGAGCACAATGTTAAACACCAGTGCTTTAAAGAAATCTTTCAGCAAGGTGAAATAAAGGACAGGCAGATAAAAGCACATTCGATTTTTGCTGTGGATATATTGTGTTGTTTTAGTCTGACTAATGTTGCTGTAATGTCTAAACATTAGCAAATTAAAGTGCACAGTGGGGTTGCAGCTCAGAACTGTTTTTTGTCATTTAACTAGGCAATTATTTTCTTGATTATTTTTTTTTAAGTAAGTCTTAAAAATGTGTAGGAGACTTGTAAAAGAGCCAAGGCTAACATTTTTAAATTGCTTGTATTTACTGACTAACTATCAAAAGTCAAACATATTCATGGTAGCATCTTAAGAAAAATTCAATCAACGAAGCAGAAACAAAAAAACCCAAATTTATTTACATGTATTTGTTTTTTTTGGTTTGAACAATGATAGATTGATTGATTTACGTTTTCAAATAATTGCCGATTAAGGCTCTATCAATCCTATCATCAATTAAACTTCTAATAATTTCAGCCTCAGCACTCAGTCCTGAAAACATCTGCAGTCATCCACTGTAAAAAATGGAAATGTATGCAAGTGAAGGCACAACCAAAACCTGAGGCGACTAATCTGAAGAGGAGCAGCTACAAAATACAAATCAGCCCACATTACACCAGCAGAGATGTCTGCAGTCGAAACGAGGTCCAAGGTTTGTAGTTTTTGCCCAAAGATAAATGCACTTTGACCATAAGTATGCTTACTCATTAGCAGTTTTTCATGTACCTGAATGCACAATGTGTAAATTCTGCCACTAGGGGTCTCTGTCAAGACAACAAAAACAAAAAAATGTAGCTTGATGACATTTTGAAGTGGTTTTGGATAATGGGATTTGTCATTTTGCAGATGAACATCTACCTGAGTGACTTAAACAGAAATGTTCACAGACAAAGTAATGATTAAAGTTCTATTCGACACATTTAGACACATTTAGACACATTTAGACACATTTGCCGACTTCCTTCTTCACTCTCTGACTGGTGTTAACCCGGAGGTTAGAGACAGATGACAAAGTGAAAAAATAACAGATTTTGCTGTGGGAAACTTTTGGGATAATGTGAGCATACAAATTAACAAAATATATTACCTAAGTATTTCCATTTTGAGATATGTAAATGTTTAAATGTTAGATGTTATACATTTAAATCTATACTCTACTATTCTCGAGATGATGCCTGAAAAACACCTCCAGTTTTAACTTATAAGTACATTTGTAAAATATATGTACTCGTGATTTGAATGAATCTGTTGAAACATGTACCTAGAAAAAAGAAAACCAAAAAACTGTAGCTGTAAATGTCCTGCTCAGCTGAGCAATGGTAATGTTTTTCAGTTGGCCTCAGTGTAACCAGGCAGACAAATATGCGTAACCCACTTAGAGGATAAGAATGTTTACAAGAATCATATTACGGATTTCTGTCTGCAGCATAAAGTGTAATGTTATGTATCTATCCCTGTGTGTGCATGTGTGTGTGCATGTGTGTGTGTGCGTGTGTGCGTGTGTGTGTGTGTTGGGGGGGGGGAGCATGTGGACATATTTGCAAAGTCAGAAAGTCTCTAAAAACTTTCGAAGCACTTATGTAAGAGCCTATTTTAGATTCAGAATGAATCAATTCTCTAAGCTATATAACACTGAGTGTTAGTGGCTAAAAGATAAAAAAAACAAACATATATGGTCATTACAGTTTAATCGCAATTCACACATCAAAAGACAATAGACTGTCTTCAAGCTGTAGTTATTGGCAAGTTGGCAGCATCTATAAATAGGCTAGCCCCTCAACTGTAGATGCTCAAACATATAAAGAGAGGACAGAGGGGGATAAGAGAGACAGAGAGAGAGAAAGAGTGAACAGGGACAGCTGTAAAGAAATCCCATGAGGTTGCATCTCCCCAGCATCTGAGCATATAAATAGATGTCAGCCTTATTCCCACAGCAAGGGGGATGAAAACAGTAGAGACTCTACTGGAGGAAAGGGGGAAAGAGCAGGGTGAAAGAGAGAAAATCACTTGAATCAGGACTTCACAAGACACTGGGAAAGGTTCACATGTGGATTTGGTATGTGAGAACTTTGCATGACTCTCGTTGTCAGCATTCTGTAAAATAAATGTTTATAATGATAAAGATACAAGATAGAAAAACCAGAAGTACTTTAGTTTTACTGTAATCTGAACTGGAGGTTTACAGGTTATCTACATAAATCTCTTTTAGGGAGCCCCTTCACTCCAATGTGTGTACTGTCAGGCACATTTTAACATGAAACCACAGCATATGTGCACTTTAATAAAAAAAATAGTTACCATAGATAATTACTTTACTTTTTAAAAAGCTAATTCATATGCTAGTAGCAAGGCAGAGCATGAAGTGCTTAAAAAATCTGACTGTATTTTTTGTTACATACATTTTGTGCCTGATGAGTCAAGATTTTGTAGCCACAAACCATCATTAAGATAACCTTAACATTTTCATATTATTGTTTAACTAATTAAACAGTCTCAAAAAAAATGGTGCTGCAAATGTTTGCTTTGCACTGTTGCATTGTGGTGCTGGTTTTTCTTCTTGTGTATGAGGAAAAGATGGAGGTATTCGGGGGGAAAAAAAGCCCTCACTGTGCTGATCATGGGTGCAATCTGTAGTGGTGGAATATCAAAGCAATAAAGACTGGAATGAACTGAAAGACAATGAGCACAACTCTGTAGGGACTGAACCATTTAAACCAGCAGCTGGTCCGCTTCGATTATTTTAACAAAAGTTCAATGCATCATTAAAGTTCTCAGTTTGCAAGGGATTTGATTCAATTTGATTTGTGTGTAATTCAGTTTTGATCCTGCCCAGCCCCGCAAATATAAATATAAAAATATAAATTAAAAAGCGTTGCAAATTGTACTCGTCCAAACTTTTCAACAGCTAACGTTTTGACCAATTCGAGCCTCTGCTGTGACACAATCTGTCCTTTTTTGTAACTTACGCAAGGCTCACTGCCTATGTGGCACTTTCTCTGCTCCTGATGCAGAAGCGTGTTTTTCACAATTTGCACTGATTTCTCGGTGCCTCTTCACAGAACACTGCAGCGAACTTTGTGGGAGGAAGCTTCGGCGAGAGATGCTCTGCTGAGCAACATCCACAGTGCTCAGAAACACAGAGATCACCCTGCTCACTCTGCACTGCATTGCTGCCTTGAGAGGCATCGGGGCAACAGTTGACCTTCATCAGCTTCAACAAGCAGAAAACCAGCAACCTGCCTCACAAAGCGAAATTAAGTTAGCAGGAGAGCTGTCACAAGTGCGAATCCGAGATGATCAGATGTGTTTCCTGAAAATCCAACAGATTTATCTGACTAAACACATATTCTTCAGCTCCAACAGCCACAAACCTGACCAATAGCTCCAGTATATCATGTTGTTGAAGAAAACAAACAATACGCTCAGTTCAAAGATAGAGTGATGCATCTCCCATTACTGAGCATTATAACTTACCAAGGTTAAACAAGCACGCAGGCAATCAGGAAGAGAGCTTATTAGTAATTCAGATTAATAGGTCTGGTATAATTAAAAGCATAACGAGGAATTAATATGCAATTTACAAACATACAAACAGACAGGATGCCAACTGAAAATAAATCGCCCTTCTCTATCTCACTAAAAAAACAAAAAAGTTCATTGCTACTCCTGGTTTTTATTGGCCATTATTCCATCATTGAAACAATATCACAAACAATTAAATGAATCACCTTGCGGCATCTACGTTAATCGACAATGAGACTGTCCATCCAAACCCGAGTGTAGACAAGAACAGATTTACAACAATCATTTCTTTGAACTCAATGAACTTGGCACCTCATTTTATTTGTGGTAAGTTAATGTTGCCTTGAAGAGTTTAAAAAAATGGTCTGTTATTAAAAATCAGCTTCCTGGAGGATCTTCTTTTAAAAACAGCTAGAATATATAGTAATTGTTACTTATTTGTCAAAATCTGTTGGGCTTTTCTCTTTAAAAACTCTACATTTCTGTGTTACTGCAAATTACAGTTTGAACTGCAGATTATGAACTGTGGAAACTTGAATTTTTTTGCCCCCACATAGAATATAGAGGACTGATTTGTGTGTGTGTGTGTGTGTGTGTGTGTGTGTGTGCGTGGGAGAGTGAGAGAGTGAGAAAACACAGGGAAGAGTTGAGAAATGACTAACCAACCACATGCAAAGCTGTAGGTGGTACATGGGTGTGTGCGAATGTCTCACGTGTACGAGTTTGTTTGCCTGCTTGTTTGGATGCATATCTGGTTTTGTGTGTGTGGGTGTGTGTGTGTGTGTGTGTCTACTGAGAAAGGCAGTTTGACAACTTAATCCACTCTAAACATCCTAATGGGAACATCCCCACAGGCTGCTTCTCCTCCTCTACAGAGATTATTTTACATTCCAACTTGCTCCCATCAGCCGAGCTGCCTTTGCAAAAGAGATGGGTATGAAGTGACATCTATACACCTGACATCTGGTTTCCATGCTATGGTGGCAGCCTATCAGCACAACATTTCTCTTCTAAAAATAGCACTTTAATGTGATATTTTTCACTGTATACCAGGGCAGAATTAGCCGTGAGAAATGACTTCTTGAATAGCAAAAGCATT
>JAQNCA010000001.1:10828780-10840014 GCA_029783725.1 Acanthurus tractus
TCTGAGTTATGCACGTGAAGTAACGAGTAACGAGCCTGTTTAAATCGCAGTAATGATAAACGCGTTACTGATTTTGATAAAGTAATTAGTTACAGTACTCGTTACCGCAAAAGTAACGTAGTTACTGTAACACGTTATTAAGTAACACGTTAGTCCCAACACTGGATATAAGTAAAAGATTCACTAACTTCCTGCTCCGTATTGGTCTCCACCAACTGTTAGGAGGAATATTTGGCTGAATACTCAGCTGCAAAAAGCTCCACTGTGTGCAACAGTAAAAATTATGAACTTTTTCTGTGTTTGGTGCTCAGGAGATGAAGTATATTGTTTTTGTTTTTTGTGAGTGTTTTTTTTTTTTTTTGTCTTAAGAAAGGCTGCCTCTCTGCTGCAAACATCTCTCAACACTGTGAATCAAAGCAGTTAAAAAAAAACAAAAAAACCCCCACAAAACTATGAGCTAAAAGATGTTGTGTAGCTCTGTACTGCAGAGACAGGAGATAATTCTCTGTGGGTTCACTGCAGGTGATCCCTTTGAAAGCACACACAGTAATTTGATCCACGAAAATAATGATCAGAGCAGCTTGAAACAACACTTCTCAAAACACCTTGCTGTGATTAAACTTTGGGTTCAGGTTAAGAGCGGCACTTGATAATTCTCAAGGTTGGAGTGTCAATAGCTAACCTGCAGAGGCTTGGTCAAAGCTACATCTCATCCACCTCTGCGGGAATGCGATGACGTGCCGTTTGAATGTTTTTACGTTGTTTAGGTTTGTGTAGATTCGAAAGTTTTTCTCTTGGCTTTACATTGTCAGAAGCAGATGGAGCCTGTGACTGTGTTTATCCTGGACTCTCAGCTTTGATATGCAGATAGGAAGTTCACAGAGAATGAGTGATGCTCTAGCCTGGCTGAGCTGCATTAGAGCCCAGAGTCAACAGCCTTTAATAGACCGGAGAGGGGGACGGTGACTCAGATACAACTAAGAGAGAATGTATTGATCTCCTCATTCTCCATTCCACTTTACCTGAATTAAATTTAAATGTTTGTACTTCTCCTGCCTGATCAATGCGTCTCGAGACGGCAGAGGTCATGAGTGAGCAAGGTACAGTAGGTTTTGTCGATTTCTGAAGAACTCTGACACGGACGGGTCATGGAGGAAAAAAAGAAAAGAAAAAAGACTAATGGACTTTTTTAAGCAATTCTGAAAAGTCTCTGCCAAGTCACTCCGTCACTATTTATGCAATTGGAGAAACTAGAAAATGTTGATATCAGCTTTAAGTACAGAAGGTGTTAGCCGCAAAAACTGTGATTTTGTGAAAAATAAAATCTTTATATATATATAAGATTATTGGCTAATGAATAGAACCATGTAGCCAACTGGTGGGCTTTTGGTCTTGTCTGCATAGCTATCCTGATTAAAACAAAAAAAATTCAAAAAGACATCTCTATTAGCTTCGCCGACAATTCGCTGCCTCCTTTTGAATATGATGGTGTGACGAAAGGATGTGGAACAAATAGCATTAGCACTATGATGTTGCCTTATCTAGGTCATGATATAACCAGCCTTTCTCAGAGTAATCCTCTTGTGGCTGACACTGAATGAAAGGAATAGAATAATAAAGCACTCGATTGAGATGTCAAAACAGTCTGGCAGAATGCTATTGGGGTGGAAAGCAGGGTTTGATAAGCGCTGATGCCTTTGTTTAGGCAGCTGGGAGGGAAAGATGGACGTGTTAGTGCAGAACTCTGCTTATATTCGGGAGCGCTGGGGTTTTCCCTATTCTCTCTCTCCCTCTCTCTCTCTCTCTCTCTCTCCCTCTCCCCCTCTCTCCCTCTTTTGCTCTTTCCCCATGCTGCCTCTCAGACAGCTTTGATCACAGTACCCTTTGAAGCAGTGTTCCAAAATGAAAACGAGGAGAAAGCAGAAGTCACCGCAAGTTCATGCCTAAACTTCCTGCAACTACTTGCAAAGTGCACATCTTCATCACGGCATAAGCTCTGTAAGACCTGTGGAAATTATTGATGAGAAAAAATAATTGGCCATGAATCATTAACTGCAAGGGAGTAATGTGTTGTTGTTACTGATCGCCTCTTCTAACCTGATGTTAACAAGTTGTCATCAGCAGATCATCCTTGATAGACGTAACTGTACAACTTTGAACCTGAATTAAGCTCACAGCAAAACAACAGAACATAGCAGTATCTCTTGTTTCCTTTACACAGCTGAATCTTATAAAGAACTGCCATTTTGGGAAATGTGTTTTTCTTTAAGACTTGTGAAAGTGAAATGAGATCAATATTAGCTTGAGGTCTGTTTGTTCAGTGCGGAGATGACTCGGGAAAATGTTAAACAGACACAAGGTGAAACTGCTAGCTCTGTAAAAAACTGCAAAAAAGCCACACAAGAGTGAGAGTTTCATTTATTTATGCATTTTGCTAACATTACAAGGGCAGTAAGTGTCACGGATTGGATTCTGTGGTAATTTATTTTATATAATAGGTGGCTACACTTACTGTGGTTTATTATATTTCTAACCAAAATGTTAGAATGAAGCATTTGCCTATTGATGTGAGCTCCTAATAACTACTATGAAAGCAGACTATTGCACTGTTTGTAAAGGCAAGAAGTTACACCTGAACACATCACAACAACTAAAGCACACAACCACTAGCACATACAGTACGTTCTGCACAAGCAGAATAGGAAACTCCATACCAAAAAGTCTCTATTTGTAATTAAAAATAGAAAAATATAGAAATAGAAGACTTAGGACTGTACTAAATCATGTGTATCAGTTTGTCTTCCTTGACTTCATTCCAGATGTTCATCTAGTGAAAATATTTTCGAGTTAAAATGATCGATGAAAATGAGAGGAATGTTCTGTGTGTGCCCTCTTGACTCAAATTCATTCACCTGCTTTCCTGACTTTTAACAAAGTGGCTCAAGTCTTGTTCAGAACCATCAGCACACTCATTACACACTCCTGCTGTCGACTGGAAGTGTCTGACTGTTCAGTTTTTCTTTTGTCTTAACAACATGCGGCACGTTTGATCAAATAAGTACCCAAACATGCCTTGTTCTCAAGGACGAGGACGGTTACAGCTCAATGAATTTCTGGCCCATTCATTGTAACAGCTGCTCAGATTGCCTTGACACTGTACCAACTATCTTACAATCGACAAAAGCAACTACTGTCAGCCGAAGGGGTTCAATAAGGAGAGTAAAGATGTAGGACATATACGAGGGACACAATGAGAGTGCTGCTCCTAAGCTGCCGCCTCAACAGTAATCTCTCCTGACAGGCCTCTGTGTTGTTTAACTACTTCTTTGAGATGATTGAGAGAGAGAGAGAGGGAGAGAGAGAGAGAAGATAAATAAAAAGCAGATAAAAGAGAAGAAGATAAAAAGAAAAATTACACCCGAGGAGCAAATAAAGGAGATATTACAGCCTGTCCTACATATCAGCTGTACTAATGACTGTTGGAGTCCTCTCTGTAATAACTTGAGTAACCACATCACCACAGGGGTACCACATGAATTTCACCCCAACCAGCTAAGACTTCTGTAAGTCTGAAAAATGTAGCAAGTAATTGTAATCATGCAATGTGGCTCAATTTAGCACCTGCCTTAATCACACGAGTGAGTCTGAGCCTCTTAAATGAAAGAGAGGGTTGAGGGAGTTTCACGAAAGAATAGGTGCGGGCTAAATTAGCTGTGAAACTAACAAATGAAGGCAATTAGCCAGCTAGCCCTCAGTCTGTCTGCACAATCTAATTGAGAAACCAGGCCAAAGACTATCTGGAACAGCTCAACAGTTGCTTTAACTTTTTTTCTTAACTGTTTTTCTGACAATAGGCTTTGTTTAGGTAATATGACTAATTAGAAAGGGGGCATCTCAAAAGCCATTTTACAGACACTCTGGTTCTTATTACAGCTTGCATTTATTGCACACATGTGGGAGCACAGCATGATATTTATAAAGGGAACAACAGACACGAGAGCACAAAACAACATAAAGTGATATTGAAAGAAACTTATTTCATATTTTTGTTCCAAGCAATTTAAAGAATCCAGTGAGTTCTTCACAAAAGCCGAAGTAATTATGAGATGTCAGGAAACTCTCGGAGACATACACTAACCTCTTTATATTCACACTTTTTTTTAGGTTTGCATAGCATAACGGGTGGTGAAGACAGACAGTGAAGGGGGAAAATTCAAAGGGAGGACTGAAAAGAGAGCAAATAAAGGGACATGGAGGAGAAGGAAGTGGGGTGCAAGTCAAGCGTAAAACAAAGTGGACAAGAGTGGAAAGAAGATGATGAGGGGAGGTGGAGCTGTGAGGAGATGAAGAGAGAAGTGGATGGAGAGGATCAGACAAGGATGCAAGATCTTAGAATGAGAGGAGGGAATAGCACTTCTGTAAACGCAAACTCCTGCAGAAGACTAGAGAGGCCCTAGAGATCCGTTAATGTGATGCAATGCCTTCTCTTCTCTTTTCTTCTCTTCTCCTCTCATCTCTGCTTTTCTCTTTCCTCCCTACTTCTCTCTCTCTCTCTCTCTCTCTCTCTATATATATATATATATATATATATATATATATATATGTTTCCCTCTCTATTTGCAGCCTTAGTACACTGTTGGTGAAGTGTTCTGCTCTGAGGTGTTCTGCTTGTTTAATTAGCGCAAACAAACACACACAGGCACAAATAAATACACAAAAACATCCAAAACTTCTCACCGCGACAGTAGCCATCCATCTCCTCGTGACCAATGCTACAGACGCAGCGACCCAGGGGCACCAACCAGTCTCCATCAGCACCACAGTACAGCTTGGGTGTGTCCCTCTCTTCTGCATTCTCCACACATGCGCCTCTCACTTCCACCAGAGAGGACGAGTCCATATGTGGTACAGTGTCAGGAAATGCTGCCAGGTTCCTCAAAGTTGATGGACAGCGCTTGTAGAACACCTTATGTGAAAGAGAAAAACAGGGAGTCAAGAGCACAGCCGGTCTTTAATGGACAAGTTCATGGCTGCAGTTCATGCAAACGTAAGTTACAAACACACCGCTCACTGACCTTGACAGACACAAGAGCAATACAAGCTCCCACATCCTGGAAGGCCAGATAGAAGCCTTTCTGTGTCACTGGTCCCACCTCCCTCACCTCAGTGTTGAGACGAAGAACTCGATCTCCAAGATCTGTCTGTGTGAAACTTTCATCTGCTGCAATGGTATCCACCTTAAAAATAAAAACAAATACTGAAATAGCACAGTCCATGCCTACAGAAAGGTACCAATGGTGCTACAATGATCTTTTTTTTCCATGATAGAGATCCCATAAACAACCTTGGCATAGTCAGTAGGTCGAAAGCGTGTCGCTGCAGGCAGTGGTTCATCTGTCTGCAGGTAGAAGAGGTTGAAGGTTTCCTTACAGGTACCAGACACCCAGGGAATGGAGTTGCAGTCTCTCAAGGTGAACCGCAGCTCCACATATACCTTTGTTGAAATATAGATAAATAGAAACAATGGTCACAAGCTCATTAAAAATTACAAACACAGGACTGATGAATACTCTGTGGTTGAATCTATGTTTTGTCTGGAAATATATTGGTCTCTGTCTGTGGAATAGATTCTCTCGGTCTCATATTTCTAGTAGAGCCATAAACGTTAGTATTACAATAAAAAGTGCTAAGTATTTACAAATTATATGAAAATCAATTAAGTGCAAGCATAGTAGTAAGGCTCTAATTTATAGGTATATCTAGGAATAAAAATGTTATAGAACAAACAAGCAATCATAAAAGCATAAAAGAAAAACCATGACGCCACTTAATAAATTATTAAAGGTTCCTGCCATTTTAAATTGCACATGCGGGCATTTGAAAAATCTGAGTCAGAGCAGCCGGGCTCATAGGGTTTCTTTAGTGGTTTGTGATACAATTCTATTTCAGACATAATGAGCAGCACTCCATTGTAGTGCAGTGTAGAGAAGAAATCCTGCACCATCTCTGGTTTATCTCAGGCTCTTCAGCATCAACTTCACAAGAAATCAACCCCTTGCTTTCAGAGTAGAGTCACGTTTTTTGTTACTTAAAAGTACATCTGGTGTTCCCATCAGTTAGTTTGATGATGTCTCAACCTGTTCCTCCATCTACACTTCTTCATTTGATCCAAATTACTGGCAAAGGTTTTCAGACAAAGTACAGTGTGTGTCTGAGGAAGTGCTGTGATGTGGTCCAGACCCTCTGTGCAGCCTGTCGCTGGATCCATCCAGACCGCAGCCAGTTGTTCTGGTTTGGCTCCATTACGTGGCAAACCTGGAAGGTGTGAATGGGTCTGTTCTGCTCATCCATTTCAGTGATAGCATCCCACTGTTGAAATAAAGGAAAGAAAAAAATGGGTATATTCTGTCATATAGCGTGCGGAGTAACTGACAAGTAAAATCTAATTTTTCAATATAAATCTTATTTTTTGCACAAGGAGATTTTGATATCTCCCCTATTTTACTGTTAAACATTAAGAAGTAATAGAAATATATTACTATACATCCATCAATAAAAGATCTGGTGTCAGAGCTGCTCCATAAAATCTTCAACCTCTATTGCATGCAGTGAGACTTAATTTCTATAGAAACATGACGTTTGAGAGACACCAAGTTAGTTTCACCAATGTTTTCAAGCAGTTGCATCAGCCAGACTCTCTCATTTGTCTGCTCCGCTTTAACGGTGTGATGATCAGAGCTTCAAAAGCCCTAATGTTTATTGACATATCTTCTTTCTCACAACTCCTATGGCAATAAATGGGCATCTGAGTTTGTGTCAGTTACACAGCGAGACATGTTATTATAGCTCAAGAGCATAAGATACTTGGGATGCAAGAAGCTGTTTTACTTGTTTCTGTTCTGAAAAAGACATGGATGAGAAATTTACTACATGTAGAACATTATGTATTAATGGCACTTAGCCATTATGGCAAATTGAGGCAAAAATGTGGAGGTTGAGCAAGTAAAAAAAAAGATCCTCATTTGGCACACAGTGTCCAGAGAAACCAGGGAGGCTGTCAAAGTGCAGGGATTTGCTGGAGAAATTTAGAACAATGTCCTACATGTTTGACACCATATTAACAAGGTAAGCTTAAGAAGAAGAAGTCTTTATGTGTTTTGTCCGACAATGACAAAAACCAAATGTGTTAGTGGTTGTTTTGAATGGCCACACTGAAGAGTAAAGCAAAGAGAGGACGGAGAAGTGATACTGTCTAAATAAGATTATAAGTGTACATTTTCATACAAGTCTCTGGTTTAAGGCATTCGTGGTCTGCACTTATTTGCAGATGTAAAAAGTGATGGTGATGTTAACAAATGATTTAAAGTTGACTGACTTTTTCTCACCCCTATCTGCTGGCTAATCATGCCGTGAATGTTGGATTGAAGTTACAAAAATGGTAGGAAATGCAACATCGGAAAGGTGTGTGGGCAGATGGTTTTTAAGCTATTCGACCATTGTGCAAACACTTCAAAAAGCAGCAAAAGAGAATGTGTGGGTGCTCTCTATTTGGCTAATGTGTCATCCATTCCATGTGTTTTACTTGAAACTAATGGATAAATAATTCCCCTGTATAATCAACGCTAAAGTTGAACCAGCCATTGAAATACGGCAGAGATTGCTTTGGTCATGTCTCTTGGTATTGCTGTAATATTTTATAAAAGCAGTGTTTATTTTGACACAAAACCACTCTTCACACTCTATTTCAGTCAGCTGTAGTGACCAGCGCATAGCCATGTCCTCATTGAGAGGCTGGAGTCTCTCAGGGAGGAAAGTGGCCCACAGAGATGGGTCCTTGCTCCCCCCTCTCTAAAACAACAGTGTAGCCTCACAGAGACCAAACGTAATAGTTAGAATTGTGATTCCTGCAACAAGTTCACACCTTTAATGACCAAATTAACGGCTAAGTTGCAAATAGAGATTGCACTCAACAGTGTAACTCACTGTGATTAGCAATATATCCAAGGTGCAAATAAGAACAAACAGCATCATTTATGCCTGTCTTTCATCATTTAGAGCAGTCCTGTTTTTTTGTCATTATAGTCTATTTCATCTAATGTCATAAACACAGGAACTTGACAAATGAAAAACAGAATCATCAGGGTGCAAATTTAAGATAAATACAATGCAGCTATGTGACATTTCTATCAAGTTAACAAGGAACCTCTGAGTATTGCATTAAACATAGAAGGTGCACAATGAATTATGGGATACTGAGACAGTGTCGTTCTATGTGAAGAAAAGAAAGCTCAATATCACAGAAACATTAGGTGAAATCTTCACAATGGGACAGTTTCTGTCAGTCTATTACAATGTTTTTTCAACTGCTATTTTTCAAGAATCCATCCCATGAATTTTGATTTGAGGAGAGTCTCTATCCACCAAAAGACTTGTGCATAGGATACACCTGTGTAACCTTCCTCTATAAGACTCAGTCAGGCAGTTCTCGAGACGCAGAGGACTAAAGCTTCCACCGTGATTGCAGACAATCATTTCCAGGTCAACAGACTTGAGCATGGAGGACATGAGAAAGTATAGGCAGCTAAATGGAAAAGAAACCCTCTGTAACTATTTACTGATTTCATTCATTTTACTTGATTCCACCACATAGGTAAGAGGTGCTGTATTGAATAAAATATGCATACTTTTTTCATTTAAAAACAGACACACACCCATATGAACACACACTGTGGCAACACAAAGATTAATATCTTGAATGTGTCGTACAAAGAGAGACCCAGTAAAGTTAGATGACAGCCAGAATGAGCTGAGTCAAGACAACTGAGGTAGAGTGTTCTCTCATATAAATTATTAAACAACACTTTAACCTTGACTTGAGTGCACAAAAGCAATTAATCTTGTATTAATTAAGCTATCTAAATTAGCTCTATGTGACACCCAAGGGCTAAATGATTAATCAATCATAATCACTTCCTCTTTCATTTGGAACTCCAGCCAGCAAATAACGCTGTGCAGGGCCTTTAAGTGCACACCGAGGTAGTATGTATTCATGCATATATTATTTCTTTGAGTAATATTCAAGGTAAATGAGCAGAATTAAAAAATGAGAACAACATCTTGGTTTTAAAGTCTTTAATAGACAGAAAATAAACCACATAACCATGTTAACTACGCCTACACTATTGTTGGCAATTCATTATAACAATTATACTATAATATTCTATTATTCGTGATTAATCCGACTCGTTTGTGTTTTCCTAAATCAGGCTGAGTCACAGCCATGCCAGCAGACCTGTGAGACTGTGTGGATCTTTTCTCAAGGTTCCCATTTAAATACTTCAATGCACACTTAAATATCACTTAACACTTGTTTATAGTTCCAGAATGAGGGATGGGTTAGTTATCAGTTATCAGTTTGAGTTAAATCAAGCATGTCTTCCAAAGTTACGATATTGTTTAAAACAAATATCTCATTTGTGTTATAACTCTTCCACTGCAGCTCAGTACAGGCACATAAAGATTCTTTTTTTAAACTTTGGATGTTTTTTCCATTTGATTAAATCAAAATAACTCAAAATAAATGCTGTAATGTATTTTTGCAGTGATTTAAGTCTGTGGATATCGTCTCTGATTACTTGCATTAGAGGCATGTAGTAATGTATTGATGTCCAGAATGAACAGTAAGAAAAAAGCAATTATTTTCAATGTTTGTGTGAGCACCTGGCTGTCGTTTTAATTAAAATATGATTGGCGGCATGCTAACATTCTTAAATCTCTAATGCTAGCTTGGTAATGTTTTTTGTTTATCATCTCCGTCTAGTGCATTGGCATGCTTACATTATTTGATCAGTAATAAACACAAAGGAGACTGCGGCTTACAGCTAATGCTTCTGGGACTGTCTTAGTTTTGCAGGTATTTGGTTTAATACCAAATACCTGTAAAACTAATGGGTTTGATAAGCTGATAATGGACCTACATGAGGTCAGGGGATTAAAGTTCTTACAAAATATTATCTGGGGGCCATAAATGTCTATTTGATGCCAATCCATCAAAAACTTGGACATGTTAAGGTATTTAATTGAATGAGTGAGAACTTGCTTGTGGGGTCAGTAAGATAAAAGGAACTTCAGCCCCTGCAAGAAATCCCATGGTAATCCGTCCAAAAGGCTTAGTTGTTGAGATATTTCAGTCTTGACCAAAGTGGCCGACTGACTGACAGACGGACGTAGAGCAATGCCTCTAGCATGCTTAAAATCTAAAAGTCAGATGTTCATTCTAAGATCACAAAGTAGGAAGCCGACTGTAAGCTTTTATATGACTGCAAGGCCTCTCCATTGCTTTGGCTTCATTTAACCTGACTTTTCAGAGATTTTCTGCTAGCATACAAAAGTTGGAATGTTGTAAAAGTTATAGAAAGAAATTGGAACTTTAAGGAGGACTAACTTTTGATGTGAGGGGAGTTTCTTCAACACACAGTCTCAATCTTCTATCATTTCAGTGCCCTCTTTACAGTCCAGAAACAAAAAAACTCAGTAACTTTAAAGAAAGCAAGCTTTCCGGTTTGCATAAGATCAGCATTAAGTAATTGAAGCTGCATTATGCATACAAACAAGAGAAAACGGTAATTTGTCACTCTCTGTGCCTCACTGTTCTAAAATGCCCCTTTGGGACGTGGTATGGTTCAGAGTAGACAAACCAAATGTGTACCCCGAGTTTGAAAGATGAGCTGCAGCCTACGCTCTCTGAGGCAATCAGATATGCGCCTGCTAATTGCTCTGCATATTAGCTCAAAGCTTAGCAGACTGTACCAGACAGAAAGCTTCTTTTTTTATTACAAGGTGCAGAACAACTAAAACTATTGACACTAATAATGCAGTATGACTATGCAATTAAAGGTTTTCTGAAACTGGCCTAAAAAACAAAAATCGTACTGATTTAATTTAGTTTAAAGGCTGATCTGAGATAAAATAGATGACACAGAAATCAGCTGATGATATGAAAACAATTTTGAGCCAAGTCCTAATTGACAACTCTCACAAAGATGCCAACAACGTGCACAGCAACTCAGCCTCTACGACGGCAGTCACCAACTCGGCAACCATCACCTCAGCTGTGAACCGTGGTGGTAATGCCAGCAATCCTGTCACTATTGCTGCTCAGATGAACATTGCCACCAGTACAGTCAACATCACATCACCAGTCAACCTGCAGCACCCTGTCACCATTACTGGCC
>JAQNCA010000001.1:10840114-10853697 GCA_029783725.1 Acanthurus tractus
CGTGAACTTAGCTTCTGTCAGCATCCCCACAACAGCACACATGAATATCGCCCACCCAGTGACCATCACCACTCCCATGCCCATGAATATTACTGGGCCACTTAACATTGCCATTAGACCCATGGAAAGCATGCCTTTTCTATCCCAAGTTCTGCCTTCCTCCCCTCCTTGGTAGAGTTTTTTTGTACAACCCTGATTTTAAAAAAAATTAAGAGTGTGTGTAAAACAATTTTTTTTAAAGAAATGGAATAATTTGAAAAAAGACATTTTGAGAATTTCCTGTTTTGTCATCATGATGCTTGACTTGTTAGAAATATCCTCACCTAATCCAAAAAGCAATTAAAGCACTTCATATCAACACAACGGCACTCACACTGCAATTAGACCTCTCCTTATGAGGTGTCATATTGACTTCTGCTTGTTCACACACACTTTCTCCAGGTCCAAAGGGATTTTAACAAAGTTTGCAACAATTAGCGACAACAGTGTCTGCATACAGATTGTTATTCAAAGTGGAAAATGGGAGGATCATGGAAGACCACATCAATATTACCTCGTAGATGGCCATTTGCTTCAAGAGTCTCAGTCCCTCTTCAGACTTGAAGTGGACAGACTCATAGCAGCTGCTCAGTTTACATCTCTTTCTCATAGCAGCCATATTAATGCATTGGAGCAGTGTTCAGTGGATTGGTGCTCACGGCTAAAGTATCTGCAGTGATAGCCCTGGAGGTGCTTATCTGGACTGCATGAAGACAAACATACAGAATTGTCCCCATAGAATTACCCATTAAAGTGTCCTTTCCTTCTTTTTAGTTGTTTTACTTGTGCAATAAATGCTTGAGTACACACATGAAGCCTTTTATTAAAGAGATTAGAATTCACAATGCAAGAATTAGGTTATTGTTTGAATGCAGTATAGTTTTTTTTAGTAATTAGCATTTTCTCTTGTTTGTTAATTTATTCCTGCACTCTGTTTTTTGACCCAGTACTTTGCAACAATGCAGGATGGAGAAATTGCAACTTGTGTATGTAAGTAAACCCTGATTTTTTTATTCCACATCCCATCTGGACTGAGCTACAGAGAGGACTCCTGCCTCTCGGGTTCTGTCCATGTCATGTCTGCATCCCGCTTTGAATATGTTCTCAAGTTGATGATACTAGCTGGTAACATCCCCTTACTGACTTCATAGAGACAAACTTTAGCCTTCTTCATGACATTTAGAAGCTATGGCAAAGCTATATTATTGTGCAGAGTTTTTCCAACTCCACTTGTTTTGACATTTTTTCATTTTTATTTTTTATTTTTTTCTTCCCCACCATGACTCACGGCAGCATAAGGTCTGCACTCAGACAGGAGTCTTTGACAGCCACTGAACATAGTCAGTCAAAAGTTGTTGTTGAAAGTTGTTCATGGCTGAAAAGAGGTTTGGATGGAACTTTTTGCCTCACAGATAAAGAGATCATCTTGACAATCAGAGACTGCTGCGTAAAGACCAGGCTTACTAAGAGGAGCAGAAACTTCTCCTTTCACAAGTGGAGAATGACACGGCCTCATCTGATGTCTCCATTTTTACAGCCAACATTTAGTGGTCAAGTATTTAATTAAGCAGCATCATTAACATTTCTTGACAGTTTATGTGTCTGAGAACTTAAAAACCCTCTGCTGGAAGTAAAGCCAGCTGGAAAAGCATGATCAGAGCCTTAGAGTTATTTATGAGTTCAGAACAGGTCAACTGTTGAAAATACTTTTACCTAACACAACAACTGCTCTCCACAGCTTGTTGCTTTTGCTCGCCTACTCATATATATTATTAAGGTACCAACATTGTCAATGATGGTAATGGTGGAACAGTGAGAAATAAAAGAACAAGGAAAAGAAAGTAAAAGGAAAGCGGTTTTAAACCAACAATTTAATGCTAATATGGTATGACAAACACTTTAAACTGCTCAATGTCTTCATATCAAAAATAAGAGAGACTTTTGAGGTGAATGCCGGCAAAAATACATCAGTTACACACACACACACACCTATATCAGCATGAACAAATAAAACTTACACAGATGATACTGACATTTTCAAATATACTTAATATCAAAAATATTGACTAATGATCATTTGGTTTTCAGCAGAGAGAGAGCACTTAGCAAGTGTTCTGCCTTTTATTCTAAGCACACCAGCTGCGAGCACAGTTACTGGGGTCAACAGAAGAAAAAAAGTGCATACAGAAGTCTTAACTACTTTATCACAGCTAAATAGAGGTGACATAGTTTGGCTTATGTAACCTTTAAACACTAAGGAGATATATGAGCTGGTGTTGAACAGAAAAAAAGGGTTTTTGCACAGAATTGATGAAAAACTTATGTAACATGCTAAGATATATCTTTGTGATTGTGTGTAAAGCAGGAAAAAATAAGGGGATGTGCCTCTTTGAAGCGAAACAAGTATCGATTTTTCATGATAATATATGTTGAAAAAGACACTGACTCATACACACACACACACCCATCTATATTGCACGGACAAGTTCTGTGTATTAAAAACAATGGTGAAGGCATTCAACCTGGCTAAGAGGTGTAAGAATTTGATTAAAATAAGATAATTTGTCATTGTCAGACTAAAGGGAAGAGGGAGAGGGTAGTGTTATGAAAATATCATTAAATCTCTGTAGATGTGATGAATTATTGATTTGATGTGAATCCTGATGGTGCTGTTGTATTTTTGTTTAACCAATTAATGGCACTGTTGCTCCCCATGGCAAGAAGAAGAAAAAAAAAACTGCTTCGGCTGTGTGCAAGGGAGGAGAAGCTGTTTTAATATTGGTATTTGGCCCTGAAAATATTGCAGTATTTTGTTTCTATTTATTGGTTTTGCTCCAAAGGATTTATTGCACTTTTAATAATAGCCTGAAAGCACAAACAGTCCCGCTACCTCATGTCCCAAATTAGACACAACATCATGGAAAATTATTGTTGCTCAACCTCATTTGTAAGAATGAATTCTACAGCACTTTCGCTTCAGGTTTAGCCCTGTAAGAATTATATGCTGCTATATTAAATTAGTTTAATCTCTGGATACTTTGAGGACATATTGAGACTTGATCAAATCTGCATTTACTGCACATGAACATTGTTGTTTTTGATCTACAATGAAACAGCTATGCAGAAAACCAGAGACTATTGCTTTAGATTTGTTCTGCATTCATGTTTCAAAAATGGTCTCACTGAACTGTGTTCAGTGTTGTTTAGGAATTCTTATTTGTATTTATTTAAAATTAAACTAATTAAAGTAATAAATAGAGTTCATATAAGCGGGAAGAACACAAACTTGAAATTTTAATTGCAGTAGTCTGACAATAACATAATAACATTGTACAATTGTTTTAATTTATTGAACCCATGTGTTAATGATTCACAGAACTGATAAAGTTAGATGCTGCAATACGGCACGACCTGCTATGCACTGTAAGAGGGTAAATGTTCATCTTACTCCGAAAACTCTAAGAACTTAATTAAAGTCCAGATATTTGAGACTAAAGTGTTTATAGCACACAGTTGTTATAAGTCTGTCTTGTCCCTTTTCATGCATATGACTTAGAGTAACCCTGTTTTTTTTTATATTCCTGATATCAAAGTTTCTGATCATGTCCACCATCTGTGAAGGCGTGTAATCAACTCCTCAGCATCCCCTCAGTGTGTGATTTCTGACCTGACTGAGTTATCTCAGCTGTTCAGAATAAACCCACTTAAACTCACATACTTTACTCAAGTTTAAGTACCGGCAGTGAAAAAAATAGTTCTCTACAAGTAAAAAGCCTGCATTTGATAACCTTCATAAGTGAAAGTCTAATTTCATCGAAGCTAAACATACTCTTTCTACAAAACAATAACCCTGCAACATTTTTTAGGCTCAATACTGATGCAATGATGTGAAAGCAGCATTTTATTATTATACCTGGCAGAGATGGAGCTCGTTTATCTCATAGATACAGACAAGTCAGATAAATCTGAGATGAAATGATCATTAGGACTGGAAAGAACAAAACACTAAATACTGCAACACAAATCTGTATTTATTTTTTTATGCTTCTATTTAATCTTTGTTTGTTTGTGAAAAAATAAACATATTACCTCTCAGTAGCATGAGTTATTTAATTAAAACTGTCTAAGAGGTTTAGAGGTAAAATATTTGGCAGAACTTCAGACAGCTCACAGACATTTAAACGTGACAAAGGGACTCAACCAGACAGAGTTTTTGTAAGGGGGTCATATGCCGAATGATTGAAAACTCCTGCGTTTTTCTTAAGAACATTTATATGATTATCACATTTTTTATGTAACATCTTGATCCGAAAAGTAACTAGTTACCATATTTTTAATTACTGAATGAAAACTAGGATTCCTCCCTGCGAAATATAGCAAAGAAGCCATGAAAAGTTCGAAAAATTGGATTTACTGAAGCACAGTTTCGAGGTACTTGTATTTTAAGTACCATTCTCAAGTAAATCTGCCGACTTACTTCTCATGTCACAGGTGCAGTTTACTTTTGTGTACATGGATTGTCTTCATATTTCCCGAGATATGGGCTGAGTGTGACAAAATTCAGTTTATCTGCCTCTGTTGTCATGTTTGCACCTGCATCGACACGTAGAGCACAGCGGTGTTGATAATCATATTGTTTGTTTCTCTGGCTTGTTACTCTGCCAGAGGCGTGCTGCCATCAGAAATCCAGAGGCTGGATGGGGTGTTTACATGCCTCAATATCCTATTTTCTCTTTGACAAAGCGGGATCACACATTCCAGTTTCTGTATGGATAATGATGTACTTGGGTTTCTGTGACAAAGGATATCTGCTGACACGAACATGAAAACATGTAAAGACACTTCATGTGGGATTTTTAAGGCAACTCAAGAGACGGCAGCTTCATTTGATCCTATGATTGGGCACATAAGTTCTCATTTATTGGTTACAATATAACAAGAGCACGTCATACCCCCCTCCCCCCAAAAAAATCCTACTGAGGTTTTAGCTCGAAGTTCTCCTTTAAATGGATTTTTTTAGACGTAAAGGTTACCTACAGGCATTAACTGACCTGAGGCCTGCCAGCTAAGCCAGTCAACTTGCATCAGCCTCTATACTCTCACTCGGCATATCCCTTTCATTCCAACATATATCCAACTCACCCTCTAAACCACTGCAGTCTACATACACACTGTTCTCCTGTAAGCTATACTGTGACTTGCTCCCACTGCTGCCTCTGTTCATATAGCATTTCAAAGCTCCACCTCCACCCAAGCATCCACCTGAAGGCTGTAAGTCTCCCTCCCTTCAGGGGGGATGTTAATGTCGTCACTCCCAACACCCTGCTGTGCTGTGCCTGCTGGGCTTTTTTTTTGTGCTGGTGAGGTCAGATCCTCAACATGGTGCTTATCTGACATGCACACGAAAATCCATAGCATTTTTATCTGTACATGTGAAGCAGGTACTGCAAATGCGAGTCAAGCATCAAAATACTTTTGGAAAACTTGTACGTACTGTAACATTTAAAAAGCATGAACTCTTAACCACATTCAGACCAATCAATGGTTGACCTACAAACACTGGATGACACACAGTCTGACCACAGTCAGGAAGGTTGGCATGTCAAATATGTCAACTGCTGCCTTTTTTGATCCAAGGTCCTGTTTGTTTCTAATTTTAAAGCAAAAAGAACCTTGTCTTTCCTGTTTCAATAGTGCAGTAAGGGAAAGAGAAGATTGTGTGTGAGGTTCAGGACAGTTTGGATGTTTAGGTCTGAGCATTTTGATCTACAAAATAAGTAAAACTGATATATCAAAATGCTTCATGTTATTTTCCAGTTTATTTAACTGTATTTCAATTTGCCCACTTGTTTGACTGGTTATATTCAGTGCAGACAAGTTGCCTAATGTTGAATTATCTTATTTTTTTTGTTAAGAAAATCTAACGTCACTCACCCCATTGACAGGATACGTCTTCCAGTCCAGTTCTCCTAGCACTGTCGTAGTGTCCAACAGAACCACTAGAGAGAGCAGGGTGGTGAAAGAGAAAGTCATGTAAAATGGAGGAGAAAATTTTCGAAGAGTGAAAGAACAACAGTGCACACACACACAGACAGAGTGACAGGAGATGGCAGAAAAGGGGAAGAGAGAGAGTGTGTGAGAGAGGTTGGACAGTGAATTTAGAAAGGAGAAAAATGGAGGTGACAAAACAGGAAGAGAGCAGACAATAGTTATCAAGCTGTCAATGAGGAGATGACAGAGCTGCAAAGCCTTTATCAGATGCAACCACCTATGAAATAACAGCTCTTAGGAAAGTCCAGGACAACAGCAACACTAACACAGATCCGCCCTCCATCTAGGTGAAGTCTGGAAGATTAGTACTCTCCTTCTTAGAGGTCAGGAGTTTTCTGTGCTACTTGACATCAAAGATAAGCTAGAGATGAATAAAGGGGAAAGATGGAAGGTCTGTGAAAACTTTGAAGATTTAATCTTACAAAATATGACTTGATAAAAACTCATTTAGGGACAAATGCAGTCAGAATGCCAAACTTAATAAATGGTAACTATCTTATCTGAAACAATGTCATTGTTGAATGCGGCTTGGATTTGACTGAAGTTCCTTCCTGAGTCGACTGATATAATTTGTCACTTGACATCACAGCCGAGTATCCGGAGGAGTTCCACCCCTAACTGATGACTACATACTTCACATTCATTGTCCAATTATCAGCACCGATGCAAGAAGTGGTGTGCAACTCCAAACAGTGAGGTAATAATTAACAGCGTGGAAGTTGGGGGAGTGGATGTTGTGTGAAAAGAGATCTTTCATGCTGAAAAGTTTAATTTCTGTCCCTGATCTGCAATTAACATGTACTGTTTTATCAACCATATGGAAAATCAGTTGTTATACTTGTTAGCCGTGTGTTTTAGTTGTCTGGCTCTAATCACATTTTTTTTCATAACCATAAACTTCCCCCAAACTGTAATCACATCAAAGTTAAAATGCACCAATGTTGTAAAAGTGGAATTTTTAAGAGGGATCATCTGAAACGGTGAAGTTATGGATGACATTGTAAAGATCAGTGATGTATTTAATGGTGTCGACTTCATTGTTCTGTCAGTGCAAAATTAAATTTGCAAGATTGTTAACTTAAAAGGTAAACAAGAAAATACATCTTGAAAATCTGAACAGTTTTGAGTCTGACATGCAAACACATGAAAGAGCAAGACATGTAGATGGAGGGATCTTATTATTTGATGATGAAAGACACTTGTGCTCACTTCATCCATTCTTGAATGCATGTAACGTCAATTTACACAACCCGACTTGGGACACTGCTCATTTCCTGCACTGTATAGTGGTGTGCATTACACAGCACACAACATCCGGTAAACTTAGTGATGCAGTGAAGAGAAAACTGTCATGTTTGAATTCATCACCTCATTCTGCAACCTACACAAGTGCAACGCAGCATCTCTGATGGTGTTTGTGTGAGTGCGTTAACAACTGTCTCTCTTTGTGCGCGTCCATGACCACATTGTGTACATACAAGTGTAACAATCTCAAGCTGTCTGCACTCCGGTCACGGCTCAGGCATGAAAAGAGTCATTATCTGGCCCTTGCTAAGCCCCCTGAGCCAATTTGATATGATGAATGTGCAATTTCCTTTGTCTCCACACAGCCAGTTAATTACAATCTCTATCAATAAAGTGCGTCCCACTTCAGTGGTCGACATTATAGACCAAAGAGTCACATCTTCAGACGACCTGTCACTCCAGCATGCAGCGGACTTTGCAAAATCTGGACTAATTTAATGGGGTTGCCACTGTTTTGAGAACAAGTTAGATAACTGGAGAAGATACACTTTGGTGAGACTAAATGAACCGCTTCAGTATTTACAGAGACTTCATTTAGCCTTGATCCCCTGCTGTTAATTAAGGGCTGAATTATAATAAGATGGCCTTGCCTCTGTTCAAAAGGAGGACATAGAGGAAGAGAGGGAGGAAGACTGTGAGACAGACCAAGAGAGACAGAGAGATATTGATTTTTGACTAAGTTAGAAAAACAATCTTTCATAATCATGAGCAGTGTTCCATACCATGTTTGACAGCAGCAAACTTTTTCCACAAACTAACCTCACTGTGTGTCTATCCTACATTCATCCACAAACACACACAAGCTATATATACAGGAAGGCAGTTATAAAATAATGAAAATCCGACAACTTTTGAGCCAGGAAATAACAGATGACCCCGGTCCTGAATTTGATACACAGATTTTCTCACTCAAAACAAACACACACACATGCATACAAATTTATCAGGAGGCCAAATCACATTAGTCTTGTCTGGGTATTATGTCTGGATGCATAATAATGTGCAACTGTCCTTTCTTTTTATGACCACAGAAAAATTATCATTTTAGAGAAAATGAAGTGGGCACAAATAGTCTAAATAGCAGGATCGCCATGGTTGCTCATGTGATATTACTTGCACTACGACTGCATATTGGCTCAATACTGGATCCTCATACTATACTGAACTTAGAATATTCAATCATTTGTATCATTGACAAAATCAGTAGCTTTTAGTATTAAGGCTCCCATCACTGGCAGCACTGCCACCTCAGTCATGATGATATAGTCTGTTTAAAAGTTAATAGAAACAAAGGAAAAAAAAAGGTGATGTGAATACTCAACTGAAAATAGGTGTTTACTGAGGTATTAGATCTATTTACAGTGCAAATTATGGTAAGGTTTTTACCCTAATTGAGATAAACCCTTTTCAAATTCATTTTTAATTTCAGTCAGCAACTACGGCCATTCTGCCGAACATCAATTCCATCCCATAACTGGTCAAATTGAACTTTTGAATGCATCTTTATAAGATTTTGCAATATTTTATTAGAGTTAGCTACAAACCAAAAATCTTCTATCTCTATCACTGCTGGGTCAAGCAAAAAAAAAAAAGCCCAAAGCCCCTTCCATATTGCAGCTAGTGGAAGAATGACTGAGAAGAAGGTAAATGAGTCCCACCTTTCGAAAAAACAACCCTCTCTTCAAATTACAGCTCTTCAGAAAGAGATGGTTCCAGGTGGGAACTCTTTTAGAGCCCTTATTTCTCAGAGTATAGTGTCCATCGATAGACTAACTTTACTGGCACTACACATGGGATTTACCTCACCTACCTGTTGTGCAATAACATACATTACACAGACATCACACTGGCAGGTACACAGCCTTTCTTAAGCAGAAGTATTCAGAAAATTGTTCTGTATATCTGCTGGTGACACTTGACTAATATCTGGGCTCGAGCATAATGTGGAAAGTTGTATACATATATATGTATCTTCACTGAAAGATGTTTTTGAGTATTCAAAAGCTAGATATTAAGTTGAATTTCTCAAGTCCTTATGTTCATTCTTCAAGTAGACAAGCCTGAGGCTGAGATCCCCCAGAGAGACAGGCTTTTCTATGAGGGCCCTTGTATTTTTTTTTTCAGTTTCCGAGATGCGGTTTCAGAGAGCCACTGAGAGAAGAAGTATGATTATTTTTCTTTATGAGATGATAATAAAGGACGACAGCAGCATCTAATTTACCTAATCATGACACAGATGATGCTGTATCCTTTTATAAAAAGAGGAAGACAGTGTAATAGTTGACTGGGTGCTATTGTTGTGTTGAGAGATGTTAGACAAATCCTTTCATAACACACACTGAGTTACAGAGAAATTCATCAGTTACTTGAGTAATGAGTAATGTAGGAAGAGAGCTAGCTTAACAGGTATAACATCACTGTTAATTGCTTCAGTGACTTCAATATGGTGGTCTACGGTGGACAACAAGATGGTTTATTTCAATGCTCGCATTTGTTTCTTGCTTTTTGGAAAAAATTAACTATACATCTAAATACATCTATGTATTAAGAGTTGAGGACAGTTTTTTTTCATTCCTTTTCCACTGTCAATACTATCATGTGCCCATAGCCCCAGTGCTCTTACTGGACCCTGAATTACTTTGCTGTTTGTGGATGCTTATAATTCATCTGGTGTAGTAAGTTGGCCTTGGCATGATGCTACTTACTGTCATTTTTCTCTCCCCTCTCCTGTTATGTCACCATTGCTGGAGATAACATGAGTTCACCTGCTGAGGACCACCTGAAGTGCCCGGCTTATGTCCTACCTGTCATGTCACTGATTCCACTGGTTCAATGCTCACTTTTGACCTATTCCCCTGAGGCCTACACATCTCTCCTGTTCTGCTGGCTTCTCCTCAGAGAGTGTCCTTTCCTTATCCATCATGTTTTTTTATACATATATTTTTTTTTTTTTTACTAACCCTTAAGAATTGTTTGAATGTCTTCTCAATTTAGAGAATGGTATTTTACATATTTAATCCATATAGAATACATTATGGTTCTTTGTAGATCCCTCAAAAAACAACAGAGTTGGAGATTAAACCTCGTAAAAATGGTAATTAAAGCCCCCTTGATTGAACCCTTGAAATACAAAAAGGATTCTTGGTAGAAGTCCCTGGTGGTATCCATTGAAGATGACAGGGTTCTGCATAGAACCAACCTAGAGTGTTCTGGTCTGGATGGAACCATTACATCATAGGGGTTCTTAACTCATAAAGATCTCTGAAAAAAACCTTTTGCAGATGATTCTAGGTGCAACCCTTTTTGGTAACAGTTTCTTTGGTTCTTAGTAAAAGCCTTTTTCAGCAAAATGGAAACAAACGGTAAGTTCTCTTTGGGAATTGAACTGAACTGAACTTATGTGTAAGTCTACAGGCTGTTGTTAATTGTGCCATACCCCCCCGCTAAATGATGTACCCTTGATAACAATGGTTCAACGTAGGTTTCTTAGTTCACAATAAGTTCAATAAGATACTTTACCACACTTACCATAAGTATGACAGTAAGTAGTATTATAGAATTTTTATATTTGGGCAAGTTGTTCCTTCAAAGGTTTTACAAAGACAAAGAAATTGACCTCTGTATGGACACAAGCCAAATAACTTTTTATGGCTCTAGTTATCATCTTTATTTTCAAGAGATTAAGACTAACTTTGTTTTGAAATACAAGATTTATTTATTTAGGGAGTGTAGCTTACACCTCCTTTTATCAAGCTATCAGGTTCATATTCAAAACTCCTTTTACAAGATTTTTTCAAGTCAGGTGGAAACTTCAAAAATGTCAACCAGTCACAGCGCTCTCAAACAACTCACGGATCTTGTGTTAGCTTAATTAGCAAGTGTCAGCCAGTAAAATCCGTCAGCAACAGTTGTCATTTCAGACTGCATAATTGACGGCTGCAGATTTAAAATTCAGAGGGCTGCTTTTGTTTTCCTCTGTCAAAGATGAAAGATGTTTTAGACATCACAAAAAATAACTGCATGTATAGCGTTGATTTTAAGACGTAACTCAAGAAATATTATGGAAATTTATCATTATTTTTGACATAATTTAGAACAAATGAACTGTATATATTACAGAAAATTGCTCAATCAATAACAAATACCCTTTTTTGTGAAGAATTCATCTTAAATCGTGGACTTGCACTTTCTCTTTGTCGGACTTTGAGACACAGTTGATTCACATTCATGAGAAAAACTCCCTAAGATAAATAACTCAGTGGCTAACATTTATTAATTTGTTCTCTATATTTTAGACTCCTTACATTGATGTTTTTTCAAGTTTCTCCTGTGTGCATTCCCTCCCCTTCAAGCCTGTCACAGGCAGACAAGCATCCTTTGGGGAAAACTGAATACACACACATGCACACACACGAGACACACAGAAAAGTGCAGTGAAGGAGACTTTGACATTTGGCTAGTGAAAGGGCTCACATCCTCTTTGAAAATGTGTATCCTAAACATTAAATATTCAGGAAGGAATATTAAACTGACCTCTGGAAATGTGCAAAGTGGAAGATGTCAAGAACCGGTTAAATTATGGCAACCACTTACCTATCTGATGTGTGTGTACAACAGAGGGGAGATAACATCATTATGTCTTTATTTGACTGAGCCAGTGGGACTGTAAAAGTTTGGTTTTTTTTATTAAAAATTATTATGATCCATTTAGTGTCAACCACTACCCCAACATCTTTATATTTAAGGGTTTACGTAACACATGTGTGCAAGGAATCCTCTTGGGACAGTACGGGTCATAATCTGTTACATTCTCATCCCATGAATGTGTGAATTCATCCCCGAAAACAGGGAAGTAGAAGCAGACAATTCAAAATTGTCAGTATAGCTGACAGAGTGTGCCAGAGGCTGATGTTCGCTGTAAGACTTGGTCCCTATAGCTGTGGCAATATGTCTGCTCACTGAGATTTTGGAGGTAAAGTATAATATCAGCCTCAGAGCCTCCCCCATAGCTTGGCTGATGGAGCTCCTGTATGTGGGCCTATAGCAGCACACAGAACCTGTGTTTTGTTTTTGTTTTTCTTCTGTATTCATTACAATATCCGAGCAAAATGTGGTTTGTTGCAATGTTGTTTAAGATCAGGGTGTTATGTTGCTTATGATGAAGGGGGTGAAAAAAAGGCACCAGAGCATAAGCCCCATCATATGAAGATGAAAAGTGTCAGTGATTAACACTACAGATATACCTGTTAAAAAAAAGTAGATGAAATGGCATCTCTGAATGCATTTTGAGATTGTAAATGAGTTATTAATCATTATTAATGAGTCTTTTTAGATGGAGTGGGCTAAAAAGACTTGTGAAGACACCTCTTGGTTAATGCAACACATGCCAGTTTGGAAATTGATTTGTTAATTGATTAATTTTGAATTTGCGCTTATATTAACAATTAGAAAGATATATTTATGGACAGATTAGGTTGACAATGACAATAAAAAATTGCATCACTGCTAATAGATAGTGCATCTATTGAATCAACCACCAAATTAATGATTTTGCACACATTTTGAGGCTGAAGGTGTATCTTTAATAGCATTAAATGCATAACCGTGCGTCTTGTTTTATATTTCCCAACATTTAAATGGGTTAAACGTGTTATGGCTATAAAAATAGGCGCACACGGAAAACGGTGAATCAGTTTTGTGTGGAAACACTTTAAAACAGCCGGATTTTGTGCGAGCAGCCTTGTTCTAAGTATGTGCGAAGATGAAGTGAAGCTCTCAATACTCACCTTGGTTTGTGGTTCCCGGGTCCGACAGGATACTTTCAAGTAGGAACAGAAACATAAAGTATTTCCCAACGGAGCACATCGCTGAGGCAGACACAAGTGCGCTCTGAACTAAAACGCTGCACAGACTCTTAAATAGATCCTCAAAATGAAAAGGAAAGGAGGTCTCATGAAAAAAGGCGACTGAAACCGTCCCAGTATCCAGACTCAGAAGGTCACACTCGGATCCAAAGCAAGTTGTTTCTGTCCTTTTTCTTTTCTTATTTTTATTTATTTTATTTCAGCCAAGCATCCCGATTCCCTCCATGTGGAGACGGACAGACAGGCGAGATAAACGACCAGCCATTGCGCATAAAAACACGGTGACTTGAGGTGCAGCAAGTTAGAAATAAATAAATAAATAAA
>JAQNCA010000001.1:10862045-10879750 GCA_029783725.1 Acanthurus tractus
GGGATGTGCCTAGAAGGACAGTGCTCTTAGTCTTTCTTTATTTACCACCATGTCCCACCATGAATTAGCTTCATTCAGCATAAAGACCGGTAAGTAGAAATAAAAAGATGCCTACCAACATCTCTAAAGCTCACTAAAAACACTATTTGTCTTGGTGGTTTATTTAGAAGTGGAAAAACAGTAATTTCTCAGTTTAGTCTCCATGGTGTGATAATTTCTTGCAGGTCTCTGTGGCTGTATGTAGTTCTGTTGCCAGATGTGATGCCGCCATCATCCCTGTACAGGGCCAAAGCAAAAAAGTACAGCTGTAGAAACTGTAAAACTGTTGTGTGGGTGGATAAATGCTTTGCATTCCTAAGATGGACTGTTCCTTTAAAGTGGTAAAGCTAACCGTCAGGGTGCATGTGAACTCCTACTTATCTGAGCACTGAGGTTGGTATTTTTTCCTATTTTTCTTCAATTCCAGGCAAAGTTCATCTCACATCTCCCCTCCCTTTGTTTGGAATACATCTCAGTGCATTTGAGTGCTTGAACTTCACTGCACTCCTTCCAGAATGCATATAGTTGATATGCTTGAAAGATCTGGATTTGAAACTTTCGGGTGGCTGTATGATAAAACCGAAAACATCAGCAACGACAGCTTCAAAGCTGTGAAGTCAGCAGGAAGAACCCTAACTTAAACATTACAGTCCAGTGAACTAAGCTTACTGTGACTATTAGTCAAAACTTCATTGCTATTAAATGGAACAATGAACAGTGAGCGAGCTCAGAGCCGAAGGAAAATTGGCCATATGAAAATTAAGTCATGAGTATGTTAAGTTTAAGAGAGGCTCGTTCTGCCCTTTTTGCATGTGTGTAATGTTTGATTGATAAACTTTGTTTCCTTCAGGGACACGTTTCATTTTAGTCGAGAGCAAAAAGGTCACAATTAACATTTTGTTAAGGTTTTTGTGAGTTCCAAGGAGGGAAATAATGACTGAGAAAAAAAATAAATGAGATCAAACAGATACACATTAAACAATTAAGATTATGTGATAAATTCTACTTTAAAAGCAAACCAAAATGGTTACTTAGATCTTATTATCCTCTCATTGTTGAGAAATATCACACGTTTGAACAGGACTAAACAGGGTTAGTTGTGCCGTAAGTTTGACCACACTCTTATAAAACTGCTTAATTGGAATAAGTGTTAGTCAGAATTTGTGAAATCTATATTATTATCCACGATGATTGCACCATTGAATAAATTAAATGGTAAAATTTGGATTTTTCTAAGTCAAATCAAAGCTTATCTTTATCTTGTATTGGTAACAAAACCTAACTCAGTGAGTTTTTTTACTGTATATAACAATAAATCCTCTGTGTGTTCCTTCAAATCAGAGGACTTTTTAAGTATTCAACCCTACACTTCCAGCGCGAGGAGAAGGTGACATATCAAACATTTGGAGGACATCACATAAACTGCGACCCTCCCTCTCTCCTGCTGCCTGAAGAGCTGATTTCCTTTGTTCTAAAGCTGAGAAAGGCTTTCAGTCGATGCGTGACCACATTTGAACACCTGTGAACACCTGTTGTTAAAAGATCGATCTCAGTGGCAGGAGGGGAAGCTCAGATATGTGGTTTAAGAATTGGATTGAAGCTGTGTCTAAGAGGCCCAGTGGGATGTTGAATCCTCCAAGTGATTAAGGGTTATGAAAGGTTTCATGCCCTTGAAAAGTATTTTATATGTTGGTATGCGCACACTTTTCTTTCAAAGAACTGTAGATGGAAGTATATTAATCCATAACATAATAATATGATGACAAAACTGCACTTTAAAGCGGTAACAGCGGCAGTCTGTGTTATGAATCTTGGATTAAAGGCAATTTAATAGGAAGTCTCAACAGCTTGCATGATCCTGTACACAGTAAATCTGTTTATTCAAGCTCAAATAGTCGTGCCAGGAAAAACAATAAAAACTTGACACTTATGAAAAGCTCCAACACCAGCTCTTTTTTTTTTCTCTTTTTCTCACTCTCGCTCAAGCAAAGTGTCCTGATGAGGATTAAGCTCAGGCTCAGTTTGATAAGATGAGTCAGTGAGCATGTATCACTCCTCCAGAGGAGATTTTAAAGAGGTGGCACCAGGCTGCTGCCCTCTTGCTGACCACAAAGACAGCCAGCGCAGCAGTACCTCAGCGAGCTAGATCCTCCCACGAAGTGGTCAAGAAAAGGTCTGTGCAACTTATTTCATCATCGAATTTTTTTTTTTTTCTTGGGCCTTGAGATGCAGGGTTGATAATGCATGATTGGGGAATTATTTGTACGTTGCAGTCATGGTTCCTTGTTTTTTTTTTATTCTTAAAAAATTGTATTCAAATAAGAGAGCAAATCTTCATATTATTGCCTTTGGCAGTGTGTTATTTGCAGATACTTTGCAGATACAAACATTTGGTTTGTACTGAGCTCAAGAGTTCCATTGCGTTCTCTCCCCCTCCACAATTAGTTTTGTAATCTCTCTGTCTGCCTCTTTATCCTTTTTCTCCGACATATTATCACCCTCCTTAATCTTTTTCTTCTAGTTCACAGGCCTTTCATTTTTAACCTGCTGGCAGTATGGCTCTGTGGATGACACTGTTGGCCTGTTGGCACTTCACCACTTCTGTCCAAACTGAAATATCTCAAAGTATTGAATAGATTGCTATGACATTTTGTACAGTTCAAGCAGCAACCTCCAGCCAAAAAAATAAAGCCAATACAGTTTTTTGTTACTTTAGTGCCATCCTGAGGTTGACTTTTTTTGGACTTTGGTGAAAGCAAAAATGGAATTTTCTTTCTCTGTTTTTCTGTGAATCTGGCGACCCCTGTGGTCAAAAGCTGTAGTGTTTCATGTCATTAAGGTGTTGATCAGGCTGAGCTAGTGCATTTCTTTTTGGAAGTACTGAATGGAAGATGCATCTTGTGGGTTATACTAATGAACAATACCTTCATCTCTGACCATTTGTAGTAATTGTGCCATTGTCTTACATGCTGTCCCTTTTTTCCTAAGGCTCACACTAATTTAAACTAAGAGCTTCATTGACTTGCTGTATCTTTTTACTCCCTGTCAGCTATGTAATCTGCAATAGATCATCCACCTCATTAACTTTCAGTTAACATGAATAACTGTACATGACTTGAAATTATACTCAACAAGTGTCTTACATAGCCATGCTTGAATGAGATTCTGTATCAGTGTAGCACTTTTGCAAAGACTCACCTTTGAAGTAGATGGGGCCTTGGCTTGACACAAGATCCAGTGGGATAATGTTTTAATCATTTATCTGTTCTGTAAAACACAGACTACATTTTCACATTCACTTAAATTCCACAAAGAAAAAATAAACAAACTTCTCCTTTTTTTACATTTTCTCTTTATCATCAAGACTTTGATCTTTTCATGTTGCATTTATTAGAAACAAATCGAGTATATCTGTTAATTGCCTCAAATGTGTGTGTAAAATGATAATTATGTTGTCATATTGGACATAATTATACATGGTGATGCAAAATTACAGCTTAAATCGACTGAGTTTTGTCTTTGCTAAAAAAGTTTTAAAAAAATGACATTATTTTTTTTTTTTCACGGCAGATTTTTCTTTCTTCCACCTCTGCACCTCTCAGTCTGAGCTGGTGCACTCTGGTAGCTTCTCAAAGGGAGGGAAAAAGCTGCTGTAGGTGACATCATGTGGATTTTGCTATGGCAATAAAAAAAGTTTTGAAGTAGATGGGCCCATGGCTTGACACAAGTTTTCCTGTTCTGTTTTTTACCAAATGCATGCTGGGAAAAGCTTCGATGAACCCCTGACACTAACTACACTGAGCAGGCACAATATGCAAGATGGATGTATGATGTGGAAATGCTGGAGTCTATCTATTAAAGCTTCAGCTGGAGCTTAAAGCACATTAATAATGTAAATCCCCTCTAATTTCCTTCTTATAGCTGATGAGTAATGGACATTTAAGTGGACGAAACATCTCCAGGAAAAAGGAGTGACGGTAGTTGAAGTGATAGAAAATATGCAATCATTCGCTCCAGAGAAGAACAGTTGGGAAAACAAAATTTTTCACAAGTGGAAGTTATTTTTATTTCATGCTGGTGACTCAGTTTCTTTGCAATTTTGTCACATTTTGTTCCTGCACTGATATGAGCTAGTTTCAGCTGTAAAGAGTTCAAGATGGATGATTTTCATTGAATAAGTGTGATGTTATTTTCTGTAAAAATTAAAGACTTGATAAGACACTTGCAAACCCTTTGTCTTTTTCACCATTTTTGGCTCTTTCGTGTTTGCATTTTCTGATAAGTCGCGTTGGAGAGGAGCTCATTTGACACTCAAGTCTGACAAAGTGATTATACACTGCCTCTGTGACTAAAATCTCCAAGCACCTTTTAATAATAAATTTATTATTCATGATGATAATTGAACTACTTCTGTAGAACCATTTAGTCATCTGCATTATTCATTTAAACTAGCTGTGCATAATGAATGTGCACCAACAACACAAAAGACTGTCTGTTTATGTTTTCACACTTGGACCAATGTTGTTGCCCCCAAGGCTTTGACATTCAAGTTTCTTAGCTTGTTGATGTATTTCTGCCTGCATAGATTAAAAAGTAATCTGACATTTCTTACTGCTACGTATCAATTTCAAAAGTAATACAAATGGACATCAACTAAATGCCAAAGAAAAATGAACAGTGGTCTGTTATTGCTTCATACAGATCATTGTTTGTGCGTCCTTACATGTTAAACACATCAGCATGTAAGTGCACTTGCAGTCTATCTCCTTCAGAGCTGCTGTATCCCTGTTGTATGTAGCATAAAATTAGACACAACAGTTCAAAGAAAAAGACCCTCTGAGACATGAGAAAATGAAACATTAATTCCTGGTCCACGGTCTGTAGTTCAGTTAATGTTCAGCCATGAATTCTCCTTATTGGACAAACCACTTAGAGTCTCCTGGTGCTTGTTAACAAGGAAATGGTGCACATGCAGGACATGAACAAATGAGCTTATTTGCCTTTCCAATCACTCATTATCTACATTTTGATTGAAATTTGCAATGTTAATAGCTTTATTAAAGTACTAGAGAAGCTCTATTAGAATATTTCTTATATGTAACTTCAGGTTACTGATTTCCCAAAGTCGTATTCCCCTAATATGTTGTGTGTGTGTTTTTTTTGTTTATCATTTATTTGTTTTTCTGTTTGAATTTCAGGGACTCATTCAGTACAGCTATGATATTCTGACCAACAACATATAATATACTGAAGTGATCCACCCCCAGGATAAAGAAATAGGAACACACAAGCAACACATCTCTGTCTGAGCACCTACACAAGAGTGTGTGTGCCTCTAGAAGCAATAACCTGTTTATATAAATTCAAAGAAAAAATATTGTAGTTTGTTTAACTTTTTTTTAAAGCCTGGCGAGATGTCACGAACAAGTTCTTATATTCACAATGATGGCCTGGCAAACATTTGGCCTTCCTTTATATAAATATGTAGGTGTTTTCAGGATGCACAGGTTGAGTCACACTTAAAGATTCAGTGATATTAAAAGAAAGCCAAAGACCTTTGCCCAAACTTGCTTTGTTTTACATTATTCAAAACCTGTTTTCAATATATTTGAACAGTCCTTTGTGAAAAGCGCATTCCTCAGTCGAGTCAATGCTAATAAGAGGCTTCAGCAGTCTAGGTCAGACAGACTAAATACATATCTTCCAAAGACACTAACTTATAAATACAAAATTCCTTCTGTGCATTACCATCACTTTGCAGAGGTTCAGCAAGCAAACATTTTTCTTTATTGCACAAAGAAAGAATTTCATGTGAAAAAGGAAGTTGGTCTGAACTTACTCATTCTGCTAAAGCCGGCTTTTATATTCAGATGGACTTCAAAGGTCATTTTTACACAGAACAGGGACTGTGGCTTTGGCCCACATGACTTGTACTGCCTGAGCAAAGGATCTCTGTGTGGACAAAGAAAACTAATACCACTCTAAATATAACATTTAAGGAGTCATTATTGCTCATTGTCAATAATTCTATGAATAGCTGCTCTGAATTGCTATCTTATTAAGAACATAAAGACTGAAGGTGATTATGCTCTGAGGTTGCAGTACCTAAACTTTGAAACTCTCTCCCATTGGACTTAAGATCTGTGGATAATGTTGTCACTTTTAAAAAGCAGCTTTCTGAATCTGAGTTGATATATAGCATGTTTTTTTATCCTCACATGTAAAGTAATGCAGGGATTTGTGTGCATATACGCAATCCCGTAAGCGTATACGGCACTGACGGCGGTAATAGTAAGCACTCATCCTTTCTCCTCTGTGTCTTTTCCTCCTGGGTGAACGGTCTTGAAAATGTATGTTATGGGTCTTGAGTCCTGAGTGCACTTGTAAGTTTCACAAGAACATCAAAACACAATCAAGTCGTGTGGATCCCTGAGGCTCCAGGCTGGGAGCTAGCACTTAGGGAAAGAGAGGATTAAAGTGGGAGGGAAAGAGGGACATCAGAAACGGAGAGATGAAGGTATGAAAGGAAGCGGAGGAAAGATGTGCAGTTGGAAAACAGATGAATGTAAAGACTGGAATAAATGACTTTCCATCATGTCATATTGTTGAAGCCCGATGATAAGATATTTTATTACAAAACCTAGATCGGATGATACTGCATGATTTATATCAGTTTTTATACAGAGCCGAGTTTATGACTAATTGATTCCCTCATACATTCATTCAGAAGTTTTTACCCTCCATCGCTGTTAAGTACTGAGTTCACTGAATTGATCCAAAGCTCAGCTCCAGCCCAGAAACCTCTTAAATTACAGGTGTCACAATTCACTACTGAGCTGAGTGAACTTTGACAGCCTAAGTAATGTAAAATTAAAAGTCTTTCCATATATATATATATGTATATATCTACTTTGACATGGTCAAGAAATCCAGATTCAGTTTTGTATACTTCTGAGGTCTAAGTATGAGGAACGGTAATTGAACCATCACTCCAGGAAAGATAAGTTGTCATCAGTGAGACAGAGAGAAGCTCAGGGAAAAAGAGAAGAAAGCTTATTCCCTTTGAACTTTCCTCCTTTTCAAATATGTTTGTATGAGCAAAAACATTTATGGGAAAATGTAATCATGCTTAGGTTATTACTGTGACCAAGAGTGTCTGCAAAATCCTCAATATCAGCTGTTGCTGGCTTTCTAAATAAGCTATTTGTCTAATATCTTGTCATGGCAGCAGAGGTGGGGATAAGGTCAAGCAACTATAATCACTTGGTCAAGCCCCTTAAGCAATAATGATTCAAAATACAGGACGTCAGAGGAATAAATGAATCCTTGGTGATGAAATGTTTAGAAACATTTCAGCAAATTTCAGTCCAAGATTTTTCTTATACCTTTATATGTGTATTTATCCCATGCATGAGTGAAATGACAAATTGTGTGAAGTTTTAATTAAAGATTTAATTTGTCCTTCACTTTTTTTTTGAAATATCAGTGTCATTATATGTCCATCCTATCTTATTCATCTATCATGTGCCATAAAATGATTATTTGCACCTGTTTACACCTGACAAGCATGTGCTGAACATTATCTATGGAAACAAGCAGCAGGCCGTGGTTTGGTGTGTTTGTCATTGATAAGGACACTGGAGTTTTACTGCTGTCACCACATTTAATTCAGCTTATATGAATTTTAAACCTGTTCCTCACATCATTTGAATTCACCTTATTCCTAACACACACACACGCACGCACACACACACACACCATATGCATGTGATTAAGGGTGTCCAGGCCTGTCATTAGAGCATGCCATGTTGGGAAATGATGTCTCAGTAGACCTCCTGCAAAAGGCAGAGCAAGAGTTAAGACATTAATAGGCAGAGAAAAGCTATACAGCATCACTGTCTACCTCTGTGCTAGGACTGGCAAGATCAAAGGCTGACTCTGAGAGTGAGAGAGGGAGAGGGAGAGAGAGAGAGAGAGAAGAGGGGGTTAGAGAAAGACAGCTAGATACACAGACACAGAGGGAGAGAGAGAAAAAGTCATCCAGCGACAAGGAGACAGAGAGAATAGCAAGTTCTGAAAGCACAGAAGGGACAGGGATGCAGGTAAAGAAAAAATCGACAGGGAGGATAAATAGAAGACATTTCCCTTCTGCCACCTGCCTCATTGCTGACTTCAGATTATGCGCCGCATTGGCCTCGGTGTCACCTTCTGTATGCCTTGTGAAACCCCTGAAACAAGGCGGGTACTAAACTTGTCTGGTCAGCACCCGGACTACTGAGTCATGCTAATTGGAATTAAGCCTGCAGTGAAAATGTTTTTATCAAGGAATGAGGCAGCAGTGGCTATTTTTTTTTTTCAGCATTGCTTTATGAAGGGCAATGTCAGTCTGCTGGTCAGTCGGTTGGTCCACTGCTTTGGTCCAGACCGTAGACATAAATAAAGATGGATGACATGGAGACTCCTCAAAAGTGAAGCCTAAAAATCTTGATCGCCCCCTAGTGTTTGGCTGCAGTACAGGCCATAAATCTTGTCCCTCCATGTTAGCAGAAAGGACATGGGTCAAACTATGAAATCAAAGCACATAGCAGATAAATCTTCCCCAAAGATTTTTTTTGTAATATTTTTAGGTAGCGCTTATCATGCTGTTTTATGTTCAAGTGTTCACTTTTTTGAAAAGTTGGTTTTTATTAGTTATTTCCTGCTAGGAAAGGGGTTGTAATATTATGATTGACAGCTTCCCCAAACCTACAAGTTGGTTGTATGACCATGTTGGTGGAACCTCAGTGCTGTGGCTCCTTTTGCCATTCAGTACTGCACCAACTATAGCTTTAATGATGCCACCAACAGAGGATGGCAGCGCCTGTGTTAGGGATATTTTGGCTTCAGTGGGACGAAGGGGAACAGCATTATCCATTTTATTCATTTTGACAGTACAGACCTTAATACCTCAAAAACTATTGGATAGTTGCTGTGAAAATTTGATGAGACATCGGCGTTTCCCAGAGGATGTATCCTAATGATTTTAGTCATCCTTTAACTTCTCCTCTTGCACCACCATAAGGAGAACACTAAAATGTTTGTCAACTATTGGATGAATAACCATGAAATAAAAAAGAGACATTCATGTTTCTCCTAAAACTGAGTTTCTCTGATTTATCATCTGCCATCCGGTCAAATTTCTGTTATGTTGTTTTTTTTGAGTAGTGGGTTGGACCAAATACCTTGAAACCTATGACAATCTCATCAGCCTGAGCTGCACTTGAATGCTGTTGGCCAACATGCTTGATTATGGTTTTAATTGGCAAGTATTAAACCTGCTAAACATTAGCATGATGTCATTGTCTTTGTGGGCATGTATGCATGATGTACCACTGATTTCAAATTGCTCTTGTTCAAAGTACAGCCTGCCCTGGCATTACTCTTAATATCACATGAAAGTCTGAAGCAAGACACAATAAATCTTTTGGTAACAAAAGAAGTGAACCAATCTATCTTTAGAATGGATCAAATTTTCCAAAGCAGCACAATCAGTATATAACTGTTGTACATGTAGTGTAATTTTGTTTGAGCTAGATTTTTAAAGCAAACTGACCAAGCTTAACAAAAAAAGGAATAAATTGTGTAAAAAAATTGAGAGGAAAGAGATGGCATCCTGCAGCACTTTAAAGCTGCACACATTCTACTACAACCATCAAAATATGAATAATAAATATGTTATGTATAAGTGCCTATGTGCTTAGCTTAAATGTGATGAATCGACTATTGAATATCCAATCTAAGCATTTTAAAGGTAGGCTCCAGCATGGCTCCATTATTTCTGAATCGACTCAAAGCACTCAGCGAATATGCTTTTATTTTGAGGAAGTGTCACTTATTTGATCCTTTGAATGACACCCCGCCACTAATGTTTTATGAAGTTTTTAAACTGAAAGCATTGGCATGAAATCTATCAGTTTTAATCATCCCCTTCATACCTCTCCACTCTGACATCCTTTCCCCTTTTTTCCTTTGGGTAAAGAATCTATTATTCATGCCTTTCCTTCACTCGGAGAGTGTCCACTTCAACAAGGTTTGAAGTCGGGAAAGTTTAACAGAAGTGAAGTAAAAATTGAGATGAGGCAACTCAATCTGGGTACACCTTTTCTGGATGAACACTTTATTCTTGGGCACGTGTACCGCAGGGATCCATGCAGAGGTCAACCAAGTGTTAACACGGGGCTCCACAGTCTATGTTTCTTCAGGTGACATGAACTGCAGGTATGGAGCAGGTATGAGAAGTATTGAAATGAGAGAAAAGTTGCATATATGCAGCCAGTGAATTAGTCGCAGCTACCAAATGTGTGCTCCCACAGGGCATGATGAAGCGGGTTGATACAGTCCAGGGGTGTAAACCTATGGTTATAGAGCCAGGGTTACAATATGGTAACCTTTGTTAACGTTTCAACTGTCAGTAGTGCAAAATCAGATCCTAAATTGGCATAATTCATGCCAAGTTTCACTGTTCCAATTTGCATT
The DNA here is from genome assembly GCA_029783725.1 of Acanthurus tractus. NCBI lineage: Eukaryota > Metazoa > Chordata > Actinopteri > Acanthuriformes > Acanthuridae > Acanthurus > Acanthurus tractus. The sequence goes on from JAQNCA010000001.1 coordinate 10,872,600, forward strand.
TAATTTGTGGGAAAATGATGACTTGATACTTAAAACTGAAAAGACCTGGTAGCTTTCTCTCAAATCCAATTTCACTGTTAGACTGTCTGGGCTTTCGTTTTATATATCTCCCGATCAAGTCTGTCGTTTCCTCAAAGGATGAATGAATGACCGGGCCAGGGTACTCTGTTCTGCCTTCAGTCCGTTAAGCCTGTGCTTTGTCTTCTGGCGCAGCTGTTATGGATGTCTCTTTTTTCTCTTCCCTGTTAAGGCTCACAGAGGTTTACAAGAAGAACAGCAACACATCTCTTCTTAGCATAGTTTATTAAGCACCACACTGCAGTTAGGCCTGAAGTGCACTTGATTTTCTTTCGAGTCCCTTTTGAATTAAAACTGTGAACAAGTTTTGAAGAAATGGTGAACTTGAATACCAGATACAGTTTTATCCAAGTTATGCCGCCTTCTAAAACACCTCTCACTCTAGAATGTCATCCTCTAAAAAAGACCTTGATTACTGCCCTTCTAAATCTCTGAAAAACAACAACAAGAACTTCTGTTCTTCACTTCTCTTTTACCTTTCTTCGCTCTCATGTTTCTTTTACATTTGAAGTCTATATGTATGACAGACAACAGCAGATGAAAAAATGAAGATTTCTTTGTTCTTTTCATATATCTTGAAGAAGTTTCAGTTACCTTCTCACTTTCACTCCCGTCCCATTCCTTTTCCTCTGGCATCGTCTGACTGCGCTGCACTGACATTGACGGTAGCTGATGTCTCCTCAGGCCATAAAACACATGAGAGGAAATTTTGTTCCATATCCACTCAGTCCCCCTATAAAAGCCCTTATTTTCTCAGTGTTATGTATTGCATTTTGATCACACAAACACACACACAAAACTCCATTTAACTTGCACTATCTCCTCTATAATGTGTATGGCGATCTGAAAGTCTAGTCCTTGTACATACTGAACTTTTCTCTCTCAGGTACCCAATCGTTCTTTGCAGACTTTTTTTCCCCTCAGAGATTAGCTGTGTAACAATCAATCAAGAGCAGCAAACCTGGTCACACACTTTCACAGATTGAATATTGACAAATGATGACATTTAAAATGAATAATGGATACCACAAATGGTATTTAATCTATGGACCTACATGTTAACTGTCAGGCACATTCAATGTCAAACACTGCAAGTCAAACCTTTTTTACGAATGAAATACTAGATAAAGAGTACGACTGAATCAGACTGGATTTTTAGCAGCACAAATAATAAAGATGCTTTTCTAAGTCAGGGATATCTGGATCTTGGTTAGATATCATAATAAATGTAGTCAAGAGGGAAATCAAGAGGGAACCATAATTTAATTTCACTATACAACCTGTTGTATAATGACAATAAATTTCCTTGTATCCTTGTATCTTTGTATATTTTAACACAAAAATTAACACTCAAACATTAAGAAATCATCCCCTGTTAGTAGCTAACTTTGTCTGCTGTTTGTTTGGTGGTGAGCAGCTAGAGTAGTGTGGATTACAGAGCTTTTATGTTACTGCAAACAGCTGCATGCTTCTGGGAATGGGGTTAATGAGAGCAGTGAGACTGAACCATACAGTGCATTTACTGGCTGTGAGTGGAGCTCGAAAGCCTACACATACTGCTAAATGGCTTTTAGTATGACTGACACACACTGTATGTAGCTGCCTGAAGAGATACATGGCTTCCTAACTTTCAAACCTTTTCTTGTGAAGTATATATAGTACTAAATTTGTGGAGTACATATAAAACAAAAAAAGGGTTATGAACTGACTTCATTCCAACATTTCAAACACAAAGTGACAGAGCTGAATGTTACCAGACTGGAAAAAATCTCAAAAATCTCTGGATTAACAGAGCTCAGACCAGAATAGCCTTCTTAGCTGAAGTGTCCTCTGGCATTTGGGACAAGCCTATGCTCTACATGAGGCTGAGAAATTGGCTTAAAAATGTAAACATCTATCAGCCAATCAGATAAATGTTGAGATTAACCAGTTGTTCAAGTTAAATCATTATTTCGTGTCTGTCTACCAGACACTTTGACATTTTTTAACAGCATTCGGCTGGTGCCATGTACTAATTTCCCACCATATCCATATCTCTTTCTCATCCTATCTACTGTTCTACAATTCCTCCTCTATTTCTCCCTCTTCTCCTCCTTCCCCTTTATTATCAATGACTAGAGTTTTAATGATTACATCTGGCGGTGGCAAAAATTAATTCCTGCCTCTCTGGCAAAAAGCTGTTCCCCACCTGATTATGCAAAGCAGGCCTACATTCTCTGCCTTTGAAGTGGAGGGAAAGCTGCTTAGAGATTCTCCCCTTGAGGAAACACTGCAATATGGGGAACATCAACAAACCAGAGTTCACAAAAAGGTCAGCAACATGGTTAACCCCACTGGAGCCACACTTCATCTCCACATCTCGCTACTTTGAAGTTGCGTTGATGTTGTGGCGGTGTAATGACGCACTCATATCAGAGGCTGAAGCTACTTTTGAGAAAAACACACGGAGGTGCAGAGGAATGAAAAAGGGCAGCAAATAAAAATAGCCATATAAATGCATCCAATAACGCTTGTGTCTACGTTCATGCAGAGTGGTCGGATGAAGCCAGTGTGAGGCTCTTCCAGCTTTCTTATTTCAGCAATCATATCCTTGACAGTGTCACCAGCCTTTTATGTTTTGGAAGAAAGGCATAAGGCTTTCCACACATAACTGCCTTTGCAACAGCTTACTTTGTCGGTTCAAAAGCAGGGGGGGGAAAAAAAAAATATATATATATATATGAGGATTCTTCTGTGTTATTGTCTACAGTCACTTTCAAAACACCTTCGGCTTCTGGCCTAAGCAATCACAGTCTGATGAAAAGCTCCAACACTGCCATGAAATAGTCTGCTTTTCACTCAAGCATGACAGAAGAACAGTCCACCCAGGTAATGAGCAGCTGTAAGAGATGATACTGCCTACTCAATCATACTGAAGGGGGCTGTGATGACAGATGAAAGATTACTTCTAGCGAGACTTTGAGCACTTAATTCAGAGTAGGGCAGTGCAGGGACGGAGCAGCAGCAGGAATGAATAAAGAGAAAGTGTTAATTATATCATAACTGCTGTTCCTGGTTATTAGATTAATCTTTTGGACGGGAAACGTTCAGCCTCCTGTTGAGTGCGTTATGTCTCAAAACATTTGCAGTAGTGGTATTGCACTTAGATATTTTAAAACAAACACAGGCCTATAAACATATTGGTAATGGGTGCTCAGATAGAAACTTTTAAAAAATTCAGTGATGACTTAAGTCAGGAGGTTATCAAAATTTAATGAGTGCAATGTGATTTAAAGACTTAAGGCTTGCTAGATGGAGATAGTGAATGTGAGCATCTGTGGTGCTAAGTCTTGTAATGTCATCTCTCTCTCTAACCACTATTCAAGCAGAATTTAGAAACTTTAAATCACATAAACTGAGTTAAAAGTGCCACCATAAGCATACACTACAAACAGAGTAAACTGTAGATTCATTTTTAATGGTATGTTATAAAAAATGTTCAGTTTTATGGTATTATCAATTTTATTATATAACATGGATACACTGTTTTCAATGTGAAGCACTGAAACTGTTCAGTCAGTATCGTATAATTGTTTAACAACAGTGTCAGTAGTTTCCAGAGTTGCCATAAAAATCAATAATAAATGATAAAATAATGCATAAAAAGGGGGCTGGTTGGAGAGACTGAACAAAAACACTTCCAGCAGTTACAGAGTAATGTTATCATTTATTTGGAGTCATGTTTCTGGCCACAGAGTGAGTCTCAAGTTCAATATTAACTCTCTTTCTGCTCTGCTTTGGTCCCTACCAACTCCTAACTCTATGAAGCTGAGGACAGTGGCAGCTTTTTGTGACAAATCTCCCATTTTCACAGTTTAGACACTGGGTAATTTGTGCCAAAGTCCACTGATGTAGATGGCTAAAGCTTAATATGAATAACGTAAGCAATGTTCTTTTTTTGCCTTCATCTCACAACATTGATGTGTTTACATCTGCTAGTCTAGATCAACTGGCACTTTGTAAAGTTTGCAAAGTGCCAAATATTGATTACTTTGTCAGTTTGTGGGAGTTAAAAACAAGTTTCCATGCAATGTGAACTGTCAAGAATTTCTTGTTTTTTTTTCCCTTTATCTTACTTATTACTCATTTCTCTGCTAGCAACAGTATTCCTCTGAAATAAATCATAAACTTTCAAATCTTTGACATTTATTTGTTATGTAAAGTGCATAGTTCTTACAAATACATTAACTTTTTCTCTTATCTAAGCTGAGAGACCCTCTATAGTGGTGCGGGGTTATTTGTGCCGACATCCTGCCAACTGGAGTCCTTTTTTTCAGCAGCTTTCTTTAAGTTATATATTTCCTGCAATCTGAGATGGGTTCAGCTAATATCATTGTTGCTGATTTGGGCTTGAGGAGTGACACATAAACAATTAACAATGCATAAGATGCACTGAAATGCAGAAATGCATTGTTAATTGTTTATTTATTGTTTGCTACTGTTTAAAAAAACAAATAAGCCAGTTCAGTGAGATAGTTTGCACACACACCAACAGGTAACAAATTTCCAACCTGGAAAATGTGTATATTTACTCATTTGTTTCCACATATCTCTTTAGCACAGGAGGATACTATTTCCTCCTTCTAATCCGAGACAAAAACATGGGTCCCCAGGTCTTGCCGGGCTGAGGAACCACTAAAATACCGAGTCTGTGACGATAAGAGGACACATTGCCATTCTGTGGCTGCAGGGAAAGCTTGTGAAGTGTCTCTCCTCCATGACCAGGGTGAGCAGGGCTAAATGCAAAGTGTTTTGATAAACGAACAGCAATCTCCTCCCACAGGTCTTCAGGTTCAGCCTCAGGACAGTCTTTCAGCACTGTCTCGACCACAGCGTAGTTCTCAGAACTGGACAGCGTGCAAGTTGAATAGACGACGACTCCCCCTGGTCGCACTGCTGACAGCGCAGACCTGAGGGGAAAAACAAATACTTCACATCATGACATGGGACTAAAGAACCATTTCAAACACTGCCGCAAGGCTGGTTGATATTAAGTTGCACACTAATTGCCACTCCACCAAGTAAATTGCCTTTTTTTTTTTTTACAGATTGACCACATATGATAACAGTAACAACTCTTGGAAATCTTTTCTCTAGCTTTGAAAACTCATGTGATTAAGAGCCGATTGACAGACCTTTTTTTTTCTAACAAAATACATGTATTGCCTCTCAGTCTAATTAAACTCCAGAGTTTATAATTAGTATTTTTTTAAGTCTGTTTGATTAAGTGTTAACATTATTGTGGGTTTTGCTAAAAACACAAGGCAATATATAGTAATACCTTATGTGAACTACAACAGTAGTACTATTTTGTAAGGAATTAAAGGTCATTTCAATGTCTGGACAGATTTCAGACATTTCTTTAGGTTGAGGATGGGGCTTACTTAAGCAGTTGAACTTGGAGCGCAGGCAGCCTGGCTCTTTCCCTTAGTCTCTGATCCCCCTGCTGGCTGCTGCAAGAATACAGCCAGCTCCTGTCATTTGAACAAGGAGCGTCGACCAAAGCCTGCAACAAAGGGAGCAAGACTTATGAGGACTCAGGAGTCTAATTCAGAGACCTCAAGAGTCTGATAGTAAAAAAGGACAGCAAATGTTAAAGAAGTAAAAAAAGGCAAAATTAAAAAGAAATCAGACAGCGAATAAAGGTAGATGCAGATGAAAAGACACATGGCAAATGCTTGAAATATAAGCATCTCTGACCTTTTACACCTCAGCTTAGAGTCTTTCCACTCAAAGGTGTTTTATGTAAATTTCACAATTCATAAAGTCATATCACTGCCACAATCTAGTCTGAATGTGAGCAGTCTGTTTGCACTACTCTATTAATATTCAGTCTTTTTTCATACCGGCTCTAACTCTCAACCTTTTCATTCTGTGCTTCTCATTTTTTTATTATTTTGCTCCATTATCAGTCACTTTGAGACCCAGCCATTTGTCTCCCTCTTCTTGGCTCCTTTTTTTTGCATGAACATTTTTTTTTTCTTTTCCACTGGGCTTTCTAGCTTTTGTTCAAAGCTTGCTGTTCTCATTCATTTCTCACCATGGCCTTGAAAAAGAAGTGTAAAAGCTCTTTTTTTTTGTTGGACAATTCTGCAAAATGCTTTTACAAGCTGCAATAAACATGACTTTTCCCACCTTGTCATATGTCCCTGCTTCACTTTGCCCAAAAGACCTGCCGTCCTGTGCAGACACAATCACTCTACTGTTTAGCGAGAGAGGCAGAAAAGACTCCAGGGTTTTGGCCAGCCATTTCCGCCTGTGTGGGTCTGGTTCATTACAGCAAAGAAGCCCTGGAACACAACACAGGGCAGCATGACTTATTACCAGTATTCAATGCAAATAGGCTATTCACAGCAGACAAAAATATTCCCTAGATTCAACTGCAGCAATTTACATCCCTGGCATGCTTTTAATATTAACACCGATATATTTTTTTGAAAAGCTCTTGTTGCCAACACCTTATATCCTTGAAAAAAAGCTGTTCTATCTTTATATATATATATACTTAAGTATAACCATTACTTTTTATTAACTATACTGCATCAATTGATAAAGAACATTTATATTGAGTATTATAGTTATCATGGTTTCCCACTTTCATGTTTTTTGCAAAGTTCTAACTTGATGCATAAGCTCAGCAACTATAAAGTTGTATAATCCATCTTTAAATCCTCTTTTGATGTGTTGTATAAAACAAAATAAAACTACAATCCTACACCTCTTTGTGTGACATAAAGAAATGAAACAGAAGTTTTCAAAGACCATTTATAATATGTGTTTTACCTGGAGTGGCACACTGCATTATGGCTAAGGCTTTGCCTCCAGGAGCTGAGCAAAGATCCAAAACCTTCTCTCCATCTCTGACTTGCAAAGCCAGCACTGGAAGCAGGGAGGCAGCATTCAGGAGGTAGTACTGCTTCAGCTGGCCAGGCCTGTGAGCCTGAGAGGGAAATCGCAGGGGATAAGGGTGGATGTAGCACTGTAATGATGGACGGGGCAAACTGAGTGAGGGTTCTGTATGAAAGTCCTGACCC
>JAQNCA010000001.1:10888752-10902125 GCA_029783725.1 Acanthurus tractus
CCAGGACAAGTTGGCGCCAGCTACGACGTGTGTCCTGGTGCGAGGGCCCATCCAACGCTGCTTGCAGCTTTAATTTTATATTGTATTTAATAACATGTTACCTGTAAGTACAAGCTAACTTAAAAAAATCTAGAATTTATGGGAAAAACCATGTAAAATCTGTTGGCTGAATGTGTTGGCACTATGTTTACATACTACATACATAAATAACACAAGTATTTCGAGCCACTAAAAGAGAGGACTTGTCAACAAAACCCTTAAATTGGCTGCTTTATTTGATGTGAATAAATATACTGAGCCCAGAAAGACAGGCGTGTGGAGAAATATCTAAATAAAATACATAAACAAATATTGGCACCTGTCATTTTAGCATATCTTTTATTAAATCCTTAACGACATAAAACAGAAACAATCAAGGCTGATTTGTGAGAAAACATCATTAAAGTATGAAAGAAGCTTCTGACTGTTACAAGTAGATTTTAAAAAATGTGGGATGACCGACAGTAAAAGTATCTTTATCACTGCTATCATTGTATTGCTAATTACATCTCTCAGGGCTAAAGCAGATTGTGTTGGACACCCCCGCTTCTAGAGGCTCTGTTGTAGTGTCATATCAAAAACCACAAGGGGGCAGCAACACGTCATGCAGCGCCTGTTAATAACTGGAAAAAAGAAAGCCCATCCAGATGTGGATCAAGTTGAGTACGTGAGAACAGGCTTGTGTACAATATGTCGGATGCAAGATTAAATATAGAAGTAAAGTCAACCTTGAGTCAACCAGAACTAAAATTGGACAGAGGCCAAGACGAAATATGCCTCGTATAACGTGCAGCATAATGTGCTTGGACATTTAAAATGGGACACGTTTTGCATTATTTAAATATGGCATGGATCAGTACCACCAGGCATTAATGGCTTGGGTCAGACATGAAAGCTGTAAAGAATAACAACTGCAAATTCAATAAATTATTGTTATTATCATCATTATTATCACGATTTTTTCTGAAGCCTTCTTTTTTTCAGTGAGGAGGTGGGTGGAAGGCCAGAGCTGCATGATAAATGAACACCATCGTGTGCAGAATTTTTATCTGTTTGTTTGATGCCAAAGAAATATTTTATTTTTTGTACTTCCAATAATTAGTTGTTAGTGTTAACACACCATTTACTTACCTTTGAGAAAAACTATTGAATTGATTATCTCAATATTTTTTAATGTATTTTTAATTTACACAATTATCCATGCGTTTATTATGCGAGTAGTGAAATTCTATAATTTTATGAAATACCTTTTCTGATTTCATACCTGCAGCTCGAAATCTATTTGACCAAAACAAGCGACCGTATGTCTTTTATCGCCATAACATCTTGCATCATGTGGATTTCCTCTCATCATCTCTAAAGTGGTTTTCTACATTGATCATTAGTAAATATAAAAATATTAAATATTTATATGTGTATCGAGCTCTAAGTGGGCTTTCCCTCTTAACGATTCATCTCTGGACGCCCCCTCAGAGGTAAGCTCTCTTTTTGGCGATGCGGAAGGGAGATTCCTCTGCCCTTCCAGTCATACACCCCCTCCTCTGTATGATGTTACCGTTACGCACCACTATTATAAGCGGAGACGTGATTCTCTGGGGCGAATCCCAGCCGACGTCACTCCCGGTCTCATATAAATAGACTGAGCACAGACTCTCATCAGACTGAAGCAAAACCACTTTTTCGGCTACAACTCTTCAAACCAAGGATTATTGGATTTCATCCGTTGGATTTAATTGCCAGCACTGAGTAAGTGTCTTTAATAGTGATGAGACATTTTAGGCTTTAGTTTGAATTAAGGTTTTTAATATAGAGATTAATGTTGAGCATAATAACATTCGCCATTCACTAAATACATGTTTTAATTTGATATAAGTGAGGCTGATATTATTTTACTTCGCGGTATTATTTGCCACTGCATCCCTTTACAGCCTGCTATACTTTTAAAAAGAAATGTAGTTGAAAGTATTAGAGCACAAATTTACGCACGTCGCATCTATTCACAGATCATCGGTAGAGACACAATGACTTTGAACAAGGGTGACAAATTGCGGAACATGGACAAGAGGAGAGGAAGCATGCCGTTCCCCATGAATCTACCAAACCTACACCGGAGAAGCATGCCCGTGGACGACCGAGACCTTCGCGCCACAATGCCACAGACGGGTCAAACCGACGAGCTGTCCAACCTCCTGCGCTGCACGTCCTACTCCCCGAGCGAGCAACACCGAGGCAGCTGCGCGTCGGACTCCTCCGACTCCGTGATCTCCACCAGCAGCGAAGCTGAGTCTCAAGTGTACAAGGTGGTGCTCCTCGGAGAACACGGCGTCGGAAAGTCCAGCCTGGCGCGTGTCTTTGGAGGAGTGGAGGATGCCGGTCACGACTGCGATGAAGCAGGTAAATGGTGATGCTCTAAGGATGAGTCATCAACCTCAGCAACCCCCATCACACACACACACACCCTCACACACACGATAGATGTACACTGTCTATTAAGATACATGTAGTAATCAAGACTATCAAGTGTTAATTTAGTCTTTTTGGTGACGAACAATAATACTATTAATTTGTGCTCAGACACACAAGGTTCAATGAGTGAAGTTGAATACTGTCATATCAAGAATTAAAACTTTTGTGCTTAAGTTACAACCACTCAGACATAAAGCATATTTAAAAAGCATTAAGATGAGGATTATTTAGAACTATGTAAATAAACACAAAGCCTATTAAAATCTCTAACTTAGTTTATCTGTAATGACAGTCATAAAATGTGGCTGATGGATTAGAAAAAAAAACAGGGTTCTTATTTTTGCACGCAAGAGTGTGCATGCATTGATTATTGCTATTTCCATCTACAGCGAGGCACCAGCTCTGCCCTCAGTAACTCAGCTGTCAGGAACACATCCAATAGCATTATGTGAAGGGAAAATTTAAGAGGCCAGCAACTGCTTGATCACAGGCTGTGATCAACATTCTGCTTCAAAAGAAAAAAAAAATGTGCTAAAACTGGCATGACAACAAACACGACAGCTCAGATAAGAGATGCTTTGCTCCTCTCTGTCAGTATTTGAATGAACTTATTTCTCTGTTCTTCTTCAGGAAACACATATGACAGATCTATCGAGGTGGATGAGGAAGAGGCATCTATTGTGTTGTATGACATTTGGGAACAGGTGAGTTATATATTTTTTTTATCTTTGTCTCTTTACATTGAAAAATATATTGGTACAAGTGTATTTGACAAGCTGTGCCTGATGCTAATCTATGTCTGCTTCTTTCCTGTAGGATAACAGTCAGTGGCTGAAGGAACAGTGCATGAGGATGGGAGACGCCTACATCATTGTGTATTCAGTGACAGACAAATCAAGCTTCGAGAAGGCCTCAGAGCTGCGTATTCAGCTGCGCAGAGCCAGGCAGTCAGAGAATATTCCCATAATCCTAGTGGGCAACAAGAGTGACCTGGTGCGGTCCAGAGAAGTGTCTGTAGATGGTAAGTCAGTGTGATTAACCAACTTTAAACCTAAAAACACAGATGTATGATGTCCTTAGCTATGAGAAGTTTTGAGCTCAGGGAAGGAGGATTATATTTAGTTGAAATCTGAAATGTATCATTTTAAGCTAACACAATATTCTGACAGAACAGGTTGGGCTTGACTGGCTTTTGTAGAGTCAGGCCACAATTCTCGGTTGACTGCTCAGGTTGAGAAAAGGCCTCAAAAATACTTCTAAGACTAAAGCTTTCTGCCAAACTTAAAAATATATATGTCACTTAGGGCTAATTTATGCTATCTAGGGTAATCATTTTCAGTTTTCAGGCTAAATCAACTTGAACTTGTTCCTTAACATTTCTTGCGTTACTAATTTTCTCTTCTTCACATGTTCCTTTGTTGCAGAGGGAAGTGCCTGCGCAGTTGTATTCGACTGCAAGTTTATTGAGACATCTGCGTCCCTTCACCACAACGTGCAGGACCTATTTGAAGGCATTGTCAGACAAATCCGCTTGAGGAAAGACAGCAAGGAGGAGAATGCTCGACGCATGGCCAACTGCAGGCGTAGGGAGAGCATCGGCAAGAAGGCTAAACGGTTTCTTGGCCGCATGGTTGCACGCAAGAACAAGAAGATGGCTTTCAGGCAGAAGTCAAAGTCCTGCCATGACCTGACAGTTCTCTGAGGACATGATGCGACAGATGGACAGTTTTTCTTTGGCCTCTGAAGACCAGATGCTGTGTGTGTTTTAACACTAACCCTAAAGGACTAATAGAATTGTACAGAAATATATTTATATTTTTTAGACGCCAACTAAAAGCAAAGGAAGGACTTAATTAATAATAATTATATCATTATCATGATAATGGAAATAACCTGCATGAAGCTTTGCAAACATTTTTCTTTTCTTTTTTTTTTGCCTTAAACATGTTGCTGTCATAATATGATCAGTATGTAAAATCCACAAAGGCTTGTTATTTCTACTGAGTTGCAAAAGTTGCCTTGCTGTTGGGTTATTGTTGTGCTCCTTTGCTGAAGGGCATTGATGTATATATTGTAAAACGTGAATGATGCTGAATGCAACATACATCTCATTAGCCTAAAAGAAACGGTACAGAAACACAATACTACGTCATCAGGACTCATATATACTTGAAACATGGTACGCAGGTTCGTGCCTTGGCCAAGTTACTGAGGACAAGTCAAAGATGAGAGAAACCTTCTGTTATTCTATGTTGTTCCATAACATTGAATCCAGGTTGTGAATGTATGAGTACAGCAATAAGTTCTACTGGTCTTGTGAAACTTGACATTATTTGGAAATTCTTTGTTTACGTTGATTTCCCTTTTCAATAAAATACAAATCAAATCATAAAGCATCTCTCTGTCTTTCATCCTAAAGCAAAACATTCGATTCAGCAGAATGCAGAAAAGAAGTAGACGTTTGTTGAAAACCTCGTGAATATTCATTTGATTTTATCAGTGAAATGGAACCTTGCTGGCCATTGGTTTTTTACAGGAAGGAAACAAGGTAGTTAAGCATGTTTATCTGAAGGTGTTAACCATTAATCCACCAAAAGAGTACAAGAACGCAATTTTTCCACCCAATTTAAAGTCCTCTCACAGCTCTCAGAGGGAGCACACACCACCTTTGGCGAAGGTAAGATACAAAATGTTTTGCTTTAAGTTACTTCTTGTTTCTCAACCAACGATACTGTTTTGCCATCTTTTATTGCTGGTATCATCTGCTGTTTGTGAGAAACAGCTTATTGGTATAAGACTTAAATGGGAGTTAATGAGTATACCTTAACACCACATCATACGATCTGGTGTTGCTAAAATTAGCAGCTATATTTAAGATATTTGACATGAAGACTTTAAGAAACCTATATATAACCTTATATCCAGCTTTAGTTCAACAGACAAAAGTTTTACCTCCATATTAACTGTGGCTGTGGTCCGTTTTGCGCGCTCAAATGCTGCTTTACTGACTTTGCAAGTGGTTAGACATTTAAAATCAGGCTGTTAGACACGTACAACTGTGAAATATGTGTGCATGACACAATTCCATGATGGTAAATCAGTAACGAGACAGAAATTGTGTTGATTGTTGGGCTGAAGCCATGTGGTTAGAAATGCTGTGTATATGCCACATTTACAGGGTCTCATGGCTGACAGCGGAGCTCCACCAATGCTCATCCCAGCTCTAACAGTAAGATGCTGTCCTTTTCTTCTAACTTCTTTTAACTGTTATACTTTGTTTATTTGTGTACAAGAGCAAATTACAGTATGAGTAATTTCTCTAAGACTCTAAATATGTTATTTCACAGTTGGTGATACTTCACACATTTGCACTGTGCTCTGGAGCAAATGTAAAAATTGGCGTCCCTGAAAACTATGACGGTATTTTCCCATGGTATCTAGCCAAGGTAGGGCTTTTTAATTTACTTGAGTCTGCCAAAGGAATGTTCTTCTTGTGCTTATAGCTTTCTTATTAAATATTAGATGTGTGATTCATACAATTTATCCATTCTTTCAATCTGAACCCTCTTTTCTGAATACCACTATGGAGAGGAGAGCATTCGATACAAGTGAAAAATCCAGCAAACATTGAAAGCATACAGAATTGAGTGAGAGCATTTTTTCTGATCTGTCATATTCATATATATAGATATTTTAAATGCAGGTTGACAGCAATAGCAAATCTGGGCTAATTCTAGACTGCTGGAATGTCTGAAGTCCTGCTTATGAGAGTAATGTGTCAATTTTCATTAAGATTTAATGCAAAGTCCGCTGAGGAGTTTTCAACATTGAATTACTAAGTTTTGCAAAGATTAAACCAAGTGAATGGATCTCCTGCCAGCTTTTTGAGCTTGATAGGCTTTTAGTGAGGAGGAACGTGTTGAAGTATCCATGATTGCTCTATGAGCAGAAAATCAAGGTAGATGGCGTGTCAGAATTGCATCAGCCTCCTCTTTCATCTTCACTTGAGGTTTAAGATGTATAAACGTGCTTCTGTCATCACGGGGCTATAAGTGGTGTGTTAACAATGCTCCTCATGCATCAGACCCAGCCTTTCAGTCCAGCTGGGCGGCAGGCGAGGGGGTTTTGTTAATACGTGTCACTCAGACGTCCTCTGGATTGTGCAACAGCATGAATGTATGGCACTTTAATTGGCTGTGTTGTGACGTCAGCACGTCTTGTATGACACATTGTCGTTTTTTCAGCTAAAAAGAGTTCCATTAACACTCTTCGAACAGCGTGTTAATGGCCAGAATGGAGAAGCTGGACAATAACACGCGCACCACATGATTTGAATGGAGAATGTAAAAATAAAAGAACATACTAATTGCTCCAGATTTGTGTGCAGTAAGAGCTCTTTATGATTATACCAGAGAGGGATCCACTTGTCAGTTCTCTTTTTTAAATTTATCTCGAATTAGCAATTTTTCAAACGTTGGAAGGCAGTGTTTTTACTCGTGTCATAGGCAACTGCAAAGTAACAGCCACAACACAGCACCAACTCTGATCACAGATGACCCTGGGATATTTTGATTTTGAAAATGAATTTCATTTAGGGAAATTAAAATATCTGAACCTTGTTTCTACTTATCTAGACTGAATCTTCCTGCAATGTATTAAACTGTCTCATCAATAATTCAGTCATAAGATAAACTGAGTGGTAGGATGCTGGCAAAATTTAAAGGATTATGATAGCATAAATTCATATGTTTTTGTATTTTTGTCAAGAAATCCTATAAAAAGGCCAAAAAAAAATCAATCAAAAATCATACACTCAGCCCCAAGCCCATTAATTTACACTATGACATAAATCTTTAAAAACAATTCACAATTTACAATTTTATAGTTAAAGTTACTGAAGCAGCACTACATTATGCATTTGTTCAGGACTATTTTCATCAGTGGAAAAATTTAAATTTGTGTTCAGTGTTCTAGCCAGTATTTAAAGCAGCAAGATGTTGTAAGTGGAGATGACTCAAAATAACTTACAGTGTTCATGGTAATAAGTGGACATGTCAGTGGGCAAAACATTACTGGTGTTTTTTTCCTTGATAGTTTTGAGACAACAGTGGAGGTCAATAAACCAGATCAACAAGCCACTTTGCTCTAAAAACAAATACAGCACTTATAGTCGAGTCCAGACGTGGAAGAAAATAGTTGAGTTACATTTTTCTCAGTCTAAGTAAAACTTCCTGTTAAATCACAGATTGAAATGGAATCAGTGGCCGCAGTAACTACCCTGCTGTTCCAGTACTCCTGCACATTATTATTCGTGCACACGGCTTGATTTTTAACAGGAATACAAACTAATGTTTAATGAATTTTGCCCTGTTCTGCTCAGCTTCACAGTCTGCCAGGTAATTACAGCGACCTGGTGGTAACGGGGGATGATGAGGGAATATTTGGAGTTGACGCTCAGTTTCTGTACGCTCTGAAACCACTGGACAGAGAGAAACAGCCGTCTTACTCTCTGCAGGTAGCTCATCAAACTGTGTCCTTTCATATCAAAGAAGTGAAGACAATTTCCTGTAGATGTCCTGCCTAATGCATGGTTCATTTATTTGAGATGCACCAGTTTTTTTGTATTCTTTCTTGTTCATATGAGGTCCATGTGCCTGTGTTCAGTAATTTACAACAAATTAATCAGATACCAATTCTAGAGTGTTTTTTGAAACTTTGTGCGTGTGTCTGTGTGTTGCAGGTGTCCTTCAGAACGTCAGTGCACAGACAGAGCTTCACTGTTGAAGTGTGTGTCATCGACAAGAACGACAACGTGCCCACTTTCATAGAAGAAAGCATGAGAGGCAGCGTGCAGCTTGGGCTTCTCAAAGGTACTAAAACCTTGAGCACTGATGTCATATGGTTGCACAACCCTTTTCAGTCTTGGTTACATTTCTTAGTCCTGCTAAACAGAGTACAAAAAGTCATTCAGTTCTACCCTAAACAGCTGATAACATGTTCAATGGAGCCCTGGGAACTGCAGTTTACCCTTAACCTCAGTATTAATAGAAGTAATGATGGGGAAAACTGGACCAGTTACATTTTGATCGAGCTAAAAAAAGACTTATCTGCCAACTGTCACAAAGGTTAGCAATCGCAGATGCAGCACCCTAAATGCATTTTATTGGAATTAATGAATGCGCTCTGTTCTTGGAAGAGAAGGACATTAAAAGCACTGCCAGTAAATGTGAAATGTGGGGCTGCAGAATCCTCAACAAACAATCCTTGTAGCTTTTTCTATGTGCAGTTTATCTTTGCCAAGAGAAATATCATTTGTATTGAAGTTCATTATCATGAACTTATGAACCAAAAACTAACAATAGCAACAACACCTATCATGTTGTTTCATTTCTAATGTGCAAATCAGGCTTTTCATAGCTCTTTTAACTTGGATACTTATTAAAAATTATTGTTATATAGAACCAGACACACTTAAAGTGCTTGAATGTCTTTTGTTTTTGTCTCCTAATTTGTACTATGCTTGTTTTCGTATAAAATGATAGAGTTAATGTGTTTTGAGTTTGTGGTGAAGAGGGGCATCAGTGTTACAAAATGCAACATTTTTGACCTTGCACCACCTGTGTTTCAGGGATCCCATTCATGCAGGTGGAGGCGCTGGACCGTGATGACCGCAACACCGCTCACGCAGAGCTACGGTTCAGGCTGATGGAGCAGACACCCAGGATTCCCTCCAGCCAAATGTTCTTCATCGACTCCGTCACTGGAGAGGTTTCCCTCACTGAGGATGGTCAGTCCCAACTGGTGACTCTGGTGAAAGTATCAAGTCATTGTCAGATTCTGTTTTTGTGCTTTTGTTCCCATGGACTATTTAAAGATAAATTTCGGGTATTCTAATCAAATATTTTGCTTGTTGGCATTGTAATATACAGAAAAGTGAAAACATATTCTTTACCAATTTCTTACAATCTGAATAGTTTTGATATCGGCCTTGGAAACCCAGAAGGCTTTTGGGCTCTCACTAATAAACATTGTGCTTATTTGGGAAAAAGCTCCGGCATGAGCTATCAAGTTTTTGAATCTTTCAAAAGGGACTCTGATTGGTGGTCCCAAAGACAAGCTATGCAGTGATGTGAACCCTCTTTTTATATACTTGTTAGGTAATTGTTATTACAATTGTTAAGATATAATCAAAATGGCTTTAGAGATACTTGACATTCAGCCTGGCTGCAGTTTACCTCAGGAAATAAATACAAAAAATATTAAAGATATGATACAAAAAAAATGCGGTTATGTGCCATGATACTTTGAAGCAAGCAGTGAAGTCCTGCATGCTGCTGCTATTTCTGTAGCTCTGGTATTGCCCTTTGTTAAGGCTCAGCAGGAGCTGGATTACTTTCACACTTGCTGGTCTCCTCCGGCCCACACTGCTCTCACTGCTACTACTGCTGTTGCTGGTTTCTAGAAAGCCTCTGGGTAGAAGTGAAAATTGTCAATTACCTCCTTGATTTTCTACTTTATATTTTCAGGCTGGCCATAACTGATGTCTATGATTACCTTTCTAGGGGTTTGTTAATATTATATCTTTTCCATTTTAGCAAGAAATTGAAAGTGAAATGATGAATAAAGAACTCAGATGGCTAACAAAAGTATGGACGTGTTAAATTTAGCAGACAACTTTTGCAATGTCTTTGTTATGTGAGAGAAAGTATCGTCCTCCACTTTCTTATATGGATCCACAGGTCATCACTTAAATATGGTGATTTTATGTCTTTAAATCATTAAATGCAGTTTAATACTGTGCAAGTCTTTCTGAAAGAGTTTGATTCTGAGATAAAATTTAAAGAATTGCATTGAAATAAGCTGTTTGTGTCTCATCTGTCCCACTGTGACCACCAGGAGCCTCTACTCTGGACCCTGAGATGTGCGGCCGTTACAAGCTCTCAGTGATGGTGAAGGACATGGCTGGGAAAGCGAACGCTTTCTTCACCACCGGCATCGTTACCGTGGAGGTGACTGGAAACACGTGGGCATCGCCTGACCCTGTGCGACTTCAGGAGAACCTCCCAGGCCCCTACCCCATCCCCATTTCACAGGTGATGCAGAAAAAACATGCATCCACTCTGAAACACTAAATTAAAACCACATTTACTTACATGGCTTTTACTTTAAATCACGCAACAATTTGGAGCAAGTACTGAGTTTCCTGTTAAACATTTCCAGCTGTCCATTGTCCACTATCATGTTACAATAAAACAAACTCTGTCAATAACCTGGACTGAGTGGGGTGGCATCATATTGCCAGTAGCTGTTTTTAGTGCCTCTTGGGTCCTCCTAAGTGACCAAACACTGAATTATTGATGCTGTTCAAATGCCATGGATCCTTTCAGGCTACCTCCGGACTGAGTCACTGTAACTCCCATAATCATTCACTCTCCCACCCACCAACCACCACTACCACCACCACCAGGCTGACGGGTGTTATACAAACCTGACTGTTTAAAGGCAAAATCCACCCTTAAAAAAACTTGACATATGTTACTATAATCATATTGTACAGCTCAGTATGAGTCTTCCAGTTTGTTATGTCAGACAGAGAGAAGGCCAATTCCAAGAACCAATTCAACAGACTCAATAACATTATTTATGTTGCTATATAGTTTTTTATTGCATGCATGCCTGCTTAGTATCTCAACTGTTAAAGTTTGCTTCGGCAAATCCATTAAAAAATCCTTTAACAGATAATATTTGCAGCTATTTTGATAATTGATATTTGATAAAAAAAAACATTTTAATGATTTTTCAAGCAAAGATGTCAAACATTTTTTGTTTGCAGCTTCTCGGTTGTGTTGCCATGAGGCTTGTCTTTGTTATTTTATGTCCATGTAAATTGAATATGTTTGAGGTTTTAAATGCTTTAGATTTGTTATTGAAACATTATCATCTTGCACTGAGAAAACTGTGATGAGCATTTTTTTAAACATTTTATTAATCAAGAAAATAATTTGTAGCATGAGGCAATTCATGGAAAAAGGCCTGAGTTATAAAAAACTTTTAAGCTTGTTTAAATGGAGATTTGTTGCTGAACAACTGAACAGCTCAGAGGAAGCTACAGCAGTGATTTCATGAGGACACAGGCACATTGTCGGATCAAATCCTGGATATGCTGTGTACAAATAAAATTTGGATTGTAGTCATCTCTAAGCACACAGATTCAGTAACTGTTGCATTGTGGACCGACTCCAAAAAGTATCACGTGATAAAATCTGATCACCATCCAGTGCTTTCACTTCAGGCAGTTTCCATTATGTTAACACTGCTGCCGCACATTACTGCAGTACTGTAATGTAAATTCAGTATAAAAAATTTCCCTCAGGTTCTTCTAACATATCTCTGTGTCTGTCCCTGAACTTGTCTAACCTTTCTGGTTGTTATAATATCAGCAATATCAGCTGCATGTCTATAAATAACTCAGAAGCGCTCAGAGGTTTTGTACACGGAGAAAAAAAAAAACTCATCCAGCATTGATTGTTATCATTTGGGAGGAATTTTTATGCTTCTGCACAGCCAACAAAGAAATAAACCTTTATTCAAATGCTCCTGGAAACAAAGGTGATTCTGAGGCTGAATTAAATGCATTGTGCAGGATCTGTGAGTCGCTGGGGCCAGTAGGTACTTCACAATACCTCCCCCCACCTCCTGTTATGTCCCACCTCCCCCACACTCGCCCTCAGCCTCTCATCTCTCCTGTTCTAACAGCCCCTTCCACCCACTGAAAACGTGTGGATTCACGAGTGTAGGCACAATTGGGTTTTTTTTCCTTTTTTCTCTTTTTATCATATTTTCAAAGGCAACTTCGAATCTATTTGTCTTCGAGTTTTAACAATCATCGCTATTATACACATCTTGGTGACTCTGAAAGGACGATTAATTTTCATAATTTTTAAAGAATAGCATCTGTGCCTCCACATGCAAATGAGGCTATGAGAAAATATTTCACTGAGCAGATGTCCCTCAGTGTATCCACTTTCATCTCTAATAAAAAATGTGTGAAGAGAGTGAGAAATTAAGCCTCCACTTAACCATCCACATAAAAAAAAATTAAAAACATATAGTCAATGTGCCCTATTTGTCCCCAGTCCAGAGCTAAATCACACCAAACTGCATTAGTTCAACATGGCTGTGTACTTTGGGGAAGCCTCATTTCTCCCACGCTGAATGATTGTACTGCTGTGCTCAGTAGGTGGTGGGACTAACCGCTGTGATGACACATACACAGATTCATGTTATAATACCACTTCATGGATCTGAACTCCCCTACTGTCTCAGACAAATGTAGCAGTCGTGTCCTTTTTCCACTCATCTGTGACAAACGTCTTGTGCTGATGCTGACAGCATCCACAGTGTGACAACATTTTAACATCATCTGCCGCTTCATTAATTTCCGTCATCGTCTGTGTAAAAGTCAGCCACAGAACTATGTCCACATTGCTGTCGTGATCAATTTAACTGATTCTGCAATCAGATTCAAACGAGCTCTGGCTGTAATTTTTAAATATGAAATCCAGGCACTTGTTATCAGTACTTCGGCGTCATTGGGGCTCACAAGGTTAATTTCAGTCTGTTATCTGTTGCATGTTTCTGATTGCTTGCCTAAAACTTTGATTATGTAATGCAATCAGTAGAACCACTTGAACTCAATAATGCAATCTATTGAGACTTAAAAGTGGAAAAAAAGAGTCTGTGAATGAATGGATGAGTCGAGGCTCTCAGCTGCATTGACATGTCAGTTTTCACAGTCACATGACATAAAATGATTTGTTGCCCAGCTGAACTTTTGTTATTATTAATAATCAATTTTAAAAACTATA
>JAQNCA010000001.1:10902225-10916062 GCA_029783725.1 Acanthurus tractus
TACAGTGTGGATTGCTTTGAGAAAAAGCACACACAGACATAAGGTGCTCGTGACGCAGCTCCAACACAAGCTACTTAGTAGAGAGAACGTGCTCTGCAAACAGACAGCAGCTGCAGGTCAGTTTAGTTTATTTAAAATATGTATTTTATTACCTCAGAGACTACAGTCTATTTTGCTACAAACTGCATCTTGTATTTTGCTGGGTGAAAGAAACAAGCTATAGTTTGTGGCAAAATCGACTTTAGTCTTGTACTTCTTTGTTTGAAATCCTTAAAATGCATGATGTGATTTAACATTTCAACCCGAAATAAGAAATAAGGAAACATTTTCATCCACAGGTTTCAACTGTTAAAACATCATCAACAACAACAACAACAACTAAAAACAGTACAAGAAGTTAACTAAGTCTTTGTCTATATGCAGGTGAATCATGTTGTGTTCTGCTTTGGTGTTTTGTGCAAATTTCAAATAAGATGAAGGTATATAATCAAAATATAAGATAGTGCATGCAAAGACATGCGGTATCACAGAAGAAAGGAGACATTAAAAGACATACGTGCCGGCTGACAACTGGCAAAGCGTATGTATTGATCTAGAAAAAGGCATCTGCCTATTGCCCTGTGTTACTGTTGTATGAAAGAACAAGTGCATCACTGTTGCCTTACTGTCCAGTGTCCTTAGTTGCATTTCAAATCACTGTTCACTCAGTCAGTGGAGTGTTGCTTTAGCTGACAGAAAACATCTCGCATGCATCCCTGAATTCACAGCCTCCCACCTGCAAGATAAACAGATTGGCCACTTCGCATCCATGATATGGAGAATCAGCAGAGCTCATCTTTTCAACTTAGGAGGCTTTAGTTAGATCCATCCTGAGGCTACTAAACGCCTAAACTGTGATAGTATTAATTTATATACAATATCATTTTGTATTTTTAAAATACAAAGGACTTGTATTTTAACTAAATACAATTTCTCATACTGTATTTTGTATTTTTTGCATACATTTGACAAAAAAAAGTATTGTTAATTTGTAACAAGACACTTTTGAATGTACTTGTGCCCATCTCTGTCTGCAAACTCAGACGATGACAAAGGCAAAACAAATGACTTCATGGATGTTTTGTATATAAATTTATTCAGTGCAGTCTGCGATCATTAATCAGCTCTTTAAACATATCTCCTTGAAGTTCTGAGGTCTTGAAGCACACCATAACACTGAGAGCAGACAGCTGTTTGAAGAGGCTTTGTGTATACAAAGGCATAGTGTTTGGGCAGCCATCTCCAAAACAAGGGAGGAGTGTGTGACAGTGTGTTGAGGAGATACACATGCCCTTGGTGTGCATCAGCTGTGCTGCGGCTGGGCCCCTGTCCTTGTTGGGTGCTGTTTGATGGCTACTGGGGCCCTTTCAGCCCCGCTGCACAGCCCCTCTGTCAAGGGCTGTAAAGCACAGTGGAAAATCCCCCTCAGCCAGTTTTGGCTGCGCTTTCTGTTCCACATCATCGTCAGTACATTTGGTTAGCTCCTTATCATGTAAATAAATGGTAGCTTGGCTTTGTACTTATACATCATGCATGCCATCCTGACTAGCTTTCTAGGGTTAAACATCATGGTTTTTTTTTTCTTATGTACAAAAAACATTTTTTAATACCTTTGTGTTGTTAATATGTGAAGTAAGGTATATAAAGCATCTTAATTATGGTTTGTTTTATCACATTTATACATACCACACTGTGTATTTAGCAAACCTTTTTTTTGTTTGTGTTTGTTTATGTAGGTCAAATGGAGTGGAAGTCAGGCAGAATACAGTTTGGAGGGGGAGTTTCCAGAAATGCTCTTCACCATTAGCAGAGAAGGAGTCATTTATCTCAATGCCCCGCTGGACAGAGAGACACAAGACCAGGTCTGTATAACTGCAAACTAGACATCTCCAGCACCTAATAAAAAAAGTCAGTTTATGTCAGCTAAGTTTGCTCTAATTTAAAAGTTCATTATGTTCAAGTTCATACAAGTACTTCTTTATTAAAACCAACATAATCACAAGTGATATGATGTGGTAGTAGTGAACAATTTATCATGTATTTTATTAAAAGAGAACTCTTATGTAGATCAATTTTTAAATCTTACTTACATACTTATCATATTTTAATTAAATGTCCTCCATTGTAACACTTCTGCAGACCAAGCACAGTCTATTTTTTTAATCAAACACACTTAATGTAACGTCCCAAAAGCTGGACAGTGATGACTAGATTTAAGCCATGTTCCTTCCCGTGGGCAAAAATAATTACTGTATTATGACAAGGACTATGAAGCTTAAAGCTTCATTTCAAATCTTGTTCACCTCAGGCTAAGAGGAGGATCATTATTCTTAGTAAGATTACAAATTAAAGATCAGTTGTTTACAGATAATTTCCAAGAGCTTCGGACTGTTTGCTGAACTGTCTGTTCTGGAACAAATTTGTGCTGCAACACACACAGCATGAAGTTGAATTGTAGCTATAAATGGTAGCTTTGGTTACTGGAAGTATGCTCACAAGAAAAAGAGGAAAAGATGAAGCAGACTTAGTGAGATTTTCACTGTTTTGTGACCCCTAGTGATTGAAAGGGTATAAGTGCACACTTTCCATCAATCCAAAAAAAAAAGATTGACAAGTTGTAGAGGTGTTAAAGAGCCATTAAATGCCAAACGTCACTTGTCTGAATCCATCTTCGTCAATTTTGTTCAACAGTTTACTGCTATTACAGGATCCCATTCCATCACATCCTTCACTTGTCTACCGGCCCCTGCAGGACCAGATATGTTTATCCGCTCTGTGTCTGTGATACTCTGATGACAAACATCGTGTGTCTTTTTCTGCCCTGTCAGTTCCAGATCAGCATTGTGGTTGAGCGTCCAGATGGCAGAGAGATTGCCAAGCCTGTGGAGTTGAGAGTGATGGTCGGAGATGCCAACGATAACAGACCCACCTTTCCACAGGCGCAGTACCACACTGTGGTCAAGGAACTGGCTGCCCGAGGTAACAGACAGCTTTTTTGTATATATCTGAGCAGTCTTAAAGAATATTTGGGAAACTTTTGTGAAGGTATGAGTTGATATTAGTCTAAACTTTGTTTCTTTTACATGTGTCAGAAATTACTGTCCAGTGTATTGTGTTTTGTAGGATATTAGTTATTGTTACTAATATAGTTTTAAGTTGAAATCCAAAGTAAAACTAGCATGTTATTATGCTTCCATGTGTTTTCAAGAAATGCTAATAAAACCAAGTGCATAAACTCCAAATACAATGATGCATAGTCTCACACTTCCCTATGAAATTTGTATTTACTGGTAACTGGCTACCTACCGGTACTTACTTACTGGAAAGGTTAGGGATCATTGAAAGCAAACTCTGAATAATCCTTGGTCACATTTATTCTGTGGGAATATTGTTCGCAACAAGGTAGAGAAAACCCTGGCTGAAAGGGATGCTGCAGTGATAAAAGCGCTGAGAGTGCCAGACACCGTCTGTGAAAGCAGATTGGGATTTTTGCCAGGACACGAGGGGAAAGCACCCTCACATCTAACCATGCTCATAAAAAGCACATGGTGTGTTGTGACATGGCATAAAAGCTTTTTTGTTGATGCTTTAAAACGGGTGATTCTGGGAAATGAATTAGAGGAGACAATCTGTTAATCTAAATGGGATCACTGTGAGGGGATTAAATGAGAAAGCAATTGTTTTACTTTTCCTTCCCATTACTCTTATTCACTGTGCTATGACTAACTTATTACGGATGGAAAAAAAAACGTTGAGGCTCTTTAGCTGTGTTACAGGAACTCAAAAAACTTTTAAGAAGTGTGTTTAATACCACGAACTGTTGTTTAAGATTCAAATGTATTAGAATAGAATAAAATAGAATAGAATAGAATAGAATAGAATAGAATAGAATAGAATAGAATAGAATAGAATAGAATAGATTATTAGAACAGAAAACTAGAAAAACAAAAGTTAAGAGAATTATTTTTTGCCCTTTTAAAAGACTCCATGTTAAAATGAAACCTTTCCTGGCGTTTACTGGTCTATCTGCTCCCAGGCACAGATATCCTGACAGTGCAGGCAGCTGACAATGACGATCCCAAGACAGACAACGTGCGGATCTTCTACCGTTTAGTAGGACAAATTCCAGAGAGTCCTCGTGCCCTGTTTAGAGTGGACCGTGACTCAGGAGTCATCTCTGTCCAAGCAGACAGCATGGAGGGCACAGCTCCTCAGTACACCCTCACCATCACTGCTGAGGATGCCAAAGGTGATTTCTGATCAATGCAAAATACAGTCTCACCCATATTAGTATTCGTTTTATTTTATTTTATTTTGCAAACTCACTTTGGCTGATGCTATTTTTTACTGTGTTTTGCCTCTTTAAGGAACAAAGCTCTGGCGCTGGTATTTCCTGTTGCTAAAGTAGAACATTACGTCGGGGGAAAGAATATCAGAGATAGAGATAATTTGATCAAATGGCTGAAAGGCCGGTGTTGTTTATATTGATTTGTAGGAAGTAAAAGTCATTTAGCCTCTGTGTAAAAATACAAGCTATTCAGAGCCACATGATTATAATAATATCAACTATTAATTATGAAAATAAATATACTCAGATAGAGTGTATCTGAACTTTCTATCCTGTAAATTAGCAATTATAGTGGTTCTGCATCTTGCTACAAATGAGAAGATTTTTAAAAAATGTTTTTAGGCATAAAAAACATTCTACAGCTGGATGATATATTTAAGTACAAGTAAATAAGGTTGAAAATCTATTTAAATCTACTTAATCATCCTGCTTCTCCTATTATGCTTAATTTATTTAGAAAAAATCTGACAAATTCTGTTAACAGACAATCACTCTGGAGTTACCACATTTAGAAAAATCCAATTGGTAACTTTTCCATTATGAAACTGTGCGTCCCTAAAATAGACTTCTCAGGATCAGGTCTCTCATCAGGATCCTTGTTAATTAAGTGGTCATGGTGAATATTGAATGGCCAATCACAGTGTGAGTCATAATGGGGAAAAAATGCCAATCAAGCTACCAGCTGCTGCAAGGCTATTACATTTAAGGTGTTGATCAGGAGTTAAGAAGGAGGAAAGAAATCAGTTATGCAAAAGAAATCAAAAAACAATTATCAAGCAGTAACTATGACAGCGAGTAACATGACATTCGCTTTGTAAGCTAGTGCGTCAGTAGCTTCTTTGCCATTATAGCGTCCAGGGGATGTATGCATGCTAGCCTTTGGGGTTGACAGATGATTTTCTCTGCGTGACTCATAGATCAGGGTGTGAGTGGAAGCAAAATGAGGTACTTGTCATTCCTTCAGCATACTTTATTTGTGTGATGGGCTGACCCTGAGTCACTAACAGAAGCTGTGATGATGTCCCCGCCAGGTCTAAACAGCTCCTGCACTGTGGTCGTGACGGTGCAGGATGAGAACAACAACCCACCAGTCTTCTCCCAACATGAGGTACGAAAGCACATGTTTAAACGGACACACACACACACTCACACACACGCACCTCTGATCCAACGGTCTGCACAGGACCAGATAAACAATACCCTCAGAAAAAACGCAGGCCAAACATCACAGGCCATCATCAGTGGCTAGTGGACTGCAGACTGTGAATCCGCTCAGCAGGTCACTGATCTAATTTTCCTGGCGGGAACTAGATATGCCCTCTAATCTCAGGCTTATAGCGATGGCACCATGTTACTGTAGCAGTTTTATGCAGTTCTTTGGTCTCCGAGTGGACTTCGTTTTTAGAGTTTAATCTGATAAAGCTTTCCTTTAAGGATACTTTCCACTCATTCATTTATAGTCAAAGCTACGCCATGACTACACACTGATGCCATTAAGGTGTCAGATATTATGTAAGAACCAGTGCTGTCATGCTTCAGCTATTACAATCTCACAGAAACATCTGTATCAACTGGTGTTTTATTATTAACCCATATGAGGCTACAGAAAGAGCTCTCAGTGACTTTCCAGTTAATCCTTTTTAAACATGCAATCTTTGCTTGAAAGGTGGCTGAAGAATGTATTTTTTCTTTTTTATTCATGAGCTGCGGTCAGAGAATATTAATGTTAACTACAGTACGTTTCAGTGCTGACAGATTTTCACAGTTAAAGGGTAAAAAGCCATAAAATATACAAAAGTACCTCTGTGGTGTTTTTTGTTTCTGTACAAAAACATAAAAAGAGAAAAAAAAAACTTATCTGCTTCTTGTTTACATAAATGTTTTGGTTGTCCTAAGATAATCAAGAGCACATGGGGCTCAGAGGACAGATAGTAATGTTCCTTTGGTGGAAAAATAAGCAACAACATTCAGAGAGACCCAACATGACGTCATGCTCCAGTAACCAATCAGCTGAATGATGGATCAGACCAAGCAGAGCGATGCAACCCTGCCATGAGGGAGAATAAATGTTAATTTAAATAAGTGAATGCACAGGCACCCAAACTGCCACACAAACCTGCAGTGACCGTGGACTTTCCTGTTGTCTCATAGCTTTCATTTGTCTGACGAGGCACCAAATGCACAAAACATAACTTAGTCAAGTTAAAAGTAAATCCAACTGGTATTTACTTTCATTTTCTATCAGTACATTTATTTACAACTATAAATCATCTCTGGGAGTTTTCTCCAATACCTTTTTTTTTTTGTTTTTTATCTTGGAGTATCCAGTAATGCAGTCACAGGCCAGCACAAAACGGGATGGTGGTTTCCCTCATTTGAGCGTAGGTGCTGGTTATAAAAGAGCAGGCTAAAAATAGTCAGTAACAGAAAATTCCCTCACTTTTCACCCACATGTGCCTCATACTTTAAGAGAGAGAAAGTGATAAAGAAAAGGGAACCAGTCTCTGGCTGTTCTCCCTGTCAGACTATGGCAACACTTAAAGACAGCAGGGACAATGTGAGCGGTAAAGGAACATTTTATTTTGGGCCGGGAGAAAAGGTACTGTCCTTTGAATTTAACAGCGGAAATTGGCTGCAGAGCTTTGTCATGAATATCCAGACCAATAACAGGAGACAGCATTGTTAAATACACACTTTATTAAAATGGCTCAATATATTTTAATAAAACATCTGCCATGTTGTTATTTTTTTATTAACCTGCTAATCAACTAACACTTTTGGTTGTTAACCATGTGTCTTTTTAAAACATTGCTAATGCTCATTTTAAGGCCATCACAAACAGATAATCGCCAGCACACACTCACTCACTCACACACACACACACACAGAGGTGGAAAAATGCTCTTGAGCAGGTCACGCCTCAGTAGTGCAGCTTTTTCCATGGCGATGTGAAGGCAACGCTATAGGGGGTGATGTGGGAGTTGAGTGGTGACAGCGCAGGGTTCAGGGACCCTGTGGATGGGGCAGCCAGATCAGAGGCATCGCTGCTTCACCAGAGGACATCTGTGAGTGGTAGATTGAACGCTTGTCTAAACACACTGAGGTGTGTGAATAAAGGTTAGCCAACACCGGGAGGGCAAGAAGGGCAAACGTATATTCACATACTGACATGGCAGCAGAGTAAAATGAAAATTTAACAGCCGCAAAAGTGCAACATCACCTCGGGCAAAGGTGATATTAACCTTTTACTTATAGAAATATTTTATATATAAATAAAATTGAATTGAATAGAATTGAATTAATTATGTTGTTTAATATTTAATACAGCTGTTCATGTAGAGTCAGCCATTAATTATTTAGTAGAGAATTAGAGTCAATACAATAAAAAGAATAGCTAATAGTTTATTCGTCAAATTTTTAATGTTTATAGATCGGAGGATAAAATTAGCTGAAACTCTGTTTTCAGAATTTTTCATTCATAAGTTTTAGAAAAAAGAAATTGAAAGAAGTGAAAAGAAATAAACAACATTCAGTTGCAAAAGACAATAAAGCAATATTTTTAAACAGAAATGAGGGCAATAGATTATTACAGCCTTAATCAACTGCAGGTTAAATAAATGGCAATAACAGAAAATTGTCTTTTTTATTGGCTTGCCAATGAAATGCATTTTTTTCATATTAATTTCAGTAGTTTTTACATTTTTTATTTTCAGTTGAACCTGACTTGAGCTGAAATCTGTCAAACTATCTCATTAGATTACGTTGTACTGCAATTTATCTCTATTCTGGGCTGTCTTCACTGTATTTTTACAGAGGATTGTGATTACAACTGAAGGTTTTTTACTGGATAATTATGCACTTTATATCTCCTCCCTATCAGTATGGGCCCTTTCACATCCCAGAGAACGCTCCAGTGGGCACCACAGTAACAGCTGTGCTGGCAGGAGATGCAGATGTTCGAGGAGGAGACAGCTGGCAGGTGGACTACCGTTTGGAGTCCGGAAACGAGGAGGAGGTCCTCGCCTTGGTGACTGACAAGCAAACCAATGAGGTCTCACTCGTCCTTTCAAAGGTAAACAACACAAACTGTCTTGCGACCTCTGTACACACTTTGTTGTGTAGATTCAGATGAGAACATTGATTGTTTCTGTTTGTGCTGATATGTTAATTATAGATCATAAACACTTTTATCTGCACAAATAATGGTGTCAAGGACATTTTTTGAATGATGGCTTGTATGTGTCCCTGCTTTCTTTGCAGCCCTAAAAGACTTTTCAGTAGCTAGCCATCTCTAAATAGCAGTCACGTGTAATTCAAGTAATTTTGTAAGGACAAGATTTTCATATCTCAGTGTAAACATGTGACGCACTGACAAAAAGGTTAAAAAGGAATATTCCAATACGTCATTACTTCAGTCCCACATGCCTCAAACTAAAAAGAGTCCAGATGACAATGGAATTTTTTAGCCCAATAATCTCTCTTGTCCTCGGGGAGCATCACCCTTCGTCTGCCTCGTATAATCCAGCAGCAGGGTGTTTTAGACATGTGTGGGGGAATGAGTGTGTGTCTGTCTGTCTTTCTATGTGTCCATCTGAGTATGTGTGTGTGTGTGTGTGCATGTGTACTCTACTGGTCTGCTCTCTGTAAGTGGGCCAGGCAGGAGACAGTCTATTATTTTCAACCTCTCTGTGGGAGTTGATGAATGTGATTGAACTATGAGTTGCGCTCTGCTGAGAAAAAGCAGAAGACATGGAAAGCTATAAATGGATCTTGTATTATTTCAGATTAACACACAACGACGTCTGTTCTTTTGAAATGATATAATACAGATTACACTCTTGCCTCTCCGAGCAGCTGTTTTTAAAGCCCTTGTATTGACCTTTATGAGATATCACTGTGACTAACTTTGAAACTAGAAGGGATATTGTTGTTTATTTATCTTACTTTCGTTTAAAAAAAAAAAGAGTAAAGCTTAAATCCTTCTCAAGTAAAGCCCCAGTGGATTAAAATGCACTTGAGCAAATCCCCTAATTCATGGCGTTACAGTGTGAGGTCAGCACCAGGAGGCAGACACATTTCATTATTAGACATTACACACTGCTCACAGCCCAAGTGAATAATTAAATTGTGTGAGGTGAAATTAATGGCAGTTTACCACACAGGCTAGAGGTTGCTGATTGAGGTGTGTAATGAACCAGGGGGAAGTTAGGGCAGTGTAATCAGGATGAAGGGAACAGGAGACGTTAGTCATCACTTCAGTGTAAAAGCATTTTGTAAGTGAAAATATGAAATGAAACTTTGCTGGAAGTTAAAGTGAATTGAGTTTTGTTGTAAAAGTTCAATTCATCATGTTAATGTAGTATTTATCATTAATTCAATAAGCAAATAAATCCTGAACACATAATCATCCATTAACAACTGAACAAGTGACTCATCAGTTTAAAAAAAAACCACAGTCAGTGATGTCAGAATGATCAAATGTCAGGTCATTTTAATCACATGAATGAGATATTTATACAAAAAATGTTTTGTAATGTGCTTCATTTTAATAGAGACAAATTCTTATAAATTATAAAATGACTTACATAATTATCAAGTAGAAAAAAATATAAATCACTGGATTAGTCATTAGCACAGAATGAGCTGTGTTTTGTAATAAGACAGGTAAACAGACGATTAACACACATTATTTTTTTCTTTAGTTTGAGTTTGATACTAACCTGTTTTACTCCATTTGAACATTTTTAAACACTCACTTAATATAACATCTTCTTTTAGTGGTCCATCAGTAAAACAATAACAACAAAAGACATTAAGTATTTGTGTTATGTTAAGTCATGTTTGCTGATTTCCTCACTGTCTGATTGGAGTTAGCAACAAGAGTCAAAATTTTAGGATAAATTTAGTAGACGGCAAAGTATGCTAACAAAGAAATAGTAAATTTTAGAAATATTTATGTGAAGATGTTTTACATGTGTTCTTAGCATTTGGTATCAACTGTGAATATGAGGTAGCAATGATAAAAAACATTGTATCGATGTATAGCTCATATTTTAAGGTAAAATGATAGAATAATTCAGAAGGAGGCTTAGTAACACCATGTGAAGACTATGATATTGTTTAGGTGACAATAGCATCAACAGAGTCCATGCACATGTTCTGGCGCGCTGATAACGCACTGAGTGGTCTGATGCGTCACTTCCAGTCAGCAGCAGTACTCATACACTCTCCAAGGTCTGCGTTTCTTCTCCCTGGCAACAAAGACGCACTCAGCCTGAGCAGCATGATGTCAGACAACGCTGTTTAAAAAACCACGTCTTGTTTCATTGGCAGACAGAACACATAAAAGCTGACAGAAAATACAAATTCAGGGCAGGATTCAAAAACTGCATCAAAAACTGTACATGAATATTATATTAAGATTAAATAATCTGATTAGTTTGCCTTAAATTGAAATATGCTTCCTCTATCTTTAGATGTATGATAAGTGTTAAAATCTGCACTATAAACACACACCATCCTTACTGTGACAAATGTTTCTGTCCTACCATGTAAAACTGCAAAACTACATACATTACTATGTTTAATATTTCAAACAAAGTCACAGTTAGCAACAGGTTTTTGGGGTCCAGATTAGAGTAATCCTATAACTTAAAATTTTCCACTTTTAATTTTGCTACAAAACATAACGACTATAGTTTTTACAGTCGATCTCAGAGAAGTGAAACCATTTTAGTTTTTTAGTAAATGTGTAAAATGCCACAATCTTTTTTTTTCAACATAGAATTTGAATCAGTGTCAAAACCGGTTCATGGTCACACAGAACTTCTTAAATACTGTTTCCACCTTATAAAAGGGATTTATTGCATCGTTGCATAGAAGTTGCTCTTAGTACACCATCATGGAAAATGTTTCATTAGTGACACATTGAATCAATTGGCTCATTTCCCTGTGACCAGCTGCAAAACTCTGCCAGTAAATCTAGTTTCCTTGGGAGGGAGAAAGGACAGGACACAGGGGACAACACTGTGTCCCCTTCGTGCTGTTAAAGAAAACATGCCATTTTTCTTTATATTCTGAGTGTCTAACTGTCTGTTAGGGTGCCTATAAAATGTTATTGAGTCCATAAATTTACCTACTTTCTTTTCAGCTGCTGGAGCCTTGAGAGATTTCACATTGAAAAAACATTTTTTTTTATCGTCTTGGGTGTATTAATAACTTTAGGAAAAAAGATTCCACATCAAAGAAGCTTAAATTTTCCATTTGATCGTATTGATATCTAGCAATGTAGACATCTTGTTTGTTTTTGCTTTTAGCTCACTGGAAGTAAGTGCATTTATAAAACTAACTAATTTACTAAATAAATAAAACAAAAACAACAAAAACAAAAACAAATTGTAAATTTACCAAACAGAAAATATTTCTTTGGAAAGGCACACTGCAATTGAGATCATGATGTCAAAAGATGATCTGGGGTAAAAATGTTATCCACAGTTTGGGTAAACTGGTTGCTGCAATTTCCACAATTTGGGGCAAACTTGTGATGTATTTCGCATAATTTCTATTTCATCTTTTACAAATACAACCAAACTTTTTTGTGTGCATTTCAGGTCTTGGACTTTGAGCGGGAGAGCGAGTACATCCTTGTGCTCAGCGCTCAGAACCCAGTGGCTCTGGTCCGCGGTCGATATGGACCTGCATCCACAGCAACAGTCTCCATCTATGTAGACGATGTGAATGAAGGTCCGATCTTGTCTCAAAGCCATTATGAGGTGACTGTCAGAGAGGGCGAGGAGCCAGGGCGGGTGATCGCCACCATCCGAGGTTACGACCCTGATTCTCACCCAATAAGGCAAGTCAAAGAACTGATGAATGCTACAGGAAGAACTACTGACTTCATTTATTACCAAAGCTCTTAAATTACAAGGCTTCAGTGTTTTCTTTTACAGATATTCTCTTCAGGGAGACACCAAGAAATACTTCTCAATAGGGAAATATTCCGGTGAACTGAAGACTGTGCAGGCTTTGGACAGAGAGGAGAACAGCACATACACGATGGAGGTCATTGCAGTGGATGGACGTAAGAACACTTCCATCAATTCTAAATACTAAAAATAGTAATATTCATGATGGGGTAAATGGTGCTTTTCTAGTCTTATTTAATGCTCAATGGCCGTGCAAAGTGCCCCTGCTCATCAGGAACAGACACACTGAGCCACCTGTGGGTTATCTGTGGATTTCTATACATATCCTGTTATATACAAGGATTTCATAATGCCTATCCATTTTATTATAATCACTGAATAATTGTTATTTTACTCCAAATCTCATGAATAGCTTTGCTAATCGTGCTGATAATTCACACCAAAAAAGGCTGCAGTTACACACATATAGTAAGTCCATGCATAAGTACACAGAGAAACAGTCTCAAGAATACAGATTCATAAAGAAATAAGGTAAAAAGTAAGCAGTACAAGTGCTAGAGAGCAGAACACAACCAGGAAAGAGGTCAGGCAAGAAGAATTTTGTTTCAACATCACATGTGATATCTAGATAACAAAACAATATCAGGATTGAGGCAACAAAGCTGCAGCATCTCATTTAATTTAGCATTTTTCTCCTGTGGTCTTAGGAAACTCTTCCTTATCTGCATCCACCCTGGTCACCGTCCAAATCCTTGACGTGAATGACAACAGTCCAGTGCTGGTCGGAGACTATTCGTGGAAGTACCTGTGTACACCTCGCTGGGAGGACCAAGCTCTGGTGCTGGCCTCACGGGACAGTGATGGACCACAGCATGGAGGACGACTCAACTTCTCACTGCGCAGTGATGCCACAGTCCGGCGAAACTGGAAGTTAACACCTATTAATGGTGAGGCAAACCCAGCCCTATAAGTCAAAGCTATCGAAGCTACTTAGCTGCTCTGATTTGATAGATTAAACAAAATAAGATTAATTGTTCCAACTTAAAATCAAAAAACAAACAAAAAACACATCTATAACAAGGCTGTTTTAATAATCATGAGAGTCTCTCACACAAACGTTGTGAAAATAAATTTAGTCCAAGCAGTCTGGTTTAAATCTGGGCGCCAGCATGGTTTTAATGCCAGCCAGAATGCTGCTGAACAAAAGTAGTTATCAGTCAAATCAGCCCACAAATCCTAACTAGCAACCATATATCATATGTTCCACAGCTGCCAGATATTTGAGCATTAAGAGACAAAACACAGCAAGTTGTGTCGACACTTCCCCTGGGTTAACTCTCATTAAAGCCACATACATAAGTCACCGCAAATATTTTTTATATCACTTTAACATGGACACATTTTTTCCATTATCTTGTTGAATTGAATGAATGAATATGTGAATGCTTTGTCCTCTGGTGTGATCCAAGAAAAGTGCCAAGTCCACTTTGGATATAACCTGCCTGCTTTTGAATGATGCAAAGTG
>JAQNCA010000001.1:10916162-10928217 GCA_029783725.1 Acanthurus tractus
TGTCCTCTGGTGTGATCCAAGAAAAGTGCCAAGTCCACTTTGGATATAACCTGCCTGCTTTTGAATGATGCAAAGTGAGGAAGGTAATTTACCGGAGAAGACAAGTTGATGTCATCTGGACACGAGCTTGTGCAATGTGACATTACTGATAAATGGATTTTCAGATATGGTGAAGTGAATATGACTTTGCCACAGTGTGCTTAATGTTTTGAGTCACTTTGACTTATATGAATTAAAATAGGCGATCTGTCATCTACAAGCATAGAGAGTCAAAGAAACAGTGCTCTGGCACTGCGGATGTGAAAATTGCCCTGTTCCTGCACAATTTTTTCAGCTCTATCAGGGATGGGAGGTTTAATGTAATTACCCTTTTCTCGCTATTGTAAACTGCCAGTCTTGGGCTCATTTAATGCAAATAATTTACTGCTATGACGTCTGTCATTTAGTCATTCAAACAGTTCAACCGCTTCCCTCTCAGGTTTTTTTTATCTCTCCCTTTCACTCCCCTGTTCCTGTTGGTATTGATTGAGCCCAGCTGTAATTATATCTTCTGTGTAATTTCTTTCGCGTCGCTGCTGGGTTCCTGCCAGCTAATGGAGGCTAAAAAAAGGAATCTCCCAGAATGCTTTGCACCTGGTTGCAGCCGGTAATAGTTGTAACATACCAATAATGTGTACTTTTACCAGTATGATGTCTGTTATAGAGTCCCACAGTTCACACGTCACAAACTCAGCCTTGCATGAAAGGATGAACACCTGTGTGTTCAGGTGTGTGTGTGTGTGTAATAATCTCATGTCTTTCAGAGACTCTCGGATGTACCTCTTTTAAATAACTGACAGTTCTTTTCAAAGTAGAGATTGAGTTAATGAGACGTCCACTCTCAGTGGCTGTTCATGGCATTAACAAGGAAAATGTGACGCTGCCAGTCTTTCCAATATATTTAATGGCCTTGAAATGTAAAAAAGTACTTCTTGGTATGACCATCAACCAAAATATATCTTAATAGGCAGGTGGTTGCAGATAAAAGCTGTAAAAATGTCAGATCATAACATCCATCCAACCATGACCTCTAAAAACATGCTGCACAGCTCATGTCCCTGACTGACAAACACAACCTGAAGGTGAATGATGGTGAGATGTAAGTGTGTAGTTTAAGACCCTCTGATAAGAGTTCAAACAGCTCGATAGAACACTTCTTTTTACAGAGCAGGGCTTTTACGTCACGCAGCCAGGCGTGTGTTTCAGACTGATTGACAGTGATAAGATAAAGAGTCACACACTCGAAGACAACACACACAGATGAGGCTCACACATTCTGTGTGTTGTGTAGCCATTCAGCTGTACAGATGTGTTTTCCCTTTGATTTCTGCTCCTTTGGTATAAGGATTATCGTAAAATAAGACTTATTGCAGTGGGCAGATTCATAAATCTGGAACCAGCAATGAATTTGCATGTGATGACCTTTTAAAGTAGAGTAGTGACACATGTATCTGTGCCGAGGTTGACTCCTGTAGGATGTAACAAACATCTAACCTCACACTTTTTCCTTTGCATAGTGCACTAAAACTCAGTTGTAATGCTTGACAGAAAGTAATGCTTCCTTCTCTTAAGAGTAGATATTACGTTAACATTACTGTGGGCATTGTGCATGTGTTTCTCAATCAGCCAAGTCCAATCAAAAGCACAAATACCACACAGCACATATTTGTTTTGTTTGCATTTAGTTCACAGACATGCTTTTATGCCAGATTGTCACAATTAGCTTTTATGGTATGTAAATGAAATTAAACTTTGCAAAAAAAGAAAATGCATTCTTCTTGGTAACAAAAGCATAAGTAGCCTATGGCAGCCGCTACCTCATTAATTCACTCAATTACCAAAGTTTTAATTAAAAGAATATTTTTCTGTATTATTTTTTTTAACAAAGAAGCCGGTGTTTTACCTTCCAGATACTCACACTAACCTGTCCTTAAACATCCCATACCTGGCCCCTGAGGTCTACACCGTGCCCTTCACCATCTCTGACAGCAGCTCTCCTCCCAGGAGCACCTTCATAAACCTGCCAGGTAATGCCGCCTCTCCTGCTGACAAGCCAAAGCAAGCACAGGGAGGTTGTGGGATGTGAGCGCAGGAACAATCAATAAAGATCAGCTACTGCGTGCCAGCTCGTCCTAGCACTGCTCTTGTTTAATAATGATGCAATAGGGCTTCACAAATGATTTTTCCAGGCTTGTAACTGCAAAGTCCTCTTAAGACTGTAGTCTGCCCAGGACAGCATAAACATAACACATTGCTTCTAATACAGGAAGCTATGGGACAAACCATAAGGGAATGTTAGGTATATCATATAGGTGATTTCCTTTGTTTTTTCCTAGTGGCAATTTTGCAGAAATTCACCACTATATTAAATTCTGTTTCAGTAAGTTGCTCTTTTAGGGAGAACTCCTCTGTCATAAGACGTCAAAAAGTCCTGATCTATAAGTTATTTTTGTTTTTCTGTTTACTCTCTGTTAGTGACAGTGTGTCCCTGCAACATCAGAGGGAACTGCAAAATGGCTGCCAAGCAGCTGGAGGGCATGCCAACTATCCAGTCTGCAGTGGGCATTCTGCTTGGCACCTTTGCAGTCATAGGTAAGCAAACAACTTTAATGTTATCATAAAGATAAAAATCTTCTTTGCAACTGAGAATGCACTATAAACTCCATTTACAAGTCTTACAAAAGTATTATTTGGTGTTTTTGTTGCAGGGCCATTGTATTTGTTTGCAATTTTAAGGCTTAATACTACCTATTAATTGCAGTTTGTATACAAGGGGTGATTAATAAGTTGGTGGCCTACAAAAGAAGGAGATGAGATAACTCTTTCAGTGATTATGAGCATTTGAAGTTCATGAATCTTGCTTTGTTTCTGTTTTGGGTAACTGAAAATTAGAGGACTATATTGAAAAGAAATGTGTTAAATTTTCCAGAACTGACTTCTTCTTTGCCATGAACTGATCAACCCTCCCTCCTGTCATCAGTAAATAAGCAATATCATTCTTAATGTTTTTATTTCTTTGTTTGTTTTAAATTTCAGGAACTATCCTCATTGTCATATTTGTGAGACTGTCCTACCAGAATCCCAAACAGCCCAGCAAAACCAACCAGGAGAGAGTTCCTCTAAAGATTTCAATCTAATTGGATGATACTGTAGAGTCAGTCCAGCTCACTGCACCAGCCGACCAGACTGATGGAACAACATTGCTTGCAGGGCACTGAATTTATTAAGTGGCTGAGATTGTCTAAAAATAAATGTATATGGCGAGTTTGGATCAAAGTTTTGATGTACACTGACCTCAGAGCACAAGATGTTTTAGATTAGTCAAGATGTTTAATGCATGTTAATTGTTTAGGCTTGTGCTTTGGGCATGATGTTGACTTATATCATAAGTTTGTCTTTTATTCCCTTTTTTTGCTATAGACCTTTTAATTCAGTTTAAGAGCTGTGTGTTTATTACAAAGTGTACTGGGGCAATTGTCAGGAAAGATGTGAGAGATTTCAGAATGAAGTCACAATTTTATGAGAAAAACTTTTCAATCTTTCGCAGAATGGCTTTCATTCTTATAAATTTATGTCATAATGTTTCAAGTTTTAAGTCATAACTTAAAATAGTGAAAATGTTGCACTATTAACTCTCAAAATATTAAAAATAGTATCTTTTTTCCCTTCATTTTGGCCATTTACTCATTGTAATATGCACTGTATGTACCTGTTATTCACTTAAGTTAAACACATGTGATCACTGAACTATGATGCTATCATTTTGATTTGTATTACAACAAATTCTTAAAATGAGATTGTTGTAAAATCATAAATCTAAAGAAACATGCTTGTAAATGCCGAGATTTGATTTATTGTACTTTTATCCATTCAAATAATTAAAATGTGCCATGCTGTGGATCCGTGGCTAAATGCTCTGTTTTGCATGCTTTGCATGCCCGGTTCTATTTTATGAAACCAAAACGCTTTTAATCTAATGAGACGGGCTGAAACTGTCCTGTATTTGTAAATGCATTACCAGCCAGCTTCATAAATGATGACCCAGATGACCTAACAGGCAAGCAAAGCTATTTTCAGACCGAATGTCTCTATGAATAGCTCCACAATTGAAGGTCCCTTGAATGACACTCGCCCAGCAGTGTCCAATCGGCTCCCATTCACAAAAGACAAAGCTTTAAAAATTGACTAGATGCTACATACTCTTCCCTTAGCCTGCTGTGACATTTTTTTAAATTTGTTTAGGAACTGTTCCTCTAACAAACACCTTTTCTGAATTAAAGAGAAGGTTTAAAGCTCCTGTTGAACTTCTAAGATAAGTAAGATAGCTGCAGGTCATTTATGGCTCTGATTGTTTGTTTTAGACGTAATATGTTCTTGAACTTAATTGTGATTGTTTGACAAGACCGTGCATCTCTGAAACATTTTACATCACTTGTGGTGCCCCAGAATCAATCAGTGCAGCTTAAAGTGGCAGTTCGACAGTCATTTAACTCTGACTTTAACAAAAAAAGTAGTTTTACCTCTGAAACTGACAGATTTTTAATCCTAACTACTGCAAATACAAAAGAACATTTTTCACTTGTCATTGTAATTAAAAACAGGTTACAAATGGGTTTGTTACGTTTAAGTGTCAATAAATCATCATCATCAGCATGACAATGGGCTAGCATGCACAATAGCAGGTTACTGAAATTGAAGCAGCACATATTGAATTCAGCTAACATCAATGTGTAATTTGCATGTGAATGTTATTTCCATGAAAAAGGCCCATTAACTCAAATTAAATATCTAGAGGCAGCTATATAAATGTTAAGGCTCTATCAGCTACAATACTAACAATTTTTAGACATTGTATTGTAGTTTCAGTAACAGAAAAGCCAAAGTGTGTTCATGTTTCCTGCATAACTTCTAACTCCTCCGGTTTGTAAACCTTCATAGGTGCAGGTCTCATCTGTGTGCAGGTTATCAGCTGTATTTCGTTATTTCTTTTGAGGTTAAAATTACTAGACTATTGTAAAGGTATGTAAAGTAGCAAACAGCCACATTTTCAGCTATTCATTGTCCGCACTGATCCAGAATGCATGAGATGGAGGTAAAAAATTCTGCAACAATGGAGCAGAAGTGAGATGGCACATCTATAAATAACCACAATTAGATGTTCACTTTTATAAGCACATGTGTGTAAAGACTCGATGCTCCATCCACTTGACATTCTCTATGTGCAGTGACTCACCAAATATACAGACAATGCTGCTGATAGCGCAGGCACCCGCTGTCCATTTATATTAGGCTATTTATATCTCCAGCTAACTGTTCCAATCAAAGCACGACAAAGCTCCAAGTAAAAGAAAAATACACCGAGGAGAACCCTGAGGGAGATGAGAGAGCAGAAGGGAAAGGATTAGTTTGTGACACGGGGTGAAGCGTTACGGTTGGGAGGTAATGAGCCTCCAACTTTGGCCTTGTTTTGTCCCAACAGAGCCTCCAAGGACGGGGATGGCTCAGCTGGCCAACTTGGGGTGCAAGGCCACAGGGAGAAATAGAGGGTGAGATTTGCAATCGCATCAACTAGCTTGGGAAATGAGAGATAATTCACCACATATGGACGGACACTCAGGGACAGAAAGAGTGAAGCAGTGGCCAGTTTTTCCCAGGAGACCGTCCGGTTTTCCTTTGCTGTGTTGCAGGCACAGATGAGTGTTTTTCCTAATCCCTCCTCCTGCTGTGCTGAGTTTCCCCACATCTTCAGCTATTTTAAGCTTGTTGTAGGATCATGTAGTTTTACGTTTGGCTCAAAACTTGACAGTTTTCCGATCTGTGTCTGGTAGGGGCTTCCTTCGCAGTGTATCAGTACTGCTGCTCAGAAATTTCTGCACAGTCCTCTGTTAATATAAATATTACACAACTCTTCCTGTACCAAAATACTCACAATGGCAATTTTTTCCACCTGAGTCTCACAGAAGTATTGAAGCAGCAGTAATAAAATATCATCACATGGATGACTATGTGGTTGCTTCTACGAATGAACCCACTAATTACAATCTCCGAAGTTCCTCTCAGCTCGTCAGAGTGTAAGCTACCTTGTAAGTGGAATTATTTTTATTATTTTCAAAGCTCATAAAAGCAACCATACGCTGCCAAACACCAGGCAAAGTAAGAGTCTCGTTGATGGAGCATTGAGCTTCTTCGGATCCTGGTATTTCCCTCAGTTCATGGAAACTGAAAATAAAGCTGAAAGACGTGGGTGAATGATGGACTGATATTTTTGAGACGAACACAAACATAGTTCCAAATGAGCAACAGCAGCCAGTTTGTTTCTCTCCAAGGTAACAAAATCCACTTACCGTACCAGCAGCCAGATTGGATGTTTCCTCCTGTTTCCAGTCTAGTGCTAAGCTTAGCTCAGCTAGCTATCAGCCATTTTTTTTTACTGTACAGAGAAGAAAATGGTATTAAACCTTGTATGAAACTCTTGACAACCATGCAACCGAACCCATTTTCCAAAATTTAAAACCATTCCTGTAACACTTAGACAACATATGTGAAATATTACTTCATTATGTGATTATCCCAGTATTGGATCACATGTTTTTGCTTTGACTCAATGAAAATTGCAAATTCCTGCTGTTAAATGACTTCCAGGAAAGGGTAAGAATCTGCCTCTTAGCAGGTAAGTACCTTATTCAAGCTGACTGTAATAAAACCTCTTTAGGTTGGTCTAGCAAGGTCCTAATACCTGATCAGTTTGAAATGATTGTTACTAAACTCCTATTTGTTCATTGTTTATTATGTAGAGGTCAACTTGAGGTTAAATCACAAAAAATATTGCTTTTCTAGTAAAAGAAGCCTCCAAATGTCCAGGGCGATACACAATTAGTCACTCTGAGCTTCATCTCTTGTGGTTTTGAGAGATTTTAGGCACAAAGTCCAATTTGTATTTGCTAAGATATGGATCTCCTCAGAGTCTGAGAAAAATGTCTCTGTGAGAGACCAGTTCATTGTTCATTTGAGTGTTCTGTGAAATCTCTATATGCTGCAGAGCTGTAGAGATTAGGTACAGATTCATATACTGTGCTCATTTGCATTTTGATTGTGGGAAGTTTGATTACACACGTCTGGAGGCAGACACCTTTTTATCATCTTGTTTAATACCGCTGATTGCATTCAGAGCAGCTTTCATTTGATTATCTGTGCAATACTCAAGCCGAGGTACCCTCCCACCAACAAAGGTCGCAGAACCTTTAGGACATCAACTCCCTTTTAATGTTTCAGTAATGGAAACTTAAATCTTAAAAGGTTAAAAACATGAACATTTTCCCTTTAAATTGACCTTGAAAAATGCTGCAATAAGTGGTCTTCAGAGTGTGGGAATAAACTTTCCCTCAGTTGTTTCAGCGTCTCCTGCTCTCTCAGTAAATTATGTTTGACTAATATAAATTGCCTGCAATTACTGGCAGTTGAGAAAGGTCAGGGGCTCTTAGGGTTTTCCATTTGCACAAAAATTGATTCACTGACAGGAATGGTGCTGCACAACAGTGACACAGCTCACTGGTGCATTATGTTGCATCATTGTGACTGATGTGCTCCAGCTGTCCACTTTTACTGGAACCTCACTTTAGCCGTCAATCTGGCACAACTCTCGCAAATTGTTATCATCTCCTTGAGGTAATCGTGAATGAAGATTCTGAAAAATAAACAACTTGCACGACACAGTCTGGGTTGAGTTGACCTGTGGTAGGAGGAGGCTGTAAGGCTGTGTTGTTTCACATCACACTGTCACTGGCAGTGTGAGAAGCTGTTTATCCAGTTTACTACAGCTCTGCTCCCGCACTGCTGGAATGTAAGTTTACTCAAGTACTGTATTTACACATAAACTTTTTCCACTTGTTCTTCTCACTTCTACTTCACTACTGCACTCATTAGTTTAAAAAAATATATGATATTTTGTGAATGGTGTGTAAATATGATGATCTTATGAAATGAGTTTCATTGTTATAGATTACACTTATTAGTTAGTTAACATTAGTTTAATCTCAACCAACTTCAGGCTACTTAAACATTCTTGCAATAAATACTAAAAATCAAATAATAAAATGTTTCAAGTTTAATCACTCAGCAGTCATTCTAATTTATCTCAAGGACCCAAATACTTTATCCATCAAATAAAGAGGGTACATGTTTTTGCAGCAGAAGACATATGAGAATTGAATTGTTAAGAGACAAAACCCTGAGAGACAAAGGTTCACAGCTCTGTCTTCTATTTTCTATTATTCATTCAATGCAGTAGCCTAATTTGATGTTCTGAACAGGAAAACAGTTTAAACTGCTTGTCACATGAAATGGACATTTGACAGAGTTTGTGCGTCACTCTCTGCTATTTATGGCATTTCAGAGACTGTAATCAGTCTTACATTGTAGACTATCAAGACAGGAAGCTGGAAATCAACAATTTGATTCAAAAAGCAGCTGGAATATAAGCACATAAAAACCAACTACAGCCTACCACGGTGCAAAGACTGCCCTCAGCATTTAATAGACAGTTTTGAAAGTGCTCAGTAATAAATATGCAGTAGAGTTATAACAGATTGTAGAAATTGCTATATATGCCCTGTCTGAATGAATTTCTTCATGCTCTTCTTCAAATCATGAGGAATTGGTTGTTCACATAAATATTAATTTAAGGGCAAAACATTTTGTGAAAATGTTCCTCTTTATTTCTCGTAAAATTTCCAATAAAATGACTTCAGTTTAAGGACAAGTCATTACTGAGCAGACAATCCAGCCCCCTCTAATACCATGTACCCAGTGCTGCCTCCCTTCTTCTATATCAACAATCAAAGGTTGTTAGTCTATTAATGAAGTACATTTGTTTAATTACTGGAGGTCATCCAATCTGCAACAATCCAGACAACTTATATAACATGACAGTGGAGTCACAGAAGCGTGAATATTAAACACAGAATGATGTCATTAACTTGGTCAACTGATATCAGATATTTTTAATTGCATCATGTTAAATGCTTTAAATAAATTAAAGGGTGCTTATGAGGTTAGAAATATTCTATAATTATATTTTTTTTAGCATATCACATAAACAAAACAACAAATTCTCCATCTTTAGCCTGCTTTAAGCTTTAAGCTCCAGACCTTTTTTTTATTAAAGATCTTTGTGTTTCAAAATCAGCTGTGAAATGATTTTTTATTAATACTATTTTTAAAAGCTCAGTAATTTTCCAGAAAGCAAGGTATTGTA
This sequence comes from Acanthurus tractus, assembly GCA_029783725.1. Classification (NCBI taxonomy): domain Eukaryota; kingdom Metazoa; phylum Chordata; class Actinopteri; order Acanthuriformes; family Acanthuridae; genus Acanthurus; species Acanthurus tractus. The sequence continues at coordinate 10,925,455 of JAQNCA010000001.1, forward strand.
GTAGTATATAGTATATTTGTCTGGGAATAAATTATATTTGTTGGGATTTGATGTACTAGTGAATGTTAACAACAGCCTGATTCTGTATTTGTAATTAATACATAGTGTCCATGTTAACAGTAATTTTTACTTAGACAAAATTAATGATCTATTGCACAGGGAAGAAGGCTGTGTAAGACTTTGTCTTTACAGACAATACTTTTCAGTTTGATCAAATCATTTTGGATTTTAGTGTTTTTAAAGGATTGGCTGTCAATAAGAGAAATAGAAGATCAGAAATCAGAAATGGGCTTCAATTCATCAGACGCAACTCAGTTTATCAGAACACATAAAGTATGATCATTGCCTTAATATATTCCACATAGCACACGTGAACAAGCCATGTGAGAGTGACAGAGGCACTGAGCAAAGTGTGCTCCACCACTGGAGAGCTCCACGAGAGAGAGGTTCACAAAAGGTTCATGTCAGGGATCAGTACAAAGGGTGCTGAATCACACAATCTCTGCAAGATGCACATGAAAGCATCATTTCTATATGCCATAGCAGTAAACAGACTGTGCATGTTATTTTGGGCAGTTTCTTTGAGAGAAATCACAGCACATGTAAAAGAACAGTTAATGAGTCTGACATGTGAAAAAGAAACATGAGCAACAAGGGAAATGATACAGAAAATTTGCTGTCTTTCCATCATCCTCTTTCAGACTCACCTCCTCTCTTTTAGTAAATGTGAGATTTAAGGGTCAATCTCCCCTTTTAGAATTTCACCTGAAAATCCATTAAGTCTTGTTTGTTCTGCTCTCAATTTCTGAAACTACATGGTGGAGTTCAGGAGCGACTTCACCCTCCATCCCTGTTTCTTTCCTTACGGTTCTCAGGGGCTCTGTAGTGCCTTGATGCAATCACCGATTCCCTGTTGAAGTTTCCCCAAACCCCAAAAACCTTACAAGTTACATGCTTCTGCAATCTCTCCATTAATAAATTGCTCAATGCATGTTGTTTGTATTGTGTTTTTCCTTATGAATAAAATATTTAAAAGTAAGCTTTCATCTTCATATAAAAATAATAGTTTTTTAATTAATATTTACAATACAGAGGAAAGCCCCTATAGAATTGCCACAATCCCCCTAAATTCTGTTAGAGACTGTGAATTAGCAGCCAAACAATTATATGAAAATACCCCAATCATTCCTCTCAGACTCACTCATCCCACACTGTCATCAACAAGCGGTGATGCATCTCCATCTTGGCACAAGCATTTGCATAATTGCACTCCTCAGACTCAACATGGATCAATGCAAGGTTCAATAAAAGATTATAGAAAGAAAAGAAGGACACTTGTTTCACTTTGTTGAAAGGATCATTTTATCAAGACGCCGAAAAAGCAACAGGCATTTTGGACATGAAGACATGGCAGCCCACACATTTGGAAGCTCTAAGGCTTTAGTGTAGCAATGCTGTAGTCTTGAGTTACTGGCCCACACACACAGACACAGACACAAATGCAGACACACACACGCACACACTCAGTCCACCCACACCAGCTCTGTTCACGTTCATGTAAATGCGGCCTCTGCCATCAATCATGAACTGTAGCTTGAGTGGGATGAGACCTACCTGTCCTTGAGTGGGCAAATTTGCTCTGAAACATTCTCGACAAAACATGTGAGAGAAGGGTTAGAATAAGAGAGGAAGAAGAGAAAAGACTGAGGAGGAGTAACACACTCAGTTTTTCCATTAAGGTCCTGTGACCCGCTGCTCAGAGTTTCCTTTAAAGTGAAGCCTCGCCTGATGTCTGACTCCCAGGGGTTAAACTCTTTGCTGATTTGAATACAGTCACAGCTTAAAGAGTGTCGTGTCATGATTTCACTCATTCACATTGAAAAGCTTCAAGCTGTTTGACCTGTTCATCTAAACTGTTTGTTCATACAATATATTAAGGTGCTTACAATGATTTTTGTCTAGCTGGTCACTTGGAAATAAAAAAGGGGGCTGAGTCATCGTTTTGTACGTCAAAAGTTTGAAATTTTGAGACCCAAGTTCAAACACAAGATCCAAGCCCTAAACTCTGTGCTTTAAGATGTATGATGTTGATACCACAGCACAGCACTTTTATGAGATGAATTTATCTTTAGTATAATATTTTCCAAGTGGAGTTAAGTAACATGACATTACTTCTTCATGGTTCTCTTCTGCAATTTGATTCAGTGGTGTTGGATTTGTTCAAACTAAGTGAATCTGTTGTTTCTAACTGTCAGCCTGCTGGGGATGAATAATGTGGTGTTAGATGATTTAGATAATAAGATGGAAAATACTGGATTCTCAAACCAGTTTTATGAACGTACTTTTCAGTCTTTGGGCATGAGGGAAGGTATTCAGTATTTTTCAAGTCAGGTCTTACCAAGGACACAAGTCACTAATTTTGAAGTCCAAATCAAAATGCAAGTCTTCTGATTTTGTTGAGTGAAGTCTACAGTCATTAAATTTGTGAAGTGAGTCTGACTTGAGTCCAAGTCCAATGAGTGATAGGAGAGCTGTGTGCACTTTTTATTTATATTGTATATTGTTTGCTTTGAAACCTGTAGGGGCTCACACAGCATGTTTGTTTGTGTTGATCTGACACTTTAGGTAACAAAAACATGTGAAAACACATTTTTGGGTGGAGGAGGACTTTAACCTACAAAAAGTCAGCTGCAAAGATGTAGAAAAAACATATTCACATAGGAGCCGTTGTTATGAGAATATCAATTTACCTTTTGGTTTTTG
>JAQNCA010000001.1:10928317-10939125 GCA_029783725.1 Acanthurus tractus
AGCTGCAAAGATGTAGAAAAAACATATTCACATAGGAGCCGTTGTTATGAGAATATCAATTTACCTTTTGGTTTTTGTTAGCTTAGATCTGGATGAATGACGGGTGGATGGATGACGAATAGGTGGATGACGAACGGGTGGATGGATCCTGTAAAGAGATCCTGTCCTGTTAAGGGTCAAAGGAAAGTTAAATGTGTTCCACACTAACCAGTAAGTCCAGTCATAATCATTTTTTTCCTTTTGGCACAAACAACAAAAAAAATAAACTGGGAAACAAAATAAAAACACTAATCATACTCTCTTGTTAAATTTGGAACATATTTCTCTATTTACTTAAACTGCAGAACCAAATTAAATGTTATACTTTAAGGAAACTTTGAGTTAGACTCCTCCTATATACAGCTCGATTTGATCTTTGTCTGCATTGTCCCTTCATTTATCTATTCCTCTTTTAAAACCTTGTTTTGTGACAGTTTTCAGATAATGCTGTCTGATTTTTTTTTAAATCCTAAATACTTTTTCCCCAATAATAATTCTGAAAAGTACAAATCTCTGACTGAAAAAGCAGAAAATAACATTTGATATGCAATGAAGTCACCTGGAATACACTAAAATGTGACCTACATTATTCAAAAAAAGCTACAGTTATGATTATATCTATTTTTACAGCTTGCATGTAACAATAGCTTTTGTCATGTGACAGTTGTAATAATGCCAATCATTCATTTCACAATAGTAGACATGCTTATCTGTCATCAGAGGAGAGCTCCATAAACACTAAGTGGATGGAAAGAATCTGAGGGCAAGAATCATCAAGCCGTTAACTCAGCAGCTGTTAGGCGGTTTGTTTCTGTAAGGGACGTGGTTTGACCAGCACTGTAGGCCTACTGATTACCGTTTTTACTCAGCGGTGCTTTCCAACATGGGGCGGAGGGCTCGGCACACATGTGACCCATTGAACAGTGACTGGAAAGCTCTGCAAGTGGTGCTGTCAACACCAGGACATAAATAAAGCTAAAGATAGGGTGATGTGGCTCTAGCCCAGGTCTCTGGTCAGCCAAGGACTTTTTATAGAAACACTCTGATTTATAAAAGGCTAACAGGAACTATTTTTGACCCAGTAGGCTTGGGGGATAGAGATCTTGGAAACTTGTGACGCTTCTGGGTGCATGACTGACCCCTCTGACTTGAATGTGTCAGCGGTGGTTGGTTGTGGGAGTTGTAGCAGATAGCAGATGCTGGATGGATCAAACTGGCCAAAGGCCTGTGATGTTTTTGGAGACGGTCCAGAGAGACGATCACATGGATCTATCCCAGTCAGACCCATGAAGCTATAAGGCCACTTTTTATTTGGTCTGTCTGGGATTTAATTAAACTTTGATCTACTCTGCCTCACTTTGATTCAAATTAAATGCACCATTAGTTCTGGATATTACATCTGAGTTCATTCATCATTACAGGATAGGCATCCAAGATATGGATGGACATGTACATTTTTGATATGTTGTTTTTTTACTACTTTCTTTGTAATATTAGAGTCAAACATTTATTCTTTGCCATACTAGTAGCAATTCTCTAAAGGTCTGTGGCTTGATTGGTCCATCACTTTTGGTCCAGATGGAAATATCTCAAATACTGTTAAATAAATTCTTGCACAGACATTCTAGGTCCAGGGTCCATAATATTGATAGTTTTGGCTCTGAGTATAAACCTAAAATGTAAACAAATCAACAGTTAATGGATAAAATGTAGTCATTTGTGTACACACCTTCATGTTCCACTCGGGTAATTTGTGATTACCTTGATGACTTGTTCAAGTTACACATACAAGTTACAAGTTTAAGATTTAGTGGCATGCAGAGGTGAGGTTGCGAATTTTAAACCCACTGAACATCCCCTCACCCCACAATCCCTTTCTTTACAAGCATAGAGAAGACCCCATGATGGCTTTTTCCCATGCAAAATCACAAATGTCCCACAAAAAGCCAGTGTTTGTTTTGTCCAATTTGGACCACTGCATAAACTTGGCAATGCTGCCTAGTTGGCTCGGTGGAAGAAGATCTAGTCCCTCTGTAGATATAAAGGGCTTATTCTTGGCTAATAGAAAGATGACCCTTAGTTTCAGGAGATTATACTTGAATGAAAAAGCAATTATGGATATTATATTCCACTTCTGAAAAGATCTTCCTAAATCCTACACACTGACCCCTTCACCTTTCCTCTGGTGCCATCATCTGCAAAAATAATGTTGTCCCCCATCAGCCACTTGCAACTGTGTTCAGAGCCAACGAGGAAATGCTTGCAGGCTAAAAAGTAAAACTCAGATGAGGAATCTGGTGAATATTACCTGCTAACCAGCATGTTAGGATAGTCATTGTAAGTATTTTCACATCTGATTAATAGTTAGCCTTTTGCATTGCTGGGCCTAAGTACAGCTTCACAGAGCTGCTAGCATGACCGAAGACTCTTCGTCTTGTGAAAAAGTCACTGGGTAGACCACATTAAAAAAAAGAAAAAAGAACATGAAGTCTAACAACTAAGAGTCATTAAAGACAATCTGTCGAATGTTGGGACCCCTCAATTAGCTGAGGAGATGGCATTATAATGAAGTTTATATGGTGTGTCAGCTCGATGGTACACCATAAAACCACCTGTAACGATGCCAAAAAGTTCGTCTCTGAAGTATTTCATTGGTCCATTAGCAACACGGCAAGGAAGTGACACCAATGAAGTAAAAATCCGTCCGCCCATTTTTAACTGGTGTTTATTATAATAATGGGCCTCACTGACCACTGGCTTGTATCACTTCTCATCGAACATTGACTGAAATAGCTCTAAATGTAAATCTCTGATTCTTATGTCTACTGGACTTAGTTTCATGTATCTGCTCAGAGAGCCAAATGTTTCTGACACTGATTTTAAACAGACGTGTATGAAATAAATAGGGGTTGACTGAGCCGTGATGCAGCGCTGACTGTGCTTGTTGCTATAGACACCGTGTGCAAACAGGGATTCTCGGATTGACTTTAAGGGTCACCGCGTAAAGTCAGTTGAGTTCCCTGAAGACCATATAGGTGTCTGTTGACCACTCACAACATGTCATGGCTTAATTATAGGTAAACCCACACTGTCAAGATCAGATGTCAAGGGTCAGGGTGTCATTGTCAACATTTACTGTAGCTAAGTGAGATGTAAGGCCTGAAATCAAATCCCAGACAGAAGAATCTAGCTTAATTTCTGTAAAATAGTCCATAGATCAAAGCCTTCGTGTAATATGAGTTGACAGCCAAGTATAGCATTACAGATCGTGACCTCTGTCCAAATGACAGTGAAGCTCTGTTTTTCTTTAATTATCATAACAGACCACCAACAGAGTGCCCAGGAGGGGGAACCTCATCTCCTCTCTTCTGCTGTGATTTACAATCCACTCAGTGAACCGAGGCCACCGCCTGACACCCTTAATGTTATTTGGTATATATACACAACCCGTAAAAGGCATATATTGTTTGGCAAGTTGTTATAGCCGTACCTTAAAAACGACCATGAACCTGGGTGAGGGCCAAACATCACCATCCAGAAAAAACAAGCGTTGTGTGTGTTTGTGTGAGGTTTGGCTAGAATAAGTTGGAGATCACGGACCCATTCAGTGAATGTTGGCACAAAATAGATAACGGGCTGCTAAATAAAGCTCCCCATGAATACAAAAAAAACCCACACACGTGTCACCAGAGAGGTCTTTGGAGGAAAGAAGCGTCAGATATTTTTGCCGTATGGTTTTATTTTCTGACAGGGTGACAGAGATGGATCACTGGCTCATAGACAAGTAGAGGAGATATGAACCGGCCAAGCATTTGTGTTGTGGTGCATGTGCTGTTTGTATCCATGGCAACAGCACTGTGGCTGTGTTCACTGATTGCCAGATAGATTTGCTGTCCTTGACAATATTAGGAAACTGAAAAATGATTTAGAGGTGGAGCTTTCTATTTTATGCCTTACTGCAGAAAAAGAAAAAACTGTGATATCAGAAGTTTAGATAGTAATTTAGTAATTTAGTACTTTGGTTTTGATAAAGTGGTGATTGTGAATTAGTTGCACATGTTATGAGCTTTTGATTTTGATCTCTTTGACTGTTAAATGTGTAAGGGTTGTTTTAAAATTAAGTCTTCATCAGTAAAAGTCTATTACATTGTATAAGAAATAAGTGTGATGATCAAAATGTAATTAAATCGGCTGTTAAGTATTTTACTATCCGGCCTTTGTAATGAGGTGTATTGTAAAGAGACAAATTAAAACATAATAGTCAATATCAAATCAGATGAGGGAAAGATATTGAGACTTTTAGGCTAAAATGTGGCCTTCATGTCAGTCCCCCTCTACCTGGTAAATGCCTGCATCTTTTAAATAGCTTGATTTTAAAACAATCTGATAATAGCTAATACAAAACTTTCACTTTACACTCACTGAACAAACATTTTCAATGCAGGACTTTTACTTGTAACTTCCAGTGAACATGTATAAAACTTAGCACTTTTCTCATCTTTCCTGAACTGCTTCAGAGGACATTTACTCTTAATGACCAGAAGGTGGATTTTGACGTACAAAATTAGTGGAGTGTCACGTCAGTGGAACTCACCATGTTTTTGAGAGATCAGTGTATGTAGAATTTATTTTAAGCATGTTAGTGACTTTAGATGTTTGGAGTGCTTTAGATGAAACAATAATGCTAAAGCAACAAGGAAACGTGTTTGGGGTTAAAGGTCTCTGTGTAGTCATGTGGTGAGTTTCTCTGTGTTCTCGTCATTCAACAAACACAAGGATAATTTAGGAATTCTCCCAAAAAAAACTTAGTTGTTCTGTCTGACCAACTTTTTCTGCTACTCGTTTGTCGCGCAGGTTTGTATTTCACTAGTTTCTCAGATGTTGCTGCCTCAAAGAAAAATCCCCACAACAAGCAAGTAGATACCCTGATGCTAAAAATACATCTGACTTACTCTATTTCTGAGGCCTGACTGCAATATCTTATTACATGGCACATCGATTGTGGCTGAGGATGATGTGCCTGATCAGGTATTCTCAGTCTCAACAAAGCTCCCTGATGCTATTTTGGAATGATTTTTGAGAATATGTGTTAAATATACTTCAAAGATGCACACGCACACACGCACACACACACACACACACACACACTTTCATTTTTTATTCATTAATCTGCAAACTGAGTTTTTCAACCTATTCTAGCGGAGGGAAATAAAACCTGACGGGGTAATGCAACCTTTTGATTTAAACAGAGTGGCAAGGAGGGTGACAAAAGCAAGGTCAAGTGTTACTGATAGAAAAAAAAAGAATATGTAGTCTCCTTGGAGGGAGGTTAGTCTATGTTTCTACTGTGCTCATAATTTAAATGAAGCCATTTCTCTGAATCCAAGATGTTCCACACTTGTCTGTGATATATTTTTACTCTTTTGAATTCAACCTTGTGTTGGGTAAAAAGGTAAGCCAGAGTTTTCACTCTATGTGATACAAAGCAGAGTAGATGCTGCCACCTACAGGGCAACCCAGAGAACACAATGTGTAAATGACACAAAAACAGCGTGAAAAAAAGTCTGTTAGAGAGAAAATATGACAAAATATAAGCAACGAAAACAAGGTGCAGTAGAAATTAAAGTGTTAATAGACTAATTATTTTAATTGTTATGTTGTGACTGTAAGCAAAAGGATGGTGTTTTTTTATTTTTGACATTTAAAGATATATTTTGGTGGTTTTCTTGTGTGATAAACCACTCAAAGCTTTTCTTTTCTGTTTGAAAAAAAATGGGATGTTTTTCTTAAAAATTATTTGTTATATGCATTTTTTTAATTACAACCCAACCTCAAACTGATCTTAAATCTGACCTTATTTATTTATCACTAATCAATTATATAAATCAAAACTGTATTTCAGTTTTGTAAGTATTATAATAAGGTACACCATAATTCCACATGTATAAGGATATCTATTGGTTTAAGTCTGCAGAGAGATCTTCATCTTGTCACCTGCTGGACAACTATGTATGTGTATGTTTAACATATGTTTATATACAAACTCTTAGCTTAAAAAATTTAAGCCTTGATTTAAAGCTGTAATTTCCTCATCAAATCCAAAACTCAAAGTAAGGCAGACATTCTTTTTCAGGATGAAATACAATACTATAAGCATATTAATTTATTTATGTTTATGTGTGTGTCTGGATGAATAATGAGGGATTTTCCCACTGTAGAAGGGTCTTTGGCTGAGGGTCGGATGGCAAGAAGCTCAGAGGTTCATGAACATCAACTTATAGATTTTAACTAAACACTGAATATGGTAATTTTATGATGTGATGATGTAGGTCTTGCTCTGCTCTGTGTTATCACAGTAATATTAAATGTGATGTGTGTGTCACAGATTACTCAGGACTCAGGAGACAGAGCTGGTCATCTGCTCATCATAAGGTCCCTGAGTGGATTTCCAGCTCCTGCACGTCTGTATGTCAAAGTGTTCTTGGGCAAGACACTGAAACCCATGTGACTCCATATGGCTATTCCTTCTGTGTGTGGCTGTTTGTATGGACACCTGCCATTAATGTGTGAATCAGTGAATGCTGGCATGCAGTGTAAAGCACTTTGAGTGGCCAACAGACTAGATTGAGTTACATGCAGTCTGTTTAATAATGGAATAGCTTCCCTTAACAAGATGTCTATTGTAATGCAATAGGATTTGCTGTATTACATTTATGCATATTACAGCCACAATGGGAGGTTGTGATAATACAATTTCATTGACAGCATCAAATATAATCATCCTAAATTTAAGGGGGGCATATAAAGATTGTTGAGTGAGCACAGTTTGTAAATAATTGACTGCAATCACAGTGTTCCTTCGCTCTGTCACTCAGCCCTTCAGGCTACAACCTGACTACTTATTACCTTGAGCCCACAAATGCTGCGTCTGATCAGTGAGAGTGAGTTTTAACATTCGCTTGAATGGCTCCTCCCTTAAAAACCTACTGCAGGTACCAGGTACAAGGTTCAGATGTCGTAATGTTTTGGTAAGAAACCAAATTGCATTTCATGAGTGCAAATGTCTGCTTTTACTCTCCTGTTGACAACCTGCGGTTTGCGTTGTTTTGAAACACCAACAAGCCCCATAAAATGCGAGAACGACTGTGTGCAAAGTTTAATTTAGAGCTGAACCAAAAATTGGAATATTCCAAATTATAGAGTACAAAAAGCCTTTTTTTTTCTCTATATAAAAATGTTGTCCTAAATTGTGATGCTAGCTCTTTATATCAAGTTATTTTGAGTTGTATTTTATCCAGCAAACATTGCATTGGTTTTGGGCACATAACAAAAATATTCAAGCCACCCATAAATTACATTTTTAATGTTTTCTTACATCAACAACACAAAACAATCACAACTGAGGTGCCATTCTCTAGATATGTTGTACAAAAATTACATTCTTATGACTTAGTAAAATCCAAGTCCATCTAAATAAGGACCAGCATTACACAAAGCTGCCATTACTCACCCAAGTGAAACATCAGGGCTTCTGTCAGACATTTTTACATACTGGCCTGTTTTCCTTACAAAGGCAGCTGTTAACAACAGTGTGCATTACCTTCTGCATAGTAGAAACACTGGACCGGGAAATGCGACACCGTGGGCAGTATGCAGTTTAAAGATAAAGAGTCTGACTAAAATATTTGGATACATTGGCTCCTTGTTAAAGCTGCTGTTAGTTTGATAAATCTCCAATGAGAAATAGTAGTGAGTGCAGGTTTTTGTTAAATCTAGACACCACGCTAAAAACAAATCAACCTCTTTGCTCTAAAAAAGGACCGCAGACTTTCAAGCCCTCTGCTGTGGCCAAATACAGCAGTTTAAGCACTAATCCAATCCCAACTCCAGTTGCAATTGTTGGACTGGAAGGGATCTATGGCTACAAGGACTGAGAATCCACTACCAAAAGGCTGGATCAGCGGGGGATCAATTGGGATCAGTAGGGAGACTGAGGCTGTAATTCTGCAGATGGCAGAGTGGTGCAATAACAGTTTGCAAACAGACTGCACTGATACACAAACACACCGGTTACATTCGATAGCACCTTATAAGAGCTTGTTGATGTAGCTCTTTGTTGCCCCAGCAACACTTACTTTCCTTGGATGTCTATACGAGTTCATATACAACCTTTGAACGTTCATTACTGTAGATTACATCACAAAGTAGTAAAATGGCCAAGTGTTCCTATAATAAGATCCCTTTCATTTTTCCCTTAATCATTGTAAAACTGAGTCCTCCCTTTGCCATTGAAGTTTGGACCAGTGGAGGAACACATGCATCTGAATGTGCTGAGAAATGATAATCATAACTCCCTGAATTTTGTTTTTCCTTCTCTGCAAAGCAAATCAAAATTCCTCCAAAAAAAGCTACCATGAGGTATACTAAATGCACACTCAAATTAATCCATTCACTGTTTTCTAAAAGAGCCTTTGTTATCTTTGACATCAGATCTCTTGAGGTCACTTTAGTTGGAGGAACGCACTTTCCTGCCCTTGAGAGGCTGTGGAGGCCTGAAGTTGTTTTCCATGCGTTCCCTGTTGTCGTCCTCCTCTCCAGAAAAAAGAAGTGTTCTGAACTTGCCCAGCTGCATTGGGAAAGACAAATAGATGCAATTTTCACTTGATATTTTACAAAGAAAGTCATTCATTTCTGTTAGGCATGTCCTCTGCTCCGCACTAGACACTGGACACACATTAAAAAAGGACATGAAAGGTGATATGATGTATGTTTTTGTCAACAATTCTTAACACAAGACTAAAAGTAAGAAAAAAATCTGGCTTTTGTACTCAAAGGCCATTTGTTTCTATGATTTTTATTTAAAAATGTATGCTATCATTTATAAAAAGGCTTTCCTACAAAAAAAAAATTCCTAAAAAAAACTGGGCACTGATGTTTTCTTGCAAATGTTACTCAGACAGGAGTAAATAGTGCATTTGTTTTGGACTGCTGGCAACAGAAGGTGTATGTAGGATGGACTCAGAACAAGTTACCAAGCCCATGTTCTTTGTTATGGAGACACTTAGCTTCAAGCAAAACTGTGATACTCACTGAGGTGTTTTTAATAAATGTGGACAACAATCATATGCTGAGTAAGCTGTATCGTTTTTTTCCTACACAGATAATCATGCATTTATTTACTTTACTTTTGATGAGAAAAATATATTGCCAGATTTACCAAAACTAAAAAAAACTGACCACAAATTCCAGCCTCTTTTTGGCATTTCCCCTTGGCTCCATGTCTACCATTATGAGTGGAAATGAAAAACAACATAATTCCCTGTTATATAAGGGATTTTCCCTGCTGGGTCTCCATGCAAGCATTTTCAATTAAAGCCCTGAACCCATCCAGTCATCCATCCATCAGGATAATCAGCTGGAGGGGATCAAAGGCTTGAGGCCTGGAGTCACAGGTCACAGGGCCTAAGTTACACCTCAGCCTCAGCAAACTACACACACAGACTGGTTTACAGACAGATCATTCATGATTACAGGTGCCACCATCACTGAAACCTCTGATTCCAAGTGAGCAGTCCTGAAGATAAAAACGGGGAACTGGACTTAAAAATATCAACCAAATATAAAAGTATAATCCAGAAGCTGGCAGCAGTCACTAAAGGGGGGCCTGGAGGGCATGTGCTGCAGACATCCAGTTAGTCAGCTTAACTTGTCAACAACCTGGGGTTATCAGACCTAAACTTTGTGATTAAAGTCCGTGCTGAGACGGTTGGATAAAAACAAGTCAACCCTAAACACTGTATCCCCCATGAGTGATGCACCCCCCTGCTCTGACCTCCAAATGCAGCATCATACTGAGACCAAACAGTATATTTCTGGACAGTTACAGTGCAGAGGTAAACCCCGCCACCACTAATCACTACAACCAGTAAAACCTGGCATACTGATACAATGATGCTAAGTAGATCTGGTTTTACTCAAGGAAAACAAACCATGTGCCAGAGGTGTCGCCCACTACTGACTTGCAGCAGAGGTAGCTGGATGAGGTTGATAGTGCATTTGGGAATAAAACCCATCACAGACAAAATAAACAAGGCTCCTCTCTATTTGTCTCTTGCTAACAAAAAGTATGAGAGAGATAGATCAGGATGAATCAGGATGCATTTTGCAGAACTTTCGAAGGACACAAGAACCTACAACAACAAACGAGCTTTAAAATGTGCCGAAGCTCCAAATCACGCATGAGCTTTGCTCAAAAAGAACTTGTTTGCGACACACACCTGTTTTTCCGACACTGTGATTGGCTCCTTCAGGACGATCCAGGTGACACTCTCATGAAGCGGGGGTGTGGTCAGTGATCCCAGGTAGGTCCAGAAGTGGAGGCTGCTGGGAAGGAGGCACTTGGGGTTGAAACGTTTGAAATCTGTGACACTGTTCTGTAACAGACATACAAACACACCAGCTTTGTTTATTACTGCGATAACACAGAGCAGAGCAAAAAAATACATAAATATTACACTTAATGAAATCCTCACCTTGAACTTCACCATGTACATAGCGTCTGTTATCATGTGGAGCCATCTGTGGTCGTCACCTATCTTCAGTAACAGACAACATTGTTTGTGAATTTGATTTGTGACTTTTGAAAACAGTTTTGTTATAATCTACTAACCGTCTTTCTTGTTGAACCAAATCAAAAGCATTTACAAAGGTTGCAACACCACAACATTGGTAATGGGAACAATTACTACTACTTTGTAAGATTTCACTCT
>JAQNCA010000001.1:10939225-10956823 GCA_029783725.1 Acanthurus tractus
TCTTTGTGATCTTTACTTTCCCCACCAGCTTCTCTTACATCCCGTACAACCTTTTGGTATCATTGCCCACATCTGCAGGCTGTATGCCATGCTGTGCAGTTTAAACTTGTCACAAAAATAATGTCTAAGCTGCTCAAAATTAAGTAAAGATGAGATGAAACTCTGAATGAATGCAGAATTACTTGACGACAACACATTATTATGCTCTTGCTTCTCTTCAAATTGCTGTAACTTAATGCAGACTTAAAAACATTGTTACAAAATAGAGAAGAGACAGAAGAGATGGCATAAGGATAAAAAAAAAAAAATGCACTTCAGAAAAACATCCTACCTCCAAAAAGATGCCGAGGACAGCGAGGCCATCCGGAGCGCTTGCCGCCTCACCATATGTTTGGTACTTGACAGCATTCCAGTGAACTAAATGAAGCTAGAGGAAATTTGAACACAGAATAAATCAAAATGGGGAATTGAAAGAGGCTTTTACAGTTAAACAAATTAACATGCATACCTCATTATAGTCACATCTGTGCACTGATGAGGGTTTCCTGTTTCAATACTTTCCACGAGTTTATGTACATCCGACTCTTAGCCATATAATGCACATTACCTTTTTTAAAGACAGATTTAAAGTAGAAAAGACATGCCAATGTTACACAAATAAGTAAGGGATTTTCTTTGGGGGGGGGGAATGTTCATTGTTGTTAGAAACGGGTATAAAAAAAAAACTCACCCATTGAAGCACACAAACACTCATTAAAATTATGGTAAGCATTATGTTTTTATTGTTAGCACTGAAGCTCTAAATTGATTTTATTTGATAGCAAATTAAGTTTACATACAGTATATCTTGCTTACACAGCCTAGCCAAATATATATATTGTTTACTTTATATTTTGATATAAAGACACTGATACATTTCAGTATTCAGATCTCAAACACTGACCTCAGATGCATAGCCTTCTCCTGCAACAGTGTGTTCGGAGCCATGGCAGCCCTTTCCACCCCAGTGGAAGTGAAACTGTTTCAGTCTGTAGGGGTTGTCAAGAGGCCCTCCATGGATCACTGAAGATGATGAGAGGTGATGTGTTAAAAAAATAGAACTAATTCATTCACATGCAGACACCCACACTCCTTCTCTCTATGGGTGATAGACATCACCCAAACAGCTACTGCAGGACATGAACTCACACACACGCACCACAGAGATGAGTCAACATGATTACACCCACAAGACTTTTTTTTTCAAACTTAAAGCTGAGACATGAGCACTAACAGGCAGACAGCCTGTTTCAACAAATCTATCATTTGAGCTCAGTGGCACAAGCTTTGGTCTGAGACACAAATAGCCAGTCTTGTGCTAAATAAGGCAGCTTTTAGGTTGACATAGCTTTCCATTTAGGTCATGTGACTGATAAGGTTTAAAAGAAACTTGAATCAGTGTTAAAATGACAGACAGTCCATTATCATGAGAGCATAGACAGTTTCTGAGGCTCCGGCTTGCCCTGCTGGGCATGGACTGCTCGAATCTGATTGTTATTCATTGTGATGCTGCTGACATCCTTCTGACAAACAGGCCAATCCAGTGCAGGACAGATTAGCTAGGCATGAAAGCAGCAAAATACTTATCCTCTGCTTCTTGCAATACAGATGTAGGGAAGAAAGCACAAAGAAAAATGCTATCTGTTATGAGAGAAAAAAAAAAACAACTTAAACAATGTGGTAGTAAAAGTAATGGAGACTTGTTTCAACTATCAAATAGATTAGGTGTTATGAACTATCAAATAGATTAGGTGTTATAAATATGGTTATAAATCTGTTCCTCGAAGGAGAACAATATGTTGTGAATCCTGACCTTGGTAATGCTAACATGGCTTCCTGAAGAAATTATCAGATTAATTATTACAATTATTGATGATTTTACCACCTTTCATGTTAACTAGCCATACATTTAGAGTCAGGTGTATATTATATAATCACTTATTATTTAAGATATTCTTATCAGTCTGGACTACTTGAAAAGGGTACATTGGTCTTTTTAGACAATAGAATTTGTTTCATTCCATCCTTATTTTTTAACCATATGACAATGACACAGAATGCTGTCTGATGTATGAACATTTGCGTATGTTCACCTAGCCAAAGCCATATATGGCAAACTGACAACAGCAGGTTTAGCGGATTTGTGCACCTCATTTGAACTATTAAGAAACGCTGAGGAAGTTTTCCTACAGTTCCTTTCTTTCATTAATTATTTTTCAGTGATCGCTACTTGCTTGCTCTGTGGAAATTGTCTGAGCCAAAACAACACCACATTTCTGAGCTTATCATTCATGGTAATGATGAGGTGGTTAACATGGATCCACCCAGTGATAAAAGCAAATAGGGTCATTATAACCATTGAGATCACCCAAGGTTATTATATCTCTTGTCCAGCAGACAGGTACTCATACAGTTAACTGCTGGCTGCACTTCCCTGCAGCATAATCACAGGTTCATTTGTAACCTTTGATTATGGACAGATATGCGCGTGGTTTGCATTTTCTAAAACGCATGGTAATCTCACCTTTCAGCATATGTTTACTGAAAGTTGATTTTTATAACAGAATTTCCACTGTGTCTGGCTAACAAACAGATATTAGTGCCTATATTGCTCTTGGACTGTGGCCTCTGTCAATAATTTCACAGTAACCTCTCCATACAATCATAAGTCATATCAATGTGCATGGTCCCTGCCAAGTCATTACACTATTTATTTCTGTTTGTTTGCTTTTGATCTCACCTAAGAGAGTTGCCTCTGTATGTACACATCTATAACCAGAATATGATTGGCTGGTTTTGTTTGAAGGTGTGATTTCTGCTGTCTTCTAACAATAGACTCAATAAACTTAAGCAACAGTAATTAAATTCACAACCATGTGCCAATAAAGAAGATTGTTTTTCTCACCTGAACGATCATCTGAGTCATCGAACTCCACAACAACAGAATGACCATTGTTGGAGATATTGATGGAGGTACAACGGTCATAGTCTAGGACAAGTGGCTCCAGACTGGGGTCCCGTGAAGCTTGACGTGGGTCGATGTCAATGGGAGACTGCCGCTTCCCCTTGGCAATAGGGTAGTTTTCATGCCAATTAGGGGGACCTTATCACAGAAGATCATCATTACATAGCATTTTTTAAGGTTTCAGTACATTCAATGCTGCACTTAAGATTCAGCAAAGATTAATATTTGATTTAACTAAATACTGTCTAAGGCATGACAATAGAACAAAGCTTTGACACAGACGATTTAGATAAAACTGCTGTTAACTGCCAGATGATCAAAGTCTGTTTCCCCAGGTGATTACTTGGAAGCATCAGCATGGAATAAGGACCATAAGAGTCTTTAAAAAACAGTGAGATTCACTTAAGACTGTTTCATCCCCACCATTCAACGACATAGAAGAGGAGCATCTTCTCCTAAAAAAAAACAGGCACATCAGACACTGATGCAATGCAATGTTTCTCACATAACAACCCAGGACGAAGCGGGTGAGAGTTAGACTAAGGTGACAGCGGTCATCCCTTTAAGCATGTGGCTAATCTCGCATTAACGCGTTAGTCCTCAGCGCTACTGCCCCCAGTATAGAACACGCAATTGCCAACGAAAATGAAACAATTGTAAACATGTGCATAGTAAACATTTTGGGGAGGTAGGGTTTACTGTATCCTCTGCTGACCGGAAAGCAGCAGAGATTTGAGCTTGCATGATGTAGCCTAGGATCTTACCGTCTGATTTGCCGTATCCCCACTGATGCCCTGGCATTGTTCTTGTTCGTGAAGTCAAGTCTGAACAAGCGGTCGGTGTGTGACTCCTGCGCTCCGGTGCGCACGTGGGGGACGGACACGGACATCAGCTGATGCAGCTATTGATGAAGTTTATGTAGTGGCCAAAGGGGAAGGGAAATTATCCTTTCTTGACACGCCCCCTGCACACAGCCTCAACACACACGCACGCGCACACGCGCTCACCTCTTGTTACCTGCCTGACGTTTGAAAGCTAATCTTGTCTAATGGTGCTGCAAGCCATTCTAGATTTATGTTCACGATTTCATGAGCGGTTGCTTTCCCTTATTTTCTAATTAGCAAAACAGACAAAATATAGCCTAGCATGAAAAATAGCACGGACCCTATAAAAAAATCATCAAAACAAAATCATAATTGCCCTTTAAAGAAACATATGTATCTCACACATGATTTGTTTTAATAGACAAGCAACTTAACATAAAGCCTAAAAGGCCATTTGCTCTTCATTTCGGGCTATTTTAAATCTTAAATAGATGCCTGCCCTTTATTCTTTCTTCTAATTTGTTTTTTGTAGTTTTATTATAAACATGATGACACTCGGCAAATGTTCTTCTATTGCTACAGTTTCAATCAATCTGCTGCGGCTGAAACAGTTTAAGAGTAATTTAATTGGTCAGTAAATCCAGAAAAGATTAGATTATGACCAAAAGTTAGGGTCATATTTTTACTAAACCGGTAAATATGGCTTGAATTCAATGAGAAGTGAGGGTTTGCTGCTTTTTGTATTTTAACATTTAGTCTCTTTTTAATTCTGAGATAGAGGCTGGAAAATGACAGACTCGACGACAGCATGCTGGGATTTAACAAATGTTCCACCTGTTTGAGATTTTTGAATGGGAATCTGTGTAAGAATTAGTGTCGAAAGTACGCAACAGAATTTTCACGCGAGCGTCTTTGTGTCGAATATGCCGAACAGGAAGTTAAAATGCGTCTGTTAGCGTCACTCATTCAGAAGATACAATGGCAGCCACCAAATCCTCCAAAGAACAGAAATACGACAGGCAACTTAGGTAATTTCGAACTGTGTCGTGGTTTTTACGAAGAACCGAAAATACTTTGGTTAAACATTCTGCGTATTTCATCGGAGAGAGGTCACTGCAGAACATTAGTAAAGCAGGGGTGCTACCGTTAGCAAGCATTAGCTTCTTATGTGCGTTACAATCAAAACAGCTTTACCAAGCTAACACATTACTGATAAGGCTAATTGGATGGGCTTCTCTGTTTTTCTGTTTGGTTTCCCCTCACCTAGCACATTTGCTCGCTTGTTAAGTGACTTCCGTCACCTTGGCATTATTTACATTGATTGTGCTTAATGAGTGCATCTATACAGGACAGTCAGTATTATTTAGGCTATGATTCTTCTAGCTAACGTGAAGTCTTTCTTGTTAGTTGCTTATTTTTGTTGAGGATGAATTCTATCACTAGATGGCAACACATGACCATGTAATGTTGTGTGCTTTCAGACTGTGGGGTGATCATGGACAAGAGACACTAGAAAATGCACATGTTTGTCTCATCAACGCCACAGCCACAGGGACAGAGATCCTGAAGAACTTGGTGCTTCCAGGTATACATATTTGGCTCTGTGATGATCATGCAGCAGGTGCTGATCAAAGCATCTTTCTGACTTAATATATTGATTTTTTTGTGTTAGGTGTTGGAGCATTCACAATTGTTGATGGACACTTAGTTTCTGGGGAAGATGTTGGAAACAAGTAAGACTATATTTGCTTTAAGAGTCGATCCAAGCATAAAATACTGTGTTAGTTTTTTCTTTTGTCCTAATGGTTGACTCTCTTATCTTGTCTTTCAGCTTCTTCCTTAGCAGCAGTAGTATTGGAAAGGTATGCTTTGCCAAAAGAAATTATTTAATGTCTGCATTTTTGTATGCATCCTGACTGTATGTTTCATGTTGCAGAACAGAGCACAGGCTGCCACTGAGCTGCTACAAGAACTTAACAGTGATGTCTCTGGAAACTTTGTTGAGGAGGTGGGTATTATTGAGCTTCTGACATGGTGCCACATCTGCTTTTTACAACAGTAATAATGTATCAGTAGAGACTGAAAACACATAAATCCTTATTAAAACCTTTTGAAAGACGTAAAAGCTATAAGACTTGGTGCAGATTCAAAACAACTATGCTATGTCAAAAGTGGTAAGTTTTCATGTCATAAAAGTACGTTTACAAATATGAAAAATAATTTGTAAATAAATAAATGTATTAATTGTTATCATCACTCTAATAGTGACACAGATTTGTTTTTTTCATTCCCTGTAACCTTTGCAGAGTCCAGACAAACTTCTGGACAACGATCCAGAGTTTTTCCATAGGTTTACCATTGTCATCGGTGTCCAGTTGCCAGAAAGGTATTAAAGAGTCAATATTTATTCTTACTTTTACAGCAACAAAAGAGTTCATGAAAGATAACAACGTAACTTTTATTATGATGGACTAGAATTTTTCAGTATCACTACTTCACACTCTGGTTCTGCCTCCAGTTCAACCAAAGATTACAAAACATGGTGCTTTTCATTTATTGTAATTGTCAAGAAAATATGGAAACTATTGTAGAAACTGATTAACTACCTTGATTTTTTTAGGGGGGATTTTTTTGTGTAATGTTTTACTTTTTTTCTCTAATTAACTTGCCTTTTTTTTTTATTCAACAGCACGTGTTTGAGGCTAGGCTCAGTGCTGTGGAGTGCCTCTGTACCTTTCTTAGTCTGTAAAACATATGGCCTGATTGGTTACATGAGACTAGTGGCGCAGGAGCATACAGGTTAGTTCCCAAGCATTTAACTTTGATTTGACTTGTTTTCTTACTAATACACTTTACCATAATAAAGAACATTTAATTAAAAAATTTAATTGGCATTAAATGAAGTATAAACTTGTGAAAATAAAAATCTAATTAATTTGCCCCTACCTATATCAACACTTTTAGTGATTTTACTGTTGCTCATGGTTCATATTTATTTTGTGATGTTTTCAAATGTAAATTTACTTTTTTTATCACCTCTCTTTTCAGTGATTGAATCTCACCCAGACAATGCCTTGGAGGACCTGAGGTTAGACCAACCTTTTGCCGAGTTCAAGAACCACATTCAGTCCTATGATCTTGACAGCATGGACAAGAAGGTGGAATCTTTTTGTCAGCACTTTTGTGTATTCATATTAGTCAGTTTATTTTAAAGCAAGTTTTACACAAGTGATAACACTCCTCTCAATCCTTTGTTAAATCTGTAGGATCACAGTCACACTCCGTGGATTATCATTGTTGCTAAATACCTGGAGAAATGGTTCAGTGAGGTATAGTACACTGTCTGTGACCTCACCAGTGACAATATGTGAGGCTAATCCTCAATACCATTTATTCTGCGAGGTTGTTGTTAGTGTACATTCTGAAAAATGTCACTCTTTGTCGTTGTAGCACAACGGTCAGCCTCCAAAAAACTACAAGGAGAAAGAGGCCTTTAGACAGCTTATCCGGGAAGGTTTGTGTGAACATTTGGATAAGTCTTGTGACTTTGCTGTATATCTCAAACTTATGTGATTGATTCTTGTTTTGTGTTCCTTTAGGGATCCTGAAAAATGAGAATGGTGTCCCAGAGGATGAAGAAAACTTTGAGGAAGCTGTAAAGAACGTCAATACTGCTCTGAACCTAACCAAGGTGCAAGATTTTAAATACAACATACCTTAGCTTTAAAACACGTAACAGGTTTGTTTTCTATAGTGTCACAGTTAACAGTTAGGTCTGGTTACACTAGTAACATGTTTTATTTCTGCAGATTCCAAGTGCTGTCGAAGACCTCTTCAATAGTGAGCAGTGCAAAAACATCACATCACAGGTTTTGACTTTTTTCTAAACAAAATCTATTAAAAATGCATGAACACTGATATCACTTTGTCAGTTAAGTAGTTAGTGAACTTACTGCTTTAAGAAACTGATGAATGTGTTCTGCTGGTGTGTTTACCAGACCATGCCCTTCTGGGTGATGCTGCGAGCTGTGAAGGAATTTGTACTTAACGAAGGCAATGGAAGCCTGCCTGTAAGGGGAAGCATCCCAGATATGATCGCAGACTCACAGAAGTTCATCAACCTCCAAAATGTGTAAGTGTGAGTATATGGTTCAGTCTGTGTAGATAAATTTGTACAGGGAACATGAGCAACAAAATGTACTTCAAATATTCTCTGATTCAACAGAGAGTCTGGTTCTGTCACTCTCTCTCTAACAGTGCATGATCCTAATCTGTATCTGTGGGTGTGTTGTTATTCATTTCTGTGCTTTATTTCAGTTACAGGGAAAAGGCCATGCAGGATGCAGCAGCTGTTGCTAAGCATGTCGAATGTCTACTGCAGTCTGTTGGAAAGGTATGTAATAAGCCCATGTGCTAATAACTCACAGTAATTTAAGTGTACAAATGTGTTTGCAAAAAATGGATTTCCTCTGCAATTTTGCTTTTCACCAGCCACCAGAAAGCATCTCTGAAAAGGACATCAAGCTGTTCTGTAAGTAACCCATCCTTTGGTTAACAACCTTCACCTTCATGTTTTTATATTCAGTTATACTCAGTAGATGTACATGATTAAGGCTTTTTGCTAGGAATCCAAACCATATTCTGCATGAGTTTAATTATGTTATGTCTGAAAATGGGTTAAAATGTATTTTCAGTCTCAAATATTTGCTTATTTAGTTATTAATTGTAATTGAGTATTATCTATGTAAACACGCCATCCAAGGATATTTTTTAAAAATATGTTAATATATGTACATACATTGGTATAAGGAAAAATCAAAAGTGCCTTACATCATAATTCATCAATCGAATTTTTGCTGCTCATTTAGCAGCACTTGAAAGCACCATGCCTGTCATGTGTTGTGATCATGCATCAGTGGGCCTTTTTCTGACTTCAAAAGTTTTAATTTCTTTGAGCATTGCTGCTGTCTGGTAATGCTGACCTTGTGTAAGAACTCAGTCTACATACAAGTGTGACATAAGCTGATCTTTTGCTACACTGTCATTTCTTTATTTGTAAGTGTCAGCATTTGTTTTGGTGTCAAGGTAAGAACTCATCTTTTCTGAGGGTGGTGCGCTGCAGATCTTTGGCTGAAGAATATAATGTGGATTCAGTAAATAAAGATGAAATCAGTAAGTTGGATATCATGCTCTTGGTTATGCTCTGTTCAGGCTTGTTGGTTTTCACATCTTGATTTGAGCTAACTCTTCTGCTATTTTGTACTCTGTTAAGCATGAAGCATATTTACCTCTTTACGATGACGGTGTGTCCACAGCCTCATGCATGGACAATCCAGACAGCGAGATGGTTTTCTACCTCATGCTTCGTGCTGTTGATCGCTTCTATCAGCAGCACTCACGCTACCCAGGTATGGCCAAGGCTTATACAAATAAAATCAAATCATATTTTTGATTTTGAGTAGCATTAATTTTTTTTTTTTTTACAAATAGGAGCTGTCTAGTTTCTCCTGGTGCCACTATGCAATAATTTTTATTTTACTAAATGTGCTCCTGTACTAGGAGTTTCTAACTACCAGGTAGAGGAGGACATAAGCAAGCTGAAGGTCTGCGTGAACAGCCTCCTGCAGGAGTATGGCCTCAACGTTAACATTAAAGACGATTACATCCATGAGTTGTAAGTTATGGTTGCTGTTTGATTTCCTGATTGTGGTGAAATTTGCCAAATGCTTAACTTTTTCACCCTTTTCTTGACTTGAAGCTGTCGATATGGTGCAGCAGAACCGCACACGGGTGCTGCATTCTTGGGAGGTAATATTTTTACATTCTTCGTAAATTGATTGAGTTTAAATGCAGCACACCTCACCTATACAGTGCTAATAAATCCATTTTCTCCTCTTTCAATGTGTGTGTATGTAGGATCTGCTGCTCAGGAAGCCATCAAGATTATCAGCCACCAGTTTGTGCCCTTCTGCAACACCTTCATTTATAATGCAATGTCACAGACTTCTGCCACATTTCAGTTGTGAATAGATAACTTATCTATTTTTTCTTTGAAAAAAATCACAGAAAATAGAGCAAGCTCAAAAAGGCATTTACCAGCCTGCTTTAATAAAAAAATGGTAAACTGCACATCAATCTAGTGAATGAAAGAAGAAAGGTTCCATTTATATCACACTGGAATGGGGTAACTGCCCAGATGTGTGTACTTCAACATACAGCTGCTTCATATGCAGAAGGTCAAAGGTCAGGACTGTGTTGACTAAAGTCTCTATTAACTGAAGAGTCAGCCCTCTACTTAAAAGTTCTTGAAGGGAGATCAGCACTTACATGGGATTTCTTCTAATTTCTCCTGTGGCTAAAATAATTTTTTTTAAAAGCTGGAAATGAAAAATAGTCAATTTAAAACCTTCCTGCAGCACTCTCATCTGTAAAACACATTTATGAATCATATAGTGTAGCAGCACTTTGTGTACTGGCTCTTATTGTGTTGTGTTTGAAACAAGATTTTTGGTTAAAATGGAAAAAATAAACTTTG
Source organism: Acanthurus tractus (assembly GCA_029783725.1). Classification (NCBI taxonomy): domain Eukaryota; kingdom Metazoa; phylum Chordata; class Actinopteri; order Acanthuriformes; family Acanthuridae; genus Acanthurus; species Acanthurus tractus. Next base: position 10,949,589 of record JAQNCA010000001.1, read on the forward strand.
TATGTATTGTTGAACTCTCCTGTATTGCAAAAAAAAACATTCAGCATTTTTACCTGAAGTTGTTTATGTTTATATATGAAAAGTGAAGTGGACACACTCTGCACATGTATTTTAATATGCAAAAAAAAAGATTTGTCCCTTGCTTATCTGCAATTTATTTGGTTTGTGTTGTTTAACTCTGTTCTAATACAGTCTAGTAAACACTGAGCTAAACAACCATGACTTTTTGACTCGTTTAAGAGTTGAAACAAAGATTACACAGATATTTAGCCTGAATAAATGAGAGATGACAAGCATGTGAGCTTCTTAAGAGGCCTGTAATGTGACTCGCCCCATAGCTGCACTCACATGCTACACAGGTTAAGATGAGTTATGTTGGAAGTTGATAATGGTATTTTAACAAACACTAGGGGGCACTATGGTACATCTTACAAATACAGTTCCAAGTTTGTTTCACATTCCTGTTCATTGAATAATCCCTGAATGCTGACCGCTGGATTCAGACCCTTTGATGTAATCAGCTAAAATATTACATTTTAACCAAAATGTTGTTTCCTGTTAGCTCCGTCAAAGTTGCCTTGAAATATAAAGGACATTTGTGTTTGTAATAAGTTGGATCTAATTTGCCACGCGGAGTCCTGTTTGTCATAACTTTGTTATGAGGGTCATTGGCAGGGGGATGTTTTCATTTTTTTCTCAGACTTTGGCAGAATGGAAACTTGCCCTCAGCAGATCTTTTCCTTGTAAGACTCCATCTACCCCCTGCCCCCCCTCCCCCACAGCTCTTCCCATGCAGCGATCTGTCTCACATTCTCACACACGCAGACATGCACGCACACACACACCCTCCGTCTCTCCCTCTGTCTGAGAAGGATAGAGCAGATTGCCAAGGAGTACTCTGGACATTTCTTAAATGAAGATTTTGTCCACTGCCTAAAAGATTAGCGGGTCCATCCATCCACCCACTGCCTCTTAAGATTAACATCTAGTGGCCACGCCAGCTTTATTAGGCCAAAGCAGACAAGTTTTGCTTTTTGTGAAGTTAGAGATGAAACCAACCAACTCACGACTGATAAAAGGCTTAAAGTCAGTCAAACACTGTATACAAAGTCATGATAGGTAGAATAGTTCTGTTTCTGCAACCAGTATTACTGCTGTACTGTTTAGTCCTGTTATATTCTTTTTCTCCTGCTCTCAGTTTGGTCTCTGTCCATCCCTTAAATAAAGACAACAGAGAGAGAGTGGGGTTTCCTGTAAAGCAAAATAAACATTTACATTATTTGAGCAATGTGTGTTATTGGTCATTTTATCCCTTACTTTTATAAGACCTCAAAGAGTGAAGAGCTTTGTCCTGATTGTGTGTTGGTAATAACATGCCCCAGAGCAGTTTTTTTTTTTTTCTCTCTGGTGTTTTGAAGCAAAGTCCTGAATTTCCACTGAGTCTCAGCCTCTATCATACTCCCAAGCATCATTTGATTAACTTTTGTGCTATTCAGCAACTACTTCCTCTGTGGTTCTTTCCAAAAAATGAGATTTAAAGACTCAGCAGAGGGGGCGTGAGGTCGGAGTCACAAGTTTTGATTAGTGTGTGTCCAGCCAATTAGTATACAGCTGTGTCAACATCCAAATAAATAACATTCAGTGCTGATCAATTTAAAAAGCACGAGGATGGCCTCAGTTTTTGTACCATATCTGCCCTGACAGTAGCTGGTGTGTCTCCCTGTTATCTAACAACCGCACTGTAATAACAGTTACTGACAAAGATAACAAGGCAAGGGAAACCTTTTCCTCTACATATCAGTGTTTGGTATGTGTCCCTTTCTTTTTAAGTATTCATATGTTTCACAGCATTTAAAGTGTATGAAATCAATTGTTCATTCCATTGACTTGTTTTGTTAAAGAATATTTAATCAAATAGGGAAATGCCAATAAAAAAAATTAAAGGTCCAGTGTGCAAGAATTATGGGGATCTATTGCCAGAATAAGTCAAAGTTTAAATACAATATTTTTAGGATGTTTTCCTAACTCATAAACTCCTGGAAATAAGAACTGTTGTCATTACCCTAGAATGAGCCCTATTGAGCTACAGAGGAAGCAGGTCCTCTTCTAGGAAATCTGTCATGTTCCTTCATGACGTTCCTTCATTAGCACAAAATGGACAAACCAAATACAGACTATAGATAGGACCTCTGGCATTTTTATTGCAATGTTTTGTCTATTATAGGGTGACGAAGAGATATTCAGTTTTTTTGCAGTCTGCAATCTCACCACTAAGTGTCATTAAACCATACAAACTGTACCTTTAAAGAATGTAAAAGTGCAGTTTTTATGCTCTATCAAGTACAAGATGCTAAAAACCAAAACAGAAATAATAGTTGCATGATATGGTCCAGCTGTATGCTTCAGATGCATTTTTGTTATATCAGACAGATGTGCAAAAGGAAACCAAAATTAAATAAATATTACATTGAGATCTATCCTCATGCTCCATCTCATGTCCCCCTTGAGGGCCAGCTGATGCTTAGCTAGTTAAATTATCATAATTGAATTAGCAGATATGTGCTGGTCTTACATGTAAACATGCTTTCTACAATCTGTAGCTACCGCAACCACAGAAGTCCTTTCCTGCAGTAGAGCTAACTAGACAAAGCAAAATTCACCTGGAAATCAGATTGTTTCTCGTCATCTAAGTCGAATTAAATAATGGTAATGGTAATTTTTAAATACATTTTACTGGAGTAGCTTTGCAGAAACACCCTCCTAATTAAGGCCAGTGAAAAGAACCTTCACTGTGAGATAAGTAACAAAATGATGAAGCTTCACTATGGGATATGAGTCTATATTATGTAATTAGGCAAGGATCTACACATGTGTCATGTTTAAGTAAGCGGCAGGTTCATGGTTTGTTAGCACGCGGTTGCTATTTTCCCCTTAGAACCAATGAACAGAAATGAAACACTTAATCAGGCTTTTGAACTTTAAAGATGGCAGAAATTCAGCTTGCCTTTCCAAGAAAAACTTGCTTTTCAACTCTTAATTTCATTACTCTTCTTTTGGTTTTATCATGTGATACTGAACTGATTTGTTCATTTTAAATTGATCAGTTCTATATGCTTTGATTGTGGCTTTTCTTTCTTGCTTCGCTTAAAGCTGTGCTGACGTATGTGTTTTATTTTCCTCAGTACATGGAACATGACCAAATAGTGGAAATGAGAGCCTCATGGCTAAACACGTTAAAGCCTGTAATTCCTGCTGAGCATCACTTTATATTTTCATAAGTGACAGTACAGTGTAGTGGTAAACAGCAAAACAATTAGCTTAAGTTTGTAAACATTAGCAAAGCTGTTTTTTGGCAAATCCAGCCGTTACGGAGGAACAGCATGATTCACTTAGAGTCATATTTCTGGCCACCTGGTGATTTTGAGTCCAGATTAAGGTGATAATTCTCTGTAGGTTCATATTTAGGAGAGATCCCTTTCACATTTTGGCACAGATATTTACTGTCATTTGAAACATCCATAAAAATATTGATCATAGCCACTTTTAAGGAGAGATTCTTTATTCTGCTTCAAACTTCAGTTAAGGCTTTATGTCTATTATACAGCCAAATTGTCGACTTAACATGTTATTGTAAGAATGATTTAGCCGTCAAACAGACAACTCCACATATGATGTTTGATTTAACTCAAAATTTTGTTTGGCTCTGCAGTTTGAGGTAAAATACTGCCAACAGAAACACAATGGAAACTCACCTTTTCCACCCTTCAATGCACAAAACTGCGCTCTGTCTTCTTTGTTGCACTCATGTATTATCAAAACTCCTGCTTGCAGGCTAAGCTTATAACTGCTTTATCTTGAAGCCACAGAGGCCTGACAATGGATGTGTGTGAGTAGGTGTGTGTGTGCGGTGAGGTGGGGAGGAGGGGCTGGTCGTTAATGCTAAAATCAATCAGTAAATCAGGAGCACAGTCTGCAGAAGGGCCACACTGCCAGCAATGATTCTCACTGGAAGCTTCCAGCAATAAAAAAGTGGATGAGTCATCTTAGGGAAACCGAGGCAATTGCACAGTAAAGGTGGCAGATAAGCGGCCATTTCTGAGGGTTGTAAGCCCCCCCGTCACTGGACAAAAAAAGGTTGCATTTTACAAACACAACATGAACACAACCTGAGAGAGCAATGAAGGCAATGAGAGGCAAAGGCATGTAAAGGTTGAGGGTGATGTCTTCTGATGGGTCATGGCTGTTAGTCTGAGCCATTTACCTGGCTGGGGTCCAACTGGTTCACCTCCTCATGAGGCCCAGGCTGAATTAAAACCAGCCTGCCTGAGCAGAGCTGAGTATTCAGTGTGTTTGCAGGGAGACTGCAGGAGGCCGGCATACTTTAAACCTCTCAGGGGTCTGCTGAGGGCCTCTCCATTCTTCCTACAAACAGATGGATCTGTGACTGAAGAATGTACAATGCATACAGAGCCCTGTTGAAAAAAATAAAGGGAAGGACATGAACAATGCAGCAAAAGTGTGGATCTAGTACCAGGCTAGTGTTTGGAAATGTTAAATGTGCACCACTGCACATGTGCAATTGATAGACAGTGATATGTGTGGCTGTAATGTATACTTCAGCTTGTTACAATTGGTCTATAGGCTCTGTGATGTGTGCTGTTCACTTAACAGCAGTGTAGCTCAGCCAGCCAGAGTCTGTTGAGGGTGTGGCTGTCCTGGCTGCCAGGACTTAATGGTTACATCCTTACCAGATGCATTGTTAATGAGTTCATGTAGCAAACACATGCATAGGACAGGTAGTATCCAACCAAATGATGAAGAGAATACAAAAACATGACCTCTGCAAAAACTGGACGGTATGTTAAGAAATAGACCGTGTGCTCAATATAAATAGTCTGAAATGCGCATGTAAACATGCACACACACAAGCAAGCAGTGAAGAGAGACCGAGAGGTGTCTCTGAGCTGCTTTTGCAGCCCAGAAAAACAAACCCACAGTTTGCAGAACACAAGCACACACTCACCCACTCATAAGCATGGACATACAAAACATACAAAAACTTAAGTGTAGATGTCATACACAGGGTTGGAAAGTGGGGTGTAAAGCTATCACAATCCTGACAGCTAGTTTTTAATGTTGCTGTTGAACAGTTGCTTTGAAATTAAAGTGACATTGTCTATGTGATCCAGAACAACTGAGTGGCAATAGCTGCCAGCCATCATGGGCCCCTGAAAGCTTCTAGGCCCCAGAGCACTGCACACCAACTATATTTATGCCTGTGGGATATATATTTTTGTATATATAAGCACATTACAAAACAGACAATGCAGAAGTTGTTAGAACCAGCTCTTCCAGTTGACTGACTAATTTAAAGGTTTGTAGGTGTGTGTATTTGTGTAATGTGCACCTGCCCGTGTAAAATGCATCCGGCACGCAGGCAATGCGAAATAACCATGATGCAATGTGACTGGGGGCGCTGGTATTTTAAATGAGTCCTAACATGACAGAGGCAGAAAGCAGCGTTTCTAAGTTTGTGTCAACATTTCTTCAACCATCTAAGGCTTAAAACATAGAGTGATTAGAAGCCTTTTTTTCTACTGAAGATATTTTGACACGTCACAGTATGACCTCTCATAATTTCCCGCTAAACACACTCTCTGATCCATCTGACACACACTTTGGTTCACTATCTTCTCAGATGAACTAGTGTTTTACTTGGGGCAAGGTTGATACAGAATAATTGGCTTATACACATCCACCATCCAATCATGTTTCACAAGCAGTGGGGCCTTTCGAGTCTGAATGTCGGCATCTCCAGATGGGGTCAGAGATTGAGTCCTCCCCTGTAAGACCTGGGTGTCACATTACACTCCTGAAATGCACACTTGCAGGAACATACTCAAAATACACCATCAAATACAATGCACTGTAGTCTTCACACTCACATATACATAACTTGGATATACAATAGGATAGTTAAATAATTAATCTTAAGTCCTTCCAACTTTCCAGTCCAAGTTTTGAGAGAATGTTAGCAAACATTTTAAGAAAGAGACTTTCAATCTATATTTTTTTCATCTATCTATCAACTAACAAGGCTGCACAGAAAACAGTGTAACAGTGCTGTATGTCAGAGCATGTTTGCTCATTTCTAGCATATCTTTCGTAGTAAATGGATGTACTCTAGAGTACATTCTCCAGGTGCCATTCTTATCTGTTGTCGCACTCTGCCATTGTCCCCATCGCTGAGATCAGTCAGAAACAAAGTGGCTGGGATTCCATTCACAAGTAAAAAACACAACCTGTCTCCGTGCCGCCATGTCTGTTTTCGCCAGATACAGATCTGCTTGAGTGAGGTAGAGACTTGTCATTTCCTTTTTTTAAACAGACCGTTGTCAGTTCCTGTGAATCCAGAGATGTGTCACAGCTGGAAAGAAGGTTTTGGACTGGTACCTCAGGAATTTCTGCAGAAAAGTGTCAGAGGAAAAAAAAGTTAACTTCACCAGTACAAAGCATTAAAAAAAACACATCAGGAGAGACACATGCATGTGTTGCTTTTTGTCTCGGCTCATTTTTCGACACACGCATTAACGAGGACCACCTGTTTGGTGAGGCCATGACACTGAAAGCACAAAGACAGAGAACTATGTCAGAAATGTGAGCAGTTTATGGTAGTTCCAGGTGGCGTGTGAGGACCATGTAGAATTTGCGTGATGGATAATGTTTTGGTTATATACCCTCTTGTAGAAGTTTTTGTTTCTGCTATTCATAAAGCAAACTCGTAGCACAGCATGTCGATAGAGAGAGTGGAGGGACTGCATGAGAGAGGGATGTGCTCCACAGGGGAGTGTTTATGAAGAAGAGATGTTCAGGGTGAATTCCTCAGATAAGTGACATGGCCTCTCGCTGTTCTGGATGAAGGAGAGCACAGCACACCCCACACTGTATATGGTAAACCTCAGAAACACATGCATACATAAACCGGACCTCGTGGGCTTGCAGAAAGCAGGTTAAAGCATTTAAGATGCACTCCTGCAGGATCAGCATCCAGAAATCAGCGTAATGTTACAAAAAGTCATCAGCTGCCTTATGTGCTGTCATTTCAAACAAATGGTACCCTGAGCACCAAGGTCAAACCCCCACTCCCACTCATACTCCCACCCACACACACACACACAAACACACACTGGGAGTGGGTAAATCAGCTGCATGGGGTACCATACATGGTGTCAGGC
>JAQNCA010000001.1:10968356-10979729 GCA_029783725.1 Acanthurus tractus
ATGAAAAGGAAAGAATGAGCTGTTTGTTTTCGGCCATGTATTTTCTTGTCTGTACTTCTGCGCCGACACCCTCTTGCTTGAATAATAAATAGTGATCCTCTGTTGCTGTAATTTGGCCACCTGACTTGTATTAAGCTATTTACTCAGCCAGCTGAGTGGATGGAGTGAGGGAAAGACTATCTCTTATATCAGAAAGCGTTTCTAAAGTCTGGGCAGTCTTCCTTTACACACTCACATCCTCCCTATTTGTTATCAGAAAGATTCCTTCCCAGAAGAACAAGGGGCATTAATATAACAGCCCTCTAGATAGGGAAAGGCCTGTAAATACAGCTATGTTAAATATTGTCTTTGAATGGTTTATGTGAGATGTCTCAGTCTCATATATAGAAACAATGCTATAAAGGCTCTAAAACAAATTTCCCCCAATAGGCTTTTTTACTATGAGCAGTGAAATCCTACATAACCACGGGACATAATGTTTTAGAATTTCACATAAGAGAATATTATTGAATTTGAGTCTTTACTGGGAAGAACAAGGCAGAGCTCAGCTGGAAAAAGGTGGTGCCCTGTACTTCATCACTCAAGGAAAAGCTGTTTTTCAATGCAAGAACAGTGACAGCTGTGGGGTTGTTTTTTGCTTATGCTGCCAGGTCAGAGTGTTTTCTTCCTGAAATTAACAGATTGTTGCCTATTTTGTCATTAATATTTAAATTTACAGGCTGTTTGTGAAACCAACCCCTAATTTTATATTCCCTTTTTGTTATGTAACTGACCTCAACCAGACACTTACTAATCGTCATCATTTTGTATTAAGTGTAACAGGTGTGGAGTTGCAAAATATGAGTTTCAGCATTAATAAGATGTAAAGCAAAGTGTTTTAGCAACAACAGTAAATCACATACACTTTGACAGCTCTATATAGTACCCTGCAGTAAAATTCATATATTATAATACAACAGTAGAGAGATATTTTATAAATGAAACCAAGTTTTTAAATTGAAAAGAAATTTTACTTTAAAATTTTTAATTTAAAATTTGAAAAATAACTATCGGGCTGTGTCTTACTTATTAAGGAAATTATGTTAATTTGAAATTTGCTAATATCTGTTTTTCTCTTCTCCATTTCTGCTTCTCATTCATGTACTCATTATTTAAGCAGATCGATCAAGCATTAACTGCCCATAGAAGTTTATGGAAGAGTTGGTTAAAAAGTCATTAACAGCTAATTTTTTACCCTCGTCTACAACACCCTGCCCCCGCGCAAAAAACAGAACAAAACAAAACAAAAAAAGCTTGACCTTTTAGGTCAGTGTCTCAAGAATTTCTTCAAAATATAGCCTTTGGCTTTGGTTCACGTTTTCCTTTTCCTTTTGCTTCTCAGAGGCATCAGTCAGGGATAGTTAAAGCCTGCAGGCTGGTCTTCACACAGGGAAAAAAGAAGCTGCAACACAGTCCGAGCTTTGTGCAGGAGCTCGCATATAGAGCACATACTGTTGGGGTAACCAGGCAGTGCAGCTGGCCTTTCACAACTATGCAACTTTAAGGCAGAGTTAAATCAAGATGCAAAAGACAAGGACACTGTTCTCCCACACTAACACACTCATAAAAGGGAAAGAAAGTAAAAGGAAGTGAAACGAGGTAATGCGGAAATACTGAGTCTCCAGTGTAAGACTTCAGTAATGACTATATTAATGTGGATTTAGCAAGAATAGACAGCTTGAGCAACAGACTTCTTTGGTGTTAATAAGTCGTTACAAAGTTTCTTCCTTAACCGCAACGATGATTACAACTCTGCTTGATTTTAAGAGTTTTCTTTGTTTACTGATCTATCCCCAGATATCTATTGGTCAGAGGAGGTTAGCAGGGCATGTTGCTGCCAGACTCAGATTTGAAAAATACAGCTCTAAAGATAATTGGTTCTTGAAAGTAGAGATCTAAAAGTTAATCTAATTTTACGTTTGCACCAATACAGGATCGCTGTGGTTGTTGGATAAAATAATCACATACTTTGCCTCTTGTATCATATGATGTTGTGTGACTAACTAAAGCATTTTGAGTTGTCCTATCATGGTTTAAAAAAAAAAAAAAATTCCTTTAAGTTTTATCTTTTGCTAGTGATGTTTATAATTTTTTTAATACTGGAATTATTTCCAAAACCAGCAGCTTGTGGCAGCGGTCCACATGCATGCAAAGTCATTTTAAAATTGTTCCGCAAGAAAGATGAAACAATGCCAGTGAATTCATCCTCCCGGCCCCCAAACTCTCTCCACAACATTCCTTTCATAAATGTGTGGTGCTGGAGCATTTTTTTTTAAGAAACTGGAGAGAGCTGGTATGTGGATGGGCCCATAATGGAGCTACTTCTATGGGAGGTTACCATTATCTCTATCAGATCTCCCCTTATGCTTTGACCTATGGTCCAGTAGTTATTTCAAGGTTGGATGACCATACCTTACTACTACCCACCCTCTACACACATGCAAACACATTAACAGTCACCCACTCCTCCACTGTTTATACATGTACGGACACACAGATGCACAGAAAAACAACCATCCTTTTACCCCTCCTGTTAATGCACTTACATTAGCACCTGCATGACGATGACCCCCTACTCTCTGACATAAGTGTGAGCAGCAGGCGTGGCAGCATTCTAAAAGGAGGCATCAGGTTGGTGTCAAAACATGTGCAACTCTACCAATTACCATCCAACTGTAAATACCCACTGCTTTTCTAATTTCACTGTGGATAGTAGTCTGAAAATGTCTGCAACCGGGAAAGAGAGTATCTTATTCTGACATCTTCTTTTCCTCTGTGCAGCATCATAGCACTTGCCTTCATCCCAGAACACCCCCTACCCTCCCCCGTCTTCCTTTTCTCTGCCTCCTGCAAGCATTCCTGCCCCTCCCCCCTTTCACTCCCCTTGCCGGTATAGATCTGTGAAATGTTGGCAGGGTCTGCTACTATGGCATGGAGCCACAGCCATAGGCATGGTGATGTGAGGGAGAAAGAGGGAAAAGGGGTAATCTGAAAACCTCAGAAAATTGGATTGATTTCTCTGGGTACAGTGAAATCCTTTTGTTTGCCCAAATAATGACACGCTGGCTGCACACAATAGACAGCCAAGTCCATTGACCAAAATATCTCTAATGTGACCAGTGACCTAAAGGACATTGCTCTCTGTAGATACCAATAATCAGTCAAACTCTAACCTGGTAGAGCTGATATGAACTGTAGTGTAAGTGGATGTCAACAAGTGGTTTGATATTAACAGAGCCTAGATGTTGTGCAACTAACATTTCTCTGCTTCTCCTGCAGCTGAAGTGACAATTGCTCATTCTTGGACCTTAATTTGAGACGAATTAAAGTTTACTGATTCATTAATGAGGGAGTTCGATTCAGTATTTAAATCAAAATATATAAAATCTCAGTCATAACCAAGTGCCTAAGACATTTCTGGCCCATCTGACACTGAGGGAATACGTGAAAAGAAAAGAAGATCACTGTAGGCTATAACAGTCTCTTTTTATTCTCTATGCCGAACAATCAGTTTTAAATGAACAGTCCTCACAGGTACCATTATTATAAAAGGCCAAAACATTTACGTCAGGTCTCTGCATATAGTAATAGAAAGGATATATGACATTCTAAATCAGATAACATACTAATAATGGATGCTGTTCCCATAAACCACTTTTGTAAAATTCATCGGGCTCACACACAATGACAGATTTATTCAATTCATTCGTTAATATCATGTTTACTGTCCAGTATTTTTTGCTCTGATGCTCAGTTTCACTGTCTGTCTGTCTGCACTCACCCTCAAATTTTAATCTCATGTCTCCTCTCTGCACTTCCATCTCACTTCCAATATCTCTCTCTTGCTCTCTCTCTATCTCTGTTTCTCTCTCTCTCTCTCTCTCTCTCTCTCTCTCTGTCTCTTTCTTGTTGCATTTCATTTTTGGTTGCTCAAAAGAAAAAAATCCTTTTGCCTGAGTTACCACTACAGACATTACGGTGGTTACAGCATTCCAGAAAGCCTAGCTGATTTAAAGATACCTTGATGGCTTTCTTGCATCAGAGGATTAAACTGAATTCACACTGATTTGAAAGATGGCTTCTTTTCAGACTGCCTGGGTGACCTCAGTGCCAACACCCTCCACCATGTCGGATACTGCATCTGGAACTTCCGGGACATCCCCACTCAGGTTCACATCCTTTTTCAGTTCAAAGTCACTCTGCTCCTTGACGGACATCTCCTCTGGCTTTTCATCGCCGTTAACACATTCATCTGTCTTTGTGGCAGCAGAATCTGTGCACTCTCCATTCACGGCCGGAAGTGCATCTACTTCTGCCACATCCTCTGTAACAGGAGTGCTCTCTAAATTTCCATTTTCCATCTTGCTCTCTGTCTCAGGCTCCTGAGAAGTAACCTCTACCACAGGTGCTTCAGCTTGTTCTTCAGACTCAGCCTTGATTTCGCTGGGAGAGACAGACTCTGAGACGACAATCTCAGGGACAGGCTCAGCTGCTGCATCACTGATGGACACTTCTGTTGCAACAGATTCCTCTTCTACAGGGTGTTCAGTGGGGGCCTCAGATGCTGCAGTCTCTGAGACCTCGGGTGCTTCGTCCACTTGCTCCTCTGCGGCAGATTCCACTTCATCTGCCTTTTGCTCCAGCTCCAGCTCCAGCTCTGGCTCTGGTACTTGCTCTGGCTCTGGCTCTGGTGATTGTTCAAGCTCTGGCTCTGGCGCTTTTTCTGGTTCAGGTTCTGGCTCTGATTCTTGCACTGGCTCTGCTGCTTGCTCTGGCTCTGGCTCAAGGTTTTGCTCTTGTTCTGGGGCTTGCTCCAGCACTGGCTCTGTGACTGGCTCAGCTACTGGCTCAGGTTCAGGGACAGCAGCAGGCGGCACTGTCTCCTCCACAGTGGCTATTGACTCAGTAACAGTCTCTGGAATGGCCTCTGGCTCTTGGTCTTCAGGTGCTTTCTCAGAGGAAGCAAGAAGAACCTCTGACTCTAGTACAGATTCAGTTGCAGCAGGTGCTTCTACGGGGGATTCTTCAGATGCAGCAGACTCAGGCACAGGTTCTTCTGATGTGGCAGCTGTTGTCTCTGAGGGAACTACTAGAACTTGTTCCTCTACAACTGGGGCTGACTCCTCTGCAGTTGCGACTGGTTCTGCTGCTGAAGCTGGTTCTTCTGCTGTAACTTGTTCATCTGCCGCTGTAACTGCCTCTTCTGTTCCTGCAGCTGGTTCTTCTGCTACTGGTGCTACCTCCTCCGCTTCTGCAGCAGGTTTTTCTACTGGAGCTGGCTCCTCTGTTTCCACAACAGGTTCTTGTATTAATGAAGCTGGTTCTTCTGCTGCTGGTGTTGTCTCCTCAGCAACTACAGCTGGTTCTTCTACTGGAGCTGCCTCCTGTGCTGCAACAGCTGGTTCCTCTACTACTGGAACTGGTTCCTCTGCTGCTGTGGGTGATTCTTCTACTGGAGCTGCCTCCTTTACTACAGCTGGTTCCTCTGCTACTGAAGGTGCCTCATCTGCTGCTGCTGCTGGTTCTTCTACTGGAGCTTCCACCTTTGCTGCTGCAGCTGGTTGCTCCACTACTGATGGTGCCTCCTCTGCTGCTGCAGCTGGTTCTCCTGCTGGAGCTTCCTCCTCTGCTGCTGCAGCAGGTTTTTCTACTGGAGCTTCCTCCTTTGCTGCTGTAGCTGGTTCTTCTGCTGTCGCAGCTGGTTCCTCTGGAGGTGCAGATTCGGGCTCTTCTGGAGCTTTTACTGCTTCAGGTGCTGCTGCCACATTGTTAGCCTCAACTGTTGACTCAGTTACTGTAGCTTCTACCTTAGATTCCTCTGCACCTGCAGCTGTGGTCTCAGCTGTTGACTCAGCCTTCGTCTCTTTGGGGTCAGTCACATCATATCCCTTCCTCTTTTTGCTCAGTTTTCCTCCCATGGTGTCTCCTAGGAAAAATTGATAAGATTTCTTTTAATATGAGAGATCAAACATGGTTCACCAAGTAGAGAGAGAGAGAGAGACTTTCACGAAGAAACTTAAAGTTCTGTGAGTTTATACACAGTTTGGCTAGAAAAAGAATTTGAATGCATTAGACCTTATTGAGATCAGACAACTCCACATACACTTTCTACACTTTCAGGAATGTTAAGGCTCAGTGCCAAAGAAACCCACAACTCTGGGCTGAACATCACTGATGTACAACTTTTCTTCCCTCAGCATGACAAGATAAAAACTACACCATGTAGTGAGTCTCACAGAGACACACGGAGACAATCCAGAATCTGCAGCTACATTCACATACACAATATAAATACAAAAACTGTTTAGCATGTCTGGATTTCAAGATCAATTTAAAAATCACAAAACAATCAATTGAAATAGTCTTGAGCAATAAGCTAAAGCAGTCATGTAGTTCTTTATGTCAATGTCACAATGCTGTTTAGACTGGACGGTTTTGTAATTGCCTCAGAATGGGACTTCCTTTCAGTGACAGAATGGAGAACTGGAAGTTCAACTTTACCTTACTCACTGTTTTTTCAGCTGACACATAAATCAACCTGTTTGAGGGGTTCCTTTAAAAGCCATGGTTCTGCAGAATCTGGTTACAGGCTTATATTACATTCCATTTAAAAGCTACAATCTGATCATATTATAAGTTTATTTCGGATCGATAGATGCTTTTCCCAACAAAAGCTGGAAATATTATATAATATTGATTGTTTTCTCTGTAATGCCCACAATGTTACGAGCAGGACTTCTACACTGCAGGGCAGCATGTGGGTACGAACAATCTGGGAACTGTCCATAGTGCTACAAAGAAGCAATAAAGACAGGATGTGCCCCAAACCAGGCTAAGCAGCACATCCATTACACCAATTTACAGTCTATTAAGCTGTCCAGTAGTAAAACTAATTAATCATATGTGCTTTTACAGGATTGCCACTTCAGTTCTGCTTTTTGAATTGCATCTGCGTTAACAAATTAGGCCATTTTACTTAGGCCTATATGCCTGTTTTTTGTCAAAACCCTGTTACTGGCCTCCAAATCAGACAAAGCAAAGATGTAGCTTCAGTGGGAGGAGAAAACCTAATGGGTTATTTAAACATCTAGTCACTGTAGATTTGCACTGATTCTTTTTTCTTCTTCAAACAATATTTGAGTGAATTAAAAAAAAAAAAGTCAAACATCATGATGACACAGAGCTTTAAAGATAAGGAGAAAGGTGCCGCAGCATGTGCCGGCCGGTAACAAAGGATGGGGTTTCCTCACCAGCAGCCTACTCACTGACAAAAGTAATGGGTTGGGCTAAATTGGCAGAAAACACTGCTGCTAATCTGCACTACAGCCAAGTATAGGGTATAGGCCTATGCATCTACACAGTGGAATTACATTATACACTGGCCATGAACACTTGAGTGACAAAAGCTTAAGAGGGGTCTCCATCCCCCATTTCAACCCACCCACCGCTGCCTCTCTCAGCTGCTCTGCCCTTTTTTTTTTGTTCAGCGTTTGAAAATGTCGTAGCTACCCTCACGGTATTGAAAAGAAAACGAAAAAAATACGAATTTTATCAAAGTAACGTGTTATTAACGATAAGTGATGCAACTTCATGACTTTGCTTTGCAGTTTCTTTATCTCAGAGGGTCTTTAATTGCCTGGCCTACTTCAAAAAAACAGCACTGCTGCCTGAAAAGATTCACTAAATCAAATTCGACCGCTGAGAAGCTGAAAAAAAGCCTTTTATTATACCAGCCTCGCAATGTAGACATTTGCATAATAGGAGAATGGCAAAGAGAGAGAGAGACAACAAAAGCTACAGCATTTTTCCTTTCTCTTTTTCTTTCTCTATTTCTTTCTTTTTACTAATATGATACTCAAGCAACATGCGTCCTATATATATATATATGTATATAAATGAATAAATTGATAGAATTAATTACAACATTTAAAAAATAAAACAATACTCTGATGTGACCAACCTGTATTTCTTGAAAGTGATCACCGGGACTTCTTCTCCAAGCTTCTCCGGCTGGATGCGATAATGAAGGTAAGCCTTTGGAGTGACAGCTGCAGATTCCGCCCCTGCTCTCCGAGCTTCGCTCTGGGACTGTGGTTTCACTGAGGAGTGCCCCTCACACTTCTCTAGACATCTGTCGCTATCACAATCCAGCCTACCCCACTACTGCTCCGTCTGCAATGTATACCCTCCCAGTTTTAACCCCTCCTCTCCCGCACACACCCACTTCAGCGCATATTTCTTGGTTGTATAAATACATCTGCGGACTGGAGGTGATTATGAGCGGGCTGTAAAAATGCACATTTTTCTGTCGTAGAAATTTGCTTTGGTTCTCTGATGTTTTACTCTTGTGTTGTTGTCTTTTTTTCAGCAAGTTAACACGCATGCTCATCCTCAGACAGATAAAAAGTGACTTAGAGTAACCATGAAACGTAGCATAGCACGTTTAAAGTCATGCTGAGTCAGTCATAAAGGAAACTGATTATAATTGGTTCAAAAGTGCTAAATTAAGGCAAGCGTACGTGTTTATAAAATGTGACTTATTCTTTAGCTGTGACAAACTGTTGATTTGTAGAAATCAATGTTTAGACTTCCCAATAAGTCATCTTCATCATATGATACTATGAAAATACACAGAAACAGGCTGTCTGAAGTGTTATTTCAAGCCACAACCACGTATTAATATAAAGTTTCTGGTCTTGTTAGGGACAGAAAGGACAAGAAGTTCATGTTAACCATTGCAAAATATTCTTATGTAGTGGCCTCTTTGCTATTTGTCTTCCACGTGTTAAAGGCAAAAGGTTGGTCAGGGGAGTCTGTGGGTCACTTAATGAAATTCAACAACTGACCCTTCCAGGTGAGCATGTTTCTAACTTAACTATTTGACCCCAGCAGTGTACCACTGAAACCAGATACAAATCAACAGATACAATCATACATAATTAAATAAAGTTGTAAAATAACTATTAAGATATTGACATTTTTCTCAAACAATACGAGCAGTGAGCTAGAAGAGGTATCAAGCACTACTTACAATGAATCACTACATGTGGCTAATCTCATAAAACTGCAACAAAATAAATTTCTAAGCAACTGAAAGTCTTCATATCTCTTGCAGCAGCAGTCCACTGCTTGTTTCCACATGCAGAGCCTTCCTGCGAAAAGAAAGGCGAGATTGTGTCTTTCCCAGGCAGTTCACACAAACACGTTTTTCTTTACAACTTCTCTCAGTGAAACTGAATAAAAAGACCTTGCGAATCACTTAACAATTAGACTGGCGATCTGATTACATCACTCAAAACTCACCAACCTGGTATTTGATGAGAAATGCTCTTGGCAAGAAGTCAAACAGGTTATTTGGTCCTGGTTTGGTTGTGGGTGGTTCCAAAGGAGAGCTCCATACAATTGAAAGAATAGTGATTGATGGAATTACAGGTAGATGATAAGAGAAAATGAATGTGTCTCATTGCATGTGACCACCGTATTTGTATTCATGATGTTTTGTACTCAAAATTTTATTTAACATAACAGAACTTGAGCTTTGACATGATTTCTTTTACATGTTTATTTCTGGATGTAATATGTCCCAGTGGTTTTGATAGTTTGAAGGAATGTTTTATTTTTTTCTTTGTTATTTTCTCTGGATCTCTGGTTGTCTGGTGTTTACCCATGAAGGGATCTTTAAACAAATGCATTTATCATTCATGTTTCACAGAGTTATCGTCAGACTGATAGGATTACTGAGGAGACAGCACCCTCTCCTGTTACTAAAGCTCATAGTACAACACGAATAGAAAACACAGCATCAATAGAGGGACTTTGCTATAGGACAAAGATGTGCAATGAACACTTTGATATAAAAATAATACATTAAAATGAGATTTTTTTGTATTGAAGTTACTTTTAACATAGCATATTCTGTGAGATATCCTTAAAAACTGGGCATGGCTTTTTGTTGCTGACATATTTAGGCTAATTTTCTTGATTTCGGCACCACAAAAAAAGAGATAAGAGTGTAAAAAATTCAAACTCTTACAGCCAGAGATATTAGAAAATATGTATGTTATTGTTTAGTAGTTGTTGTTTGACCTATGCCTTGAATTTTACACAAAACACCTTGCAAACTACTTTTTTTGCTGCACAGATACACAAAGTTCTAGGTTTTATCAGTTGAGGAAAACAAGAAAATAAGATCAATCTTGTTTGTTTTTCTTGCTGACAGCAGAGCTAACAGTGACAAGGGGGCAGCAAAGGCTGAGTTTCACATGATGCAAATGCTCTGGAATGTATTCCCAGGAGTGCATCCAGCCAACCACTCCGCCAGACAGAGGACTCACAGGCATATGGAGAGGCCTTGGAAAAGCCCCCAGAGGTAAGAGTCCAAAGCTCTTCTGTCTACATATTCTGGCCCTGCTGACCTTGACTGACACAAAGACTGAAGAGGTGGAGAAATAAAGAAACAGGTGCTAGGTGCTACAACAGGCTGTGAGTCAACAGATAACCAGGAATGTGCCAAACTGCTGGAGTTGTGTGGAGGCTTTCACAGCCTGATTAAGCTTACATATCAGACATTTAACTTTACTTTGAATCAATATATAAAAATGAACTGACAATCACTTGTTTTTTTTTCAAAAATGTTTGAGCTTGATTTTTGATGTGTCCTCTAGAAGTTATAGCTTTTTCAAGAAGTAATAATTACAAACTAATACACTGTTTTCACCACAGGTCTCAAAACATCTGTTACATAAGTGCGGCCAGAAATGGATTATTCTAAGCATGTACCCGACTCTGTCGGATGCAGCGGACAAGATATAATGGTGAAAAGGTATTTTCACCATGGGAGGGTTAGTTGATATCTTGGCTGTGTGACTCAGTTTGTCTGGGTTTAATTGGTTTGAAAGGCATACTTTAGTTTACCAGCTGAGAGTGTCATCAAGTTTCAGTTTCATCAAGAGCATGCTCAAAATCACGATAGGTGCAGTGTTTTCAGAAAACAAATTATGGTGCGAGCATTGAAACTCAACTTCACTTGTAGCTTGACCTGATGAGCCTAGAATCCATGGCAAATAAATGCCATAAAAATTGAAGTATGACTAGTCGTAGTAGCTTTGTTAGTATTGATTAGATTTCAATGGAAAAAATGTTGCTGTTTGCAAGGGAGGGAGAGGTGCACTTACAAGTTCAGTTGAGTCCCATTCAATTTCATGGAAAGATGAATAGCACCCTCTGTTGGACACTTATTCTCACGACAATAGTGTGAAATACTGTGAGTATCAATGTATCTGTGTAGATTCTCACTCATCCAGGTCATGTTTATCTGAAGAGTCAAAAAAGCAA
>JAQNCA010000001.1:10985120-11023711 GCA_029783725.1 Acanthurus tractus
GTCTCTTTCACTTTAATAAAAATAAGATTGCCAGACAGCTCTGACAGCTGTAAAAAACTGTTTTAGCCACGCACCAGAAGCATTATATAGTAAACAGTTTAAGACTGTCTCAAAAGTTGGGCTTGTCTTACAATATCCAGTGAGACTAATTTGTTGATTTAGTTGGCCAGAAATTTCACCTATTGGAGTTTATACTAAACCATCACCTTTCAAAAAATGAGTATACTTAATAAAGATCCTGATGATTAATGCCAGTCTTTTGTGTTTTTTTTAGTTTCTTTTTGTTTTGTTTTTCAATTTTTTTTAAGGTACAGTTTCGCCATCTTATAAATTAACATGTGGAGACTTGACACTCCCTGATTGTGTGTGCTAGTGCACTTTGACCTCACCATTGTTTGTGAAACAGATAAATAGTTACAGCAGTGCAAAGTCTGACTGTCTTTGTCTTTCACTTTGAATTTTAAAGATATCTCCTTTTAGCATCACATGCCAGTGTTTTGCTGTGAAGGACTCGTAGCAGAGAAAGTGACGAAAGTGCGCGTGAAGACTCTTTCTCTTTTTTTTCCCCTTGAGAGACACACCCTGCTGTGAAGTTTCTGTGTGTGTCTGTCAGCACCTGAAGGGCTCTTGAGACCTAAGTACACAGAGTATATTTGTGCACAGTATTGAACAAGGAAATGTCCGTTTAGCTTACATTTGATTATTAACTTGTTACTTTTTGAGGGCTTTTTTTCATGCTAATAACTACTCCTGTTATAATGTATAGTTTTTTGATCAACAAAAGACATTCTTACAAAATGTATGTACAGATTTTGATCATTGCCTATTTGAGCTTCTCTCTTGCTTGTTCTCCGAGTTGTGTGGCATATTAAGAGACCCAGACTGGACCATGTATTGCCAATTGTCTTTGCACTGAAAATGATTAAATGACAGTCTGACTTCTTTCAGTAGTCATTCAAATTTTTGTTAAATTAGGTTTAGAGGATCTTTGCAGCACTGAACAAGAACCAGAGAATTCATAAATCTGTGTTTGGATGGTGTAAAATCATATTAAATTCCTGCTGTTAAGACCTAATGTACATACTCCAGCATGTTTGTGCATATGCACTGGATTTGTGTAATCCTGTGTTCAAGAAGGGTTCCCTTTTAGATTGCTTGTAATACCAGTTCTCGCCCTACATACTAAATCCTATGTTTAAAAGTTAAGGAGGCTCAAAACTACAAGTCAGTCTGGCTTTGTGGGTTGTTCCCAACTGCATTCCCGAAGCTACTGAGGAAGTAGGCCAAAGCTTCCTGCATATTACCCCCCCCAACCACCACCACCTCACACACCAGCTTTGTAACTGTCTGGACAGCTTGGCCTGCACAACTTGAAAGTGATGGATGCCGTTTATTTATTATTTTCTGCCTGCCAAGGCTCATTAGGTAACCACGTAAATTTAGAGTGATTAACACCAATCCTACAAAACCCTGCAGGACTTATTGTATGTGTGTGCACTTAAGTTAGAAATTCTCTTCATCAGTCATCGGGCAGGAGCAGGCGTATTTTAATATGCCAGTTTAATGTACCCTAAGTATATTATGATCTAATCTCAGAGACATAGTTTGAGGCTAAGCACAGCAATTAACACAAGGCTGTAAAATCAGGTTTATAGTTATGCATCAGGGCTGTGCACAGGCTAGCAGTGGTTCTATAGCTTTGTAAAAACCTCTACGAATCTGAAAAAAAGATGTGTGCCTCAAAAAAAATACCTTGTTGAGCTTCAGAGATGCTGCCACAAGAGCTTTGTTAGTTTAAGGTTGGAAGTGCTCATTACAGATAGAAAAACAAAATAAAATTTGCTGAATGGGATTTTAATGCCCAATACGTGTTCATATCTTTTTTTAACATAATACAAATGATTTAAAATTATTTTTAAAAACTTTGTCTGAGAGAGTGATGCTCTGTGACTTCACCACCCTTCTATTAATTTCATGTTAAAATAGATCACTATGGGCAATATGATATGTTAATTACTTTTAATATTGTGCCAAATTGATATTAATTAAGGTAATATAATGTGATAATACTGCCAGTTTAGTATTCTTATAGTGACTGAATCCTATAAAAAACCAGAACAGTCAGTTGTTAAACTCAACCAATTAGTTCATCAACATAGAAAATAGATTAACATAACTGCACAAACATGACTTGACTTCTGTGATGGGTTGTCATTGAAGAATATATTTAATACTATCCCAGTGTAAACATTTAACTTTACAAGGTTGTTTCATCTCCCTTAACCTATCGTCCATGTTTTGAGATATCCAAACCCCTTTTATTTTTTTAAGAGGAATGTGTGAGTTTGAGCCTGAGCATGATCATTTATAATAAGAGGTGTGGCAGACAGAGACCCTGGAGGCTGAACTAATCTGCATTTTTGTTGGGCTCATCCGGTACTGTACTAATGGTGTGAAATCTTTTATTCTCTTTGTCTTTTCACTAGTGGTAAAAGCATTTCAAGAGTACGTAGAACCGGAGGATGCCACGCCATCCTCCCCACAGAGACGGGCCCAAACAGCAGGGGAAGACGAGGCCGTCGTGCTACCTCTTGGGGACAATACACTCACACACAACCTGGGCATTCCAGTGCTAATAGTTTGCACAAAGGTAAATAATTTCTATTGCATTGAAAGTCTCGAGTGTAAAGCCTCATTGCAAACATGCAGCCTTTACAAGTTTGTTCATAGAAATGATACTTTTTGTACCATCTGTACTGTCTTAGCTATTTTACGCCCTGTAGCCACGGTCCCTGCAAGCCACGGTCCCTGCAACCCTCTTAACATAGCCCTGAGAAGCCTGACCTTGACATACGTCCTCACAGCTTATTTCCTCTATGACAAGGACAGACCCTATGTTGAGTCTGCCCATTACCCAATGATTTATATTTGAACCAAATATACCTGTTTTATGTTGTGCTTTGTGAGGCAGTATCTTTCAAATAAAAACCTGCCATTATTCTTGCTTTTTAATCCCTAAGGCAGAGACCAGTGTTAAAAAACAAAGTGTTGAAAAACAAAGTGTAGCCATCAGCAGAGTTTCACATGCTGTGCATGACTAGAAAATGGCGAATTCCCTTTTTTTTCTTAGTACCACTCTCTTGCTGTTGTCAGGGAAGAATGATTCAGCTTGGGAAAAAAGTATTTTTTTAGATCATTATTCAGTGTTTATCACTATATCTTATCAATAGTCAATTAAAAAAATGTTTTTTATTATGAAAGAGTGCTGTGAATTTCTTTTAAACTTCAAGATTTCCCTCCTTCATGCTTCCATGGAAGGAAGGTTCAGAGGTGTCAATCCTTCAAATCCTCACTAACTCTTTATTCAGTCATTTGCTGTCATTGGTCTCATAAACTGCTTTGCTGTAACTGATTTAAATGACAAAATATTGTACTCTGGACTCAAGAAAAACACCACTTAAAACATAAAAGCCCTGGAGGATGACTACACTGATGTGTCTTGCAACATGCCAGAAATGCCAGAAAACTTTTGTCATCGTAGAATGTACTTACAAACATATAAGCAAGGGTGTACTGCTCTCTGTGTTTTTAAGTGTAAACATTTTATTGTCTTTAGAATTAAAGAATTTATTTCTTTCTGTCTCTCAATCTTTATTCCTCAGTGTGACGCAGTAAGCACACTAGAGAAGGAGCACGACTACAGAGAGGAGCACTTTGATTTCATCCAGTCCCACATCAGGCGATTTTCCTTACAGTGTATCCTTTTGATTTATAATTGTTTGTAAATCTTTCCCATTGGTCATTATATTTGTAATATTAACTTTTGAAAGAGAAATGAGTTTTAAATCAGGTTCCTAATGATATTTTCTTATAATGGGCCAATCACTCTGTTTCCTGTTATCACCCCAATGATTACTCCCTTAACTGAATTCAACAGATGGAGCAGGCCTGATCTATACTTCAGTTAAAGAGGAGAAGAACCTGGACCTGCTTTACAAATATATAGTACATAAGATGTATGACTTCCAGTTCACCACACCTGCCTTAGTGGTGGAGAAGGACGCAGTGTTCATGTAAGCTAGAAATGCACTAGTTCACCATCATGGTTTCATGAGACAAACCAAAATCCAGATTATCTTTTTATTCTAAGGAAATACTCTGCATATTGCTTCCTTCTTTTAGTCCATCCGGTTGGGATAATGAGAAGAAAATTGGAATTTTGCATGAAAACATCTCATCGGTCAGACCCGAAGATCCATTTGAAGATTTTGTCACAAAGCCTCCAGTTCGAAAGGTACAACTTTACACTTACAGACAAAATGTAACCTTTAAGTTTGACTTTACGACCAAAAGTGCCAGTTAAATAACCACATGCTTTCACCTTGATTCATCTACACAGCTGGTTCACGACAAAGAGATAAATGCAGAGGAAGAGCAGGTATTCCTGATGAAACAACAGGTGTGTGTTAGTCTTTCTATTTTTTTAAGTATATTCCATGATTTGTCTAACTTGCCATTGAGATTGGCACCGTGTCTGGGCTTTTATTATTATTAGAAGAAGTAGTAGTAGTTGTATTGTGTATTCCTGTATACAGTGATACTTTCTGAGATCATTGGTTTGTACTATGAAAATCTTTTTCCATTGCAACCCTTAAAGGGATCCTGACCTAACATTTCGACTAAACTGTACCCATGTGCTGTTGAAAATCTGAAACTTCTTCATGACAAGTAGCATTGCCTTCACTTCCTTTTTTCTGAACCAATAAATCAAGAACCAGTGAAAAAAAACTGTAGTGTTCTTTGTTAGTTGAGGGTTGTTTTTGCCACATTTCCTCTTCTACCTGCTCTGACTGCCCTTCTAATTGTGGACTCATAATTAAACAAGTGAGTCCTATTTCCTGGTCATCAAATACTGACACTTTTCCATGACCCTTTGAGTCTCTTACAAACTCACAAGGTACTCTTTTAATACCTGTTAGTAAACCCATGCATGTTGATATTATATGTTCATAACAATCGCCATCTCCAGAGAAGGAAGAGCCACCAAGTCCCCAGTTGGTTTGGGCAGAGTTACTGTAAACAAACATGACCTGTTGACCCATGTTAGAAAGGCAATGTGGTAGGAAGGCTTTGCATATAGCACACAGATGTGAAAGGGTACCTTATGTATCTGTATGAAAACACCAAGCATTATGACAATGTTGATATTTGATGACCTGGAAAGAGAACACGTTAAAATAAAAGTTTGTGTGGGGGTTTACACAAACAGTCTCTTATCTCGCTTAGACTGTGTAGGCTTTTATAGTGAGTTAAATGGTATATGTATGATTGAAATTAGTTTGTGTTTTCAGTCCCTCTTTTTTTTAATGTGCATTAAAATGTATTCTTGGAATTGCAAGCTATGTCTAAATTAAAACAATTACTTTTCTTCCTTTACAGTCTTTGCTAGCAAAGCAGCCAGCCACACCAACAAGAGGAGCAACAGTAAGTGTTTTAACATGCCTTAAATGTGGATTTTTAGATCTTTGCTTTTCATGGTGTTCTCTGTCTTCAGGACAGACAAACTAAGCTGTATGTCTGTGATGCAAGTCTCGATCTGGTTTCTGTAATGCAGGAGTCTCCAGGACGGACAACCTCAGGGTCGCCAAGGCCTGCGGGTCGTGCCGGCCAACCCACTGCAACCAGTGTCTCACCCTCTGTCAAAAAGCCTGACCCTAACATGAAAGGTAGAAACTCCAAAAACACAGAATCTTACTACCAATGCTTCCTAGTTTGTCCTGGGTTTGCTCTGTCCTTTGTATTTTATTCAGGAATGGCTGTATGTTTGACTCCTAGAAAACAAACAGCTTTCATTGGGGTCCATTTTTGGTTGTAATGAGAACCACTTTTCCTGAAGTGCTGCAATGTTGCCCCCAAGAGGTAACAGCTAAAATAATTCACATAACAGATTCCTTGGCGCCCTATGCCCTGCACAGGCAATCTTTAGGCAAAAATATTGACTTTCCATCATTAAGTGTAGTAGGGGTATAGTACATTCCAATTTATAACAAATTGTTGGATTTAACTATGTTTAATGATCTATTGAAACAGTTTTTACTGTGTTAGAGCAAATCTCAAATAGGAAAGTTCTTTGTGTTCTCTGCCCAGCAACTTCATCATCAAATTTCAACTGTGTCACCACATTTTTCTTAATAAAGGATGCTTTGTGGTGTGCTTCCTAATCCAAATCAAGATCCAGTCCTTAGATAGAGGGTGTCATATGCTGTACAGATTGTAAAGCCCTCTGAGGAAAACTTGTGGTTTGAGGGTGGTGCACATACCAGAGTGCACTACAACACCTTTAACGAGTTTAAACGGCTTTTGGTCTCAACTTAACAAGATGAAAAAATGGCCTTATTTGCAAAAAAGGTGGGGGTTTTTTTGTTGTTTTTTTTAAGGCGGCATAGGCGGTCCATTTATCCCAGCCCAATCATTTTAAATTACATTATTCTAAGATGTTGGACATTAAATCAAGAGTGCCTGTTCATAATCAGTCTTTGTTTTCTTAAGTCTGTAACTCATGAAATGTGGACATTGTCACTGGAAACCTGTATGGACATTTTGTGGAGTTGCCCCTTCACACATTTAGCACACAATAGGGAATTTCCATGTCAGGCAAGTTCTCACATACTGAAAATGCATGCTGCTTGAACCCTGCAGTCTGTTTCCAGCAGCAGCTTGAGAACATCAGTTACTTGATCAATGTAACTTCCCCAGCAAAGGACCTGCTCTATTCACATATAAGCTCAATGGCATATACATGGGCTCAGTATATAAAATCTCAGTGAAATGATACAGGCATTTTGGTTCACACATGCAACTTATTTGGGTTCATGTCCATAAGTCAAAGGGAAGCAGTGCATGTGTGTTTAGTACAGTAACTCGCAACTCAGTAAAATGTGGTGGCATGTTTTTTCAAGAAAAAAGGGACACAACTTAAAAAAAAATTGCTCAGTAATCTCGTGGTTAATCATTTCAAAATAAAAGGAAGTTATACTTCTGTTTTCATGTTTCTTCTGCAGCAGGAGCTGCCAATGAGGGAGTGCTGGCTAACTTCTTCAACAGCCTGTTGAGTAAAAAGACTGGATCCCCTGGAAGCCCAGGAAGTGGAGCAGTTGGAGCTGGAGTGCAGGGGACAGCCAAGAAAACAGGTACCTCTTATACCAGTGCGCTCACCTCCAAACTCTTTTGTTTCTCTCGTGTTTTTAAACTTCCTTCCTTACAGGTTATCAGTTGTCCTGTTATTAAAATATTTATAAATGAGTATTGTTGATAAAGAGTCTACCAGTGTTTAGATTCATCTCAGAGCATGGACTGCATGCACATCTAGACAGGAAGTGTTAGAAACAGGGCCTTTTGTTGATAGAGGCTGTGGACCTTTTTGCTGTCTGGAGTTTTATCTCTACAGCCTGAGAGAGAAGGTTAAAACAGGAGAAAAAGAAAAGTTGTCCTCTTTGACTGAACCTCTGACACCTGAGGAAACTTGTTGCAGGCCTGTATGCACCAAACCTCAAATCATAAGTGCTCCATGAAACTAATGTTACTCACTTCACCTCATATCCAGCGCTCTCATGCTAAACTAATTTAATTACCTGTTAATTTACTTGACCGCTTTTTTGCATGTAAACTCTAAAATTTAGTTCCAACACTTTTCTTTACTTTGTTATACCATAAATATAACAAAGTCAAATACTGTTAATGAAATGGCTGAAAGTACCCAATGAAATGTTGAAGGAAACACTGCATTGCTTATCTTTCTGGGATCACTGACATGCACTTTTGGTTCTAGCGCTGAACAGTGTTAACATCTTTGTGAGACCCATTTGAAAGGATAATGCATGAGTACATGTTCCCCTTGTCTGATGATGAGTTTTGCATGTGTGTGAGCTGTGGCAGCGAGCCACTGATCTCCAGCATGGGACCACATCACCATCCAACCCCTATCCATCCGCTTGCTGGCTGTAGAAAACTGTTATTTATGAATGCACACAGACGCTACAGGAGATTACTTGTGGGCTTTGTCTCCTTTTTTTTCCAAGGGCAGAAGCCGGGTTTGACTGATGTCCAGGCCGAGTTGGACAGGATGACCCGCAAACAAGACTCCATGGTTTCAGCTAACAACATACCACCACCGACAGAGAACGAAGCGTGAAGGCAACAAAAACAGCTGCATCGTCCACTGCATTATTACTCTGGAAAAATACATGTACATGTGAGCATAAAAAAAAAAAATTGACCAAATTCCCGATGTCTATATCAGTCAGCACACACAGTGGTTCCACCAAAATGGGTTCCAGATGCTATCAGATAGTTTGATGTTCTGGTGAGATGGGAAGAGAGAGGATGGAGGTGTTAATGAGATGATAAGTGCTGGAGGCTTGGCTTTATTTCTGTCCTCTCTTCCACTGTAAATGTTATTTTATGAGGGGTGTTCGTTCTATGGAAATGCGTGCACACTCCCTGGCCAGCATGATATGCTGGGCTGCAGGCCACCCAGTTTCCGGAGTATAACGCTCTCCTCATGAGTTAAAAGAGTGGAAATATTACTGGTCCTATGGCCTCTGGTTTAGCCTATCTCATGGAAGGAATTTTGTTGCGATTGGAAAGGTATTTAAACTTTAAATATTCATTGAGAAAAGTAATTGAAATACTTGCAAACATTTAGTATGTAAAAAATGTTGGATATGATACTGATGTATTTATACAAAGTTCCTCCTTTTTTATTTTATTTTGTGCGCCATTTATCAGTCTAAGGAAACATTCATCTGTATTAAATAACATGTTAAATGCCACTGACGTCATGACACTAATATGACAAGTCCAGACAGCTGATAGCATATCATGTCATTTTCCCTAATCATCTCGAAGGATTCTGTAAATATAAATACAAAAAAAAAATCTATTCAGGTTATCTTTGATTTTGTACAAAATGCAATTATTTCCAAATTTTGAAAAATAGCTTCTTTGACATAATGAGACTGGTTGGGATTCGACAGGTTTAGAGTTTGCAACAGAATCGCTTCTTTAGCTACAGGTGTGTATATTTTGGGAGAGGGTTGGCCAGCATCTTTCCTACTATAACTCCTAAGTGCCTCGCACAGTTAGCTGTTTGTGTCATAGTAGAGGTGCTTGTCTACATAAGAGGAAATGCACTGTAGCACCATCGGTTAAAAGGTTTTTGTCCATTTCTTGTCATCCAAATAATTTATTTCATTTTACATTTTTGTTAATGTACAACAAGCCTGTGGTCTGTTATTTTTTCAGGATTAAAATATCTGTTCCCTAGTTTATAGCGTTCAGTAGATTAATAGATAAAATGCCTTCATAAAAACTGTAAAGGCTGCTGATAACTAAGGACACCACATGATGGAACACTTGCTGTGGTTGAAACCACTTGCTTTGCAGCCAAAAAAACACAATGACTTGTTGTGGTCTGAACAAAATGAGATATTGTATCCTTCAGTGTTTGACAGCACTGTCCTTCATGGTTTCACGTGTTTTCTTCACACTGTACTTTGCATGTCAGTTAACACATTCCCAGTTTCTACATGAAGTAGCTGTAGGAACACATCCCCTGTCGGAAATCTGTCTGTCCAGTCAGGTCTTTCTGTTCGCTCTCTTTCAGTGCCCATTTAAAACTACAACCTTTTGCCTTCATTGTACAGCTACGGTTTGTCACACTGGACACCCTGCCTTCACAGGAATGCTCCTAATTAATTTGTGTCCTTAAGGGGTTGCTCAATTGTCTTATGTAATTTCTCTTCTTTTTTTTTTTTAATTAAAGCCATTATACTGTACCATATCAAATAATATGTAATAATATATATGGTTTCGTCACACCATCATCAAAAAAATAGTTATGTGTAAATTCATGAAGTCTGTATGCACGGCCCTGCTTAATACTATGGGTAGTTAACACAAGTAGCTTTCTCATAATCAATGGCAAGTGTGAAGAGAGCAGCTATTCGCTATTTAAATAATAGCAGAAAAGAAAAACTGGAGTGAATTGGAACATGGAACCAAAGATGCATATTAGTTACTATTTTCTGCTTTTATAGTTGGTGATAATCCATAAGATTAACCAGTGGCCATTTTTTATACTCATGCATGGAGCCCTTGCATTCCAAACTTCAGACTTGCCTATGAACGCTTATTTTGAATAAGACCCTATAAAATGAAATGCCTTACTCCGTTCAACCATATCTGGGGTTTCAGGAGTCAAAGGAAAATTAATTTTGCACGGTAGATCACGGTAAGTTCTCTAAACTGATCCTCAATTTAAGTTAAACTTCATTTAAAAATATGCTCTGTAAGGGAATAACCACAAGACCATATTGGTGTACAGTCTACTTTATGCTTTATGCATGATTTGATTTGTCAAAATGATGCTACACATCTGTTCGTATTGAAGCTCTTATTGTTTATATTTTCCCCTTATTTTCTTCCTTTTTTTGTTTTGTTTTTTGTTTTTCTTTTTGTGACTGGGTAGAATGTGCACCTGAGAGCCTGTTGCAAAGGTGGATGAAGCACAATTTAAGAGCAGCCAGGAGCAGAACCGCCACATGTAGAAATAAGCACTTTTCCTTGGACACTTGTATCAGCTCCTGTTGGTACAGTTAAAGATACAGAATGCTTTTTTTTTTCTTTTTGCTTTGCCTTTTCAGAACATTTAGTACTTTAACCAGAAGTTAACCTACTCTGTAAAACTTAATTCTTTATCAGCATTAACCGCTTAGTTATGGAAGGTGCCCCTGGTGGTAAACTATGGAATAACCCCATTCAGCTGAGAATATTGTACATTTAATATAAATTCATAAAAATGATTATCATCACACCTTTGCAAGGGATGTTTTGGGACAGCATGAAGTACATAACCAAATAAATATCCATTCATATCCAGGTTTGTCCTTTTTTTGCCCATAAAACATCCACTTGTTTATGTTTACATCCTACCTAGGCATACTTTGGGTTTTTTGTTGTTTCTTTTGTCAAAAATGGTTTTACCCATGAACATTTTCTGTTTAATGAATTCTTGAATTTCACCTAACCTGATGAAACTGACATTTTGTCATGAAAATCAAGGTAAAAGTTGTTAAATTTGTTATTTAGCTGAGTGGAATGAAGTGCTCTCATGCTGCTTGGTTTCAAAGTTGCACTTGCCCTTTGTAAAGATTACTTGTTGCTCCTAGGATTGATAAATACACTGATGTTTTAACTTTTGTACTCGAACATCAGTTGTAAGCAACTGCCTCTTCACATCTTCAATGAATTGCCTTCGACCACTATCAACAGTCTACATCTATGCGAGACTCTGAGCTTCTGCTTCCAGTCCTTTTGTATTTAGGATATCAAGACATTGTAAGCACATGGCTGGCTGCATTTTTGTGTCCTGAATTAATTCAGAAGTTTGATTGTATGACTTTAACACAATTCTGTAGCCTTTAAGCTGCCATGTGGACTCTAGCTTCTTACGCCGACAAAGATAAGGAAAATGTTTATCAGACCCCTGGCTTCAATAAAAACAAGAATCCAAACTTTGGTTGATTTTCACAGTTTTTTGTGTCTGTCTCTAAAGTGTTGGTTGTTTTTTGTTTGTTTTTTTCATGTTAAACAGAGTTTGCCTAAACTGAATATTTCTCCACTTCATTTCCTAACCTCCAACCCCCCCCACACTGAACCATACAATATAAGTGGTAAAATTAGTACTTGATGACATCTATAGTGCCTACTGCTCATTTAATAGCAGAAATACAGCTTTAAAAAAATCCTATCAGTAAAACTTAAAGATAACAAACATTCCACAAACATATTTTTTACACAATTGAATAAGTTTCAATCAATTAATCAGTAATATCCTATAAATTGAAACAAATTATATAGATATTGATATAAAAATGGTGCCAACTGTCAAAAGAAACCCCTCATTTCTTTGTATCTTTAATATAATAAAGGTGAAGTAGCAGAGCTCTACTTACATGAATTCATGTGTCTGTCTTAATGAATTTCAAACAGAATCACAGTAATTTCTGATATATAAATCTTAAACAGATACTTAAGTCAATGTGAACTTTTGAATAAATCTGTGTAATGCTGTCAATTTACTTAAATTATGGTATTCTGTGAAAAGTACCCCACGTTGAGGCCTTGCAGTTTGCAACACTGCACATTTCATTGGCTGAGGTTCATTTGGATTAAGAGTCACAGAGCCACTCTGAGATCTAAGCGGACTTGAACTGAAAATACTGAACTGCACCACTGAACTGAGAGAGAGTACCTGTTTTAAGAGAAACATCTAGGCTTTAGATAGCTTATCCAGCATCTGCAGTCACCAAGGCAACCCTTTTGATACCACTACATACCACGGGAGGGCAGTAAAGGCACCGATTATTTCATTCAAAGAAATTTGAGCATGGTTTTTAAAGTTTACATAACGTGACCGACCTGGCATGCCAGTTTAATGGCACTTCAATTTAGTGGAAAAAAGCTGTAAATCAAAACACAAACATTACTTTATAATGTGTATATATATATATGTAAAAAACACTTGGTCCCTAAGCTGCAAAGTCTTCTAATAATTTGGGGGGACATCCATATGCCCAGGAAAAAAGATACAGCAAATCAGTGACTTATGTTTTCATATCAAGGGTTCTGTTTTATACTAATAGGCTTTTAAAGATAAGCCATCAAAGGCTATTAAGATCATCTTGGTAATCGGCTCCCCTGGAAGATAGAGTGCCCTGCAAACTCCATGAAAACAATAGCAGGCATTCTGTAATGTTCTGAAGAATACAGAGATGGTCTCATCAGGTTTGGTTGCATGTAACTTGCAGGCTGCAGAAACACACTGACGGATGAGAAAGGACTGGTCGTAAAGAAAGAAGACCCAGAGGAAAAATGTAGCGGAGCTCGGTCCTGTCGGCGTGGTTCCGGCTGGATTCGTTTTGCAGGCTGTTTGGGAATACTTGAAACGGGCGCAGAGCCTGCACAAGAATGTGCAGTTTTCAGAGGGGCGGAGACAAGCTCTGCTCCGCATCCATAGCCAGTTAAGCGGCGTATAGGCAGCCTGACTGTAGGCTGCTGTAGAGAATAGCTTAAGTTTACAATAGGAAACAACAGTTTCTCTCTCGGTTCTTCTGGGGGCCATAATGGATGCATGTTTTTCGGTCACAGAGGCGAGTCACTCAGCCCGCTAGGCATTTTCTTCGGTGCTGCTAAACTAACGAGAATCTTCCATGATAAAGTGACACGGGGATTTGAACAAGTGACCCGCCTAACATAGTTATAAGTGGGGTTAATTTACAGAGACGCAACAGTGTGACCGGGAGGAAACACCGCAGGGTTACGTTAAACGGATTCCAGCCGGATTTTCCTGCGCGTAATGTTAAAGCGCACCTTCCGCGGCTGTTTCCCCCGTGGGGTGGCTACGAAAAGTGGACCGTGCGGTTTGTTTTCTCCATCCACATAAACCCTGCGTGGAACAAAGTGTGCTTTATGAGACATAACCTGTGCCGTGAGGTGGATCCAGGCGCCTTTTCAGCGTGGGTTTGTATGTGGTAACGTTTCGAGCCCAGAGTCCAGCGTCTCTCCCGAAATCATCATGAGGACCAGCGAGGAGCCAGATGGCTTTGACGGCGAGGCCTCCAACACTTCCATGATCTCCGGGGCCAGCAGTCCGTATCAACCCACCACCGAGCCCGTCCACGCGAGGAACGTTTTGAGGGGGATAAGGTGCGATTTGGAGTACCTCAAGTCATACTTTGGGATTTTAAAGGTGGTTGAAGTGGTAAGTTTGAGCACGACTGTACATTACTGCCATGTTTAGAGATGCACAGCCTTATAAAAGTCAATAAAACAAACTATGACGCACCACCGGTGCACATAGCAGCCCCTAACATATGGACAGAATCATTCTAATGACCCCGTTTTAAAAGCTAAAATTGCTGGATTGCGCTACGTGCATTAATACCCCATTCATTACTTCTATCCTTGAAGCCTGGTATAGTAATCCCAATGTGAAAATATTCATTCAAATGTGGCTTTCCAGGTCCTGGATTACCCTTCATCCCTCACAGGGGTCAGTCAAGTTTCATGCATACGCCTCTAGTCTCTGACATGTGAAGGTAGATTGTAGAGGTGAGATTGTTAAGGATCAAATTCTCATTCAGTCCTACTTTGCACACTTTACATGCAAAGTACATACATGCAAATATGTATTTATTAAAACAGATTCTTAGGATACAAGCTGTAGCAAAATAATACAGTATTTTAATGGTAAATCTTTGGTGGTAATCCTAGCAGTGCCTTTATAATGACCTTATTTTGTTTTGTCATAATTTCCGTCTCTCGTGATAAACTAGTGTTTCCCCAGGGACTTGAAAACAGTTGATTTGCATGTTTGTACGACAATACCTTAAATGTGTTTAGCAGCTGTCAGTCCACTCAGCTATTTGAGTGGGTCCTCAATTGCTGTAGGAGAAAGAAAACATACCCCAATTTCTTTGTCAGGATTTAGTGGTCGCTGGAAAAACACATTTCCCCTCACATCTGTACATCTAAGACGTCTGAACTGAGGCAGAGGCAACAACAAAGCAAAAATGAGGGCTCCCATAGCTCTGACAATTCACCAGAGGAGGAAATATCTATCAAGCTGGAGCAATTTCTCTTCTTCTGGTGCCAAAAAACTCAGACACAGGCCTGCACACTCACACGAGGTAGTATGTCCACAACATGGGAAACCATGGCATCAAGGAAACTGGTATTTAGGAACATTTGTGAATAGCACAAGCATACCAATAGACTTAACTGTTAAAGATAATGTCGCACAGTTGTAGCATTTCCACTGCTGCACATTTAAAACCTTGGTTAAACATGAGAAATAGTAGCATTTGAAGGCAATCAAGCTATTTTTATGGTGGCTTAAAGCCTCACTGGTCTTACAGAAGAGCACAGACTGCCCCTGCTGTTGCACACACCTGTGATGTTTACCTCAGTGTACGTGGGAAGTTAAGGTAGGACGCCATCTGTCATCAGTGTGGGTTTCATTTGGAAGAATTATATTCACAGTCTTCATCTGCTTCACAGTCAATGATAGAATGTTTTCTTTTGTACTTGACTTTTCAGCACTGCTCATTGATTAGTAATTTAACTGCAGATGCCCCCCATGAATGAAGAAATATAATACAATAAAAAATCTTAATATTCATGTGGGCACTAATATTTATTCCTAATATGATCGCCCATATATTATACTGTAAATATCTCAAGTAGGGCTAGCTAGGGGTTAGAGGTTAGGGTTAAGAAATCAGAACTCTTTTTCATTTAACAAAATAAAACAAGGTTCTTGAATGTAAAATATAATCTAAATAGAAGCAGTCATGCAAAAAGTTTGCCTAAATAAAAAATGTTCATGATTCATTAGAAATAAGATCAATTTAGTATATATCAAAAAAGATTAGCAAATTCTAATTCAGTGTTTTATTTATTTTTCTCACAGTGTCCCAACCTTTTTTGGAATAAGGGTTGCACTGCAAATAAGGCAAAGGTGCATGTATTTCTCTTAAAAATGATGATAAACTAAATATTTTTCAAGGACATGCGGTAAATTAAAACATAAGCTATTGCTCATGTCATGTGTATGAGCGTTATGTAGTGTATAAACATTACCTAAAATTGCTTATCTTCTGTTTCTACTTCATCTTTACTCGAACAGTTTGTTCAGCACTGATACTGTCGTATCTCCTTCACCTACAGGCACAGGACCATTGAAAGTCATCCAAGTTTACCTTCAGTATCTTAGAGGAGGCCTTCAAGGCTCGCTGCCAAATATTAACAGCCTCACTGGCGTGCATTGTTACTGCTGTGTCCTCTAATCGTTCAAATCTGTGCCAGCCGAGGCTATGTGATGCTCTTTTAGAACTGATAGATGATAATGCAATTCTGACTGCATGTGATTTACTGCGCAAGTACCTAATGTAGCACAGTTTCTGCTTAATCATGAAGCACTCCCCAGCTAGCGAGTTTGTTGAGCCTGTACTTTGTATCTCTGTGTCAGTGGAAATTCGGTCTGTGGCTGAAAGGACTATAGACGTGGTGTTAATATATCATCTTTGTGCAGTTATAAGTCAGTTATATAAAGTTACGATTAGCATTGTTGCAAAAGCACAGGACATTCTGCATCACAAAACAGTTTCTTGAAAGATCCACAAGTCTTTTTGCACACAGGTAGGAATGAGGAGTTCTGCGGTGTAAGATACTGGATGAATGTTAAGTTTTATTGATGATGACAGTTTCGCCAATTATCGCTCAAACGTCAGTGGGTCTGAATGCTTCACCCACCTCCTCTGGCAACGTTCGTGCTTCCCCTTTAACTTTGTCAAGGAAATGTTTGTCATATTACCTTCACACCCAGGCCTTATTTGCACTATGGTAACAATTACAAACTGCTCTGACCTTTGCACTGACCCATGTTTACGGAGCAGTTCTCCGCTTCGCTCTAAGAGGGGTGCTATGTGCTGAGTTGTTTTCTGTAGTTCGTAAACACTAAAGCTTCAGTCATCTTGTCTGTCCTGGGATGAATGGATGGGTATGCAGGCTGCTGCTGACCCTGTATTTATCAGAGACAAACCCCCGTAGGATGTAACCTGACCGAGGTGTGTCCTCCATGACTGCCGTTTTTTCTTTGTCTCTTTGCTGTGACTGGGTCGACAACATCCAATGGATATTCAGCGCACGTGCCTCTGCAATGACAAGAATTTGATACCTTTTAGCGCCTTGCTGTACATCAATCAAACTCACTTTGTTTCCCAACAAGCCTTGTGATTTCATGATGAGTCATGCATGATGGTGTATGAGCCCATGTTTCCCTTTTTTAAGGTACTTTTCTAACAAGCGGTGATTAAATATTACATCAATGTGTTTCATTGTGAATTTGTGGATGTTGAATAATGAAGTTACCAGATGCGCCCGAGTGTCAGCAAGCACTTCCTGCTCTGAAAGAGACACCACATTCTCCGCTCTCTTCTGGTTGAAACATTACTTATTCGGAGCTTGAGGGGAGACATAAAGTCAGCAAGAACGTTGTGCATGTATGCATTTTCCTACACATACTTACCTTATCCTCTGGAGATAAATATAACCTTCATTCAGGCTACATTTACAATCACATAGACGACTGTGGGCTGCTGCAGAAGTATATTTAACATGTTGTGTAATTTTTTTTTTTTTTTTTTTTTTTGTACATGAGGTCCCACAGCACTAGGACATATAACATATAATGTTGCACAGTCTCCACATGTAGGCCTCCATTCTCCTCAATTAATTTTCTGTCCACAGCAGATGGTGTATAAGAAGGTGATCTGAGTTCAAGAGGCCTTTAAAGGCAACTGAGAATGGGCATAATCCCAAAGATAAGGATGTGTGTGTGCATGCGGGAGGGAGAGGAGACGGTCAGTTCATGTGTGTGATCATGCACTTGAGTGCACACGATGAACAGGTTGTGCAGCGGTGAAGGTTGACATAAAAATCATTACTTACAAGATTATCCGGTGTGGTGCTTTGTGATCCCCACCCCCAACCCCAACCTCCTCCTCCCCTATGGTTGCCTGACACCTGCTACACAGGGACTCAGGGAAAGCAGCATTCTCTGTTTGAGAGACATGACATCATCCCTCAGCCCCAGCAGCCCTCCACTCCTGTTTGGGTGTAACCTTCTTGGTTGTGTTACAGTCACAGATGAACTGCTGTCCAACTACAGACTCTTAACGAAGCTACGGCAGCAGCACAAAATTAAACTCCTTTCTTAACGTTGGCTGGCTGAGTTGGGTTTAACGTTCTTATCTCTTCGCTCTAATGTGTCATCGTTAAAGTGTCACTGTTAATGCGACGGCTGGAAATGCAGTACTAGCTATGGTCCTTGAAGTGTTTCCTGTGTGGAGACATCTCAGCCAAGGAGTTGGAAGCCAAAGACAAAGAGTCTGTCACAATAGTACAATTCTCCACTGACGGTTCACCCAGTGCCAGTCGTCATGCAACAACACTTGTCAGAAGCAAAACACCCTGCTCATTTCACTGGATAAACAAGGTTGGGTATTGAGCTGCTGAAAGCCACGAGAGGAGGAGTGGTCTTTTACTAAAAGGACAGTTAAGAGTTGTTTCCAGATACATTTTTGGCAGTGTCAAGCAATGAAATGCAACTAAATGTGGTGAAGTTGTGTTCAGATAGCTTTAAAATCTATGTTGGGTTTCACAAATTATCCTTTAAAAGGTTTTTTTACTTGGAAGCATTTTTACATGGAAACTTTGAAACCAGATCAGCTCCTAAATAACCAAGTTTCCAGGTTTTAGGAACGACTGCTTGTAGTCTTAAAGGCTTTTCTGCAAAAGAAAGAGAGGTGATAAAAGTTTTACCTGCAGAAAAAAAAGATTTGATTGTGATAAATTTAGTTGTAAGAAAAAGCCCAAAATAACTCAGAATAGCATATCAAACCGGGCGAACTATAAATGAGCGAATACGACCATTCCCTGTGCGACTGTTTTCATTTGACTGCTCAGAGATGAACTTTGTGATTCATGACCCATCTGTAAGAACTTGGAACACACTCTCACACACATACACAGATACAATCAGTAGGTTACAGTTTTTTTATTGCATCTCCAAATCAGTCACATATTGAACACAGCTGTGAATGGAGAGTATGAAGGGCAATGATACATGTCGGCTTGTTTGTGCTTGTTTGACTGTGTCCGTTTTTTTTCTCATTAAGTCTTTTGTTTTGGGGGATTTTGGAAGATTAGGAATATTTATTTGATAAGGGGCTTAAGTTTCTGCCATCAGTCTCTCCATGTGGGTATGAAAGACAACTCACAGTGTTATGTCATGTATTATTGGGATGTAGAGGAGGAATTATGGAATAATTTGTTCTGTAATGTGTTTTATTGTTACCTTTGGTTTACAGTGGTTGGTTGGTTGGTTGGTGCAGTTTTTAGCTCATCCAACCGTTTTCCTTTGATCATTTTCCTCAGCTCTTCCCCGTTCCAGTGTCAGTTATCCTGACAGTGAAAGCAGCCATGTGCTCTTCCTGCTAATGTTCCTCCTTGTTTCACTGTCCAATTATGTTGATAATCCGACCACATCCCTCAACTCATGTCTGAGCAATTTCCTTGACTTTGTTTCCCCGGTGACTGAGAGGAAGCAGATTTCAAAGAGACTGGCTTCTTAATTACTGAATTAAGATCCTGCTACGGTGAAGGTATGACCCACCTACTCTTCCTCTGATTGGATGGTGCTTCTTGGTTTTTTGCTTAGGTTGGTTAGGTTTAGACATAAGCTGTGATGATTTGTTAAGGTTAGAGTAAAAGTATCAACCAATCAGAGGCAGAGTGTATGTGTGTGTGTGTGTGTGTGTGTGTGTGTGTGAGGGGGCTTGCTTTTTGCCATTGTAGAGTTGCAAGTTTGCTCAATTTTAGCTTATAGCATGAGTCTTTTGGCCCACTTTTTGTGAACACGAGTGTAAAGAGGGCTTTTTTTTAAGCTTGAAACTATCTGCATCGGCTGCAGTAATACCTTTGCGTCACATAAACTCTGTACTCTGCTGAAGGTAATCCAACTACTCTGTATAAATATAAACTAACCCTTATTCCTTTTTGAGACCATAGAAAACTTACAGCAGAGTAACAACATGCGATCAACAGTTTTCTCTGTCAAAGACTTTATGACTCAACATCATCAAGGACCAGGTCATTCTCTTGCAACCTTGTATCCTGTTTTCAATGCAACCAGGAGCAGCGAGACACTCTGTCTTTGCCACTGAAGCAGCACTTTAGTCATCTGTTCAAGGAAAAAATAACTGACTGTTGCAGCTTATTACAAGCTTTATATTACCTCTGTCTACTCTCACCAAGTGTTGTGTGTTTGTGAGCTGTGACAAATATCTGTTAAGTGTCTTGACGGATGTCCGCATGTCTTCTGAGAAAACATGTGGCAGTAAATGTTTTGCCTGCGAAATGGCTTAAGTGCTGTCTTTTCCTGTTTATAAATGCTAAATCACAGTCAAGTGACTTAGTTTTCTGAAATTAACAGACTATTCTAGCTGTTTTACTGTTTCCCTTTAACCACTTGGTTTAAATCCCTACAATATTGTTGCGATGTAAATAAATATATAGATAATATATAGGTATAATAATTAAAAAGATAAGTGGTCAAAAATACTGTGATATTTGAAGCCATGCTGTTTATGGTATTTTGCATAGCAATGTTTTCACTTACACGTTTTGCAAGTTTGTATTTTTTAAGGGGGAAGGAAGCTGTGTCGTTGCATTTTTGCATTTTATTTTCATCATGAAATGCGGCTTTGACTTTAAACCAAACCACCACGATCTATATTGTGTGCCACCATTCTGTCTCAAAATACAGACATAACATTTTTTGTTCATATTTTCCAGCCCTGCTTCAATGTTTTCCTTTTGCAAAAGCAGGAGAGCAAAAAGAAAGAAAAAAAAACTCTGTATCCTTTTGATTTGTGTAAAAACTGTACTTTAAGTGAACAGATGACAGAAAAACACAAAGAAGACGAAAGGCATGACTGTCAAACCACTTCAAGCCACAAAATAATGATTTTAATACAATCGGTAAAAATCTCAGTAACTGTAGCTGTGAGTGTTTGTGCTTTTTGTAAGAGCCTAAAACCTTTCCAAGGACTATGTTCAATCAGTTTAACATCCAAGGATTTTCCTAACTGAAAACCCATCAGTATAAAATTCATTAAATTAACATTTAATACAAAATTTCAAGCCTGTCCCGACCGAGCAGAACTAGTCTAAACTGGTCTGAATTCAGCTGCTTCAGGTCTTAATGTGTCGCAGTGGCATTTTCTCTACGTCTGTTATGTCTCTGGGTCTTGGACCGCTCTGAGCCAATCGGTAATCTGTGTGTGGTTTTGTCGGGGTCTAGATGGCAGGCGAACACCTAAATAGCAGAATTCTTCCCATACTGTGGTTTGTTGATGGATGTTGGCTGGATGGAGACATCTTTACAGGCTGCCAGGAGCGGGACTCATGAGATGGGCTCATGGCCTCCGGTCTATTCATAGGACAATCACTTCATCATCTGGAAAGCTTTGAATTTCAGCGAACAATCCAGTACAGTTACAGAAACGGCTTGACCCACAGTGCATTTCACAGCATTCATTCTGAAATGATGTTGCTTACTGACGCAAAATGATTTTTTTTTTTGTAGAGTAGCTCAGGCTGTGGGATGAATTTGAGAATCATCTAAATACACGTGGAACAGTCCAAACTTGTGGTGTAGTTGTGCAGGTTTTACTGATAAAACAGCCATTTAAAGAGCGAGACATTTAAAATGCACTGTAAATATAATACTCTTC
Source organism: Acanthurus tractus (assembly GCA_029783725.1). Taxonomy (NCBI): domain Eukaryota; kingdom Metazoa; phylum Chordata; class Actinopteri; order Acanthuriformes; family Acanthuridae; genus Acanthurus; species Acanthurus tractus. The sequence goes on from JAQNCA010000001.1 coordinate 11,006,540, forward strand.
TCTCCCGTCTCTCTCTCTCTGGGACTCTCACTTCAGGTCTTATCACTCATTGGATTCATCTGCATAGAGACCATCATGAAGTGCTCTCCCTGTGGAGGGGTCTATTTCTTCGAGTTTGTCAGCTGCAGTGCCCTCGTGGTGACGGGAGTCCTCCTCCTGATCTTCAGCCTCAACCTGCACACCAAGGTGCCTTTTGTCAACTGGAACCTGACGGTAGGTAAAAAGAGATCAGACACACAATGTATTTGACTTTGTTCGGAGCAAAAGATTCTTTATAAGGCTTTATAAGACAAAGCGGAAGCCGGTAGCAGCATACATTGATGGGTGTAGGGTTTTACGAAAGCATTGGAGCTAACAGAAGATTAAAGGTGAGCCGAGGAGTCACAGACGATTGTAGGTTATAGGTGAACACTAAACATCACACGACAATAAAATGGACTTCAGCCAGAATGAATTTATAACCTCCAAGGTGATTTTTGTTTTCCCTTGTCATCACAATAATAAATGTCAAGCTCCTCATGCTATAAATGTGATTAATTTCATGTTGCCAGTATACCTAGTATTACCTAGTGTTATACCTTACATGGCTGCAGCTCCTCTCTGCTTTAAGTAAATAGCCTTGTGCTTGTTATCAGGTAATGCTCAGCATGAAGTCTTTTAATAAATAAAGCTGTGAGACTTCATTGAGTGTGAACCTGGTTGGGAGGGCATAAAGTTTCATTGTTGCCACCAGGATCTGCATTGTCAGCTGTAAGCAAATGAGCTTGTGTGTGTTTTCCAGCTGATACTGGTTACCTTTCAGTGTATTTGCCTGTATACACAGCCAAGTGTTCCTCGTGGAGAAGAGTGGAAAAAAACGACTTAAGCCATCCCAAACTGTATTTTTTCAGAGGCTACACAGCATTCAGTTCATACATACGGTACACATTGTAGTAAGCAGTGGATGTTAAACCAGATGTCCTAATCCAATCATAGCTATCAGATTGCATTATGGTATCCTTGGTACAATATTCCATCTCAAACATGGAGGGAGGGTGTGTCTTTGGCTTCTGCTTTTTTGGCAGAATGATGCCAAATGAAAGCTTTTTACAGTCTTTGAGAGGTGGTTCAAATAATCTAAAATCCTCCTGTTCAGTCTTTCTCTGAGACGCTCTGTTCCTTTTCTCCTCAGGCTCACTGGCTTTCAGCTTCATCTAGTTAATTATTTTTCCACTCAGGTGATTAATAGCCCAGAAATGCATTCTTACATATATTGTTTGTGTGTGTGTGTGTGTGTGTGTGCGCACAGAAGTGTGCTGAAGTAAGTTTGGTTGTGGTTTGCCATTTGAACCACAGTGGTGATGATTCTTTAAAGAAGTTAGATTGCTTGGCTGAGTTTTGGCTCCTTGGTTTTGCTGGAAACATGCTGTTGGTTAATGTGTTGCTGCAATGGTATGAAATTCTCACAGTGCGATGATCATTTCAGAAAACATCACCAGAGACTTTGAGAAAGACTAAACAAAACGCTCCAAGGACTTTTAATTGAAAAATCCTTAACGTCAGAGACGGGCGCTGTGCGACACAAATCCCCCCTCTCCTCCCCAACAGCCAATCGTCTGCGTCATAACACGTGAAACAGGAAATATCTAGCCATATTTTTTTATAAGCTTGTCTTTTGAAACCTTGCTCAAATAAGACAAAATAAAACAAAAATTAAACCCTATTTTGGGACAAAGTCACCATCCTTTTAAATCTTTTTTTATCATATTGTCTGGTCTATACATGCAGTTTTTATGTCCTGGTGTCCATTTTAAGTGATGTTATGGCCCCTTTTCCAATTAATTTAGATAGCAGAAATTAATTTATGATGCAGAAAAACTTCAATATCAATGTCTCGTAGTATTACACGGTGATTATTATAATTATCATGGTTTCTATCATTATAATTACTGTTATAATTGTTGTCATTAGTCACGATGACCCAAAACGTAATGGATACAGATTATAATTCCTCAAAACATTTCGTCCTGCTTTCTATAATTACACAAATTTTGTAGAATGTAATTCCTTAGACAGCAATAATAAGTAATTAAAAGTGATCAAAAAAGGGCAGGACAAGTAATTCTGATTACAGTACAAACTCCCCCTGCTGTTCACTTTTGATTAAAAAAATGTAGCAAATGAAAACTTACCGTAGGTGTTGTTTTCCCAATCATGTCACGCAGACTCCAGGACTGTTGTAGCTAAGGAGCACATGCTGCGTGATGCTCGGGTCCCCTTCACAGTCGTTGGCTGCACCCCACGCTGTTTATGTCTATCAAGTTCAAAGCAGTTCCAGTCACAATGAGCCGCTGGGAATTTCACCATGTAAGCATTTCAGGCTGTTAACCGACTTGTTAACCCCTCTGCTGCCTTTCTTCATTTCCAAACTGTAACCGTGGCCTTGCGCTGCTGTTCCCCCTCTTTGGAGCGAGCTGTTTTATAAAACGGTTGAGAGTCTCAGAAGGAGGGTTTCAATCTTACAATTATGTGCTACATGATCCCATGTCATCCAATTCCTCCTCTGTGATGACTTTGGCAGAGCAGAGGGGGGCAAAAGAGCCCTGACCCCCATTCTCCCCCCCTCTGCAGTCCAGGGACCTTTGTCGTAAAGCCATTTTTAATTATTAAGTTGAACTTCAAGGTTTAGTTTGCATTACTGTGTTGCACAACCAGCCGGAGATAAAGGCAGACCACTCAGTGCATTGTTTCCCTGATTCCCACGGCCAAAACACTGTCGGCCATGCTTAGGGGCTCTGGGACAGAAGTGGGGGAACTTTGAGGACACAAAGGCAGAATCATTCAAAACACAAAGTGGAGATAGAGGGCAGAGAGAGATGTAAGTGTTGTTGTCCTAGTTTTTAAAAGGAGAGGAACCAGCCATTGTGCCCAGTAAATTCTGGCTGTTTTGTTTTGGAAACAGACAGAATCTCATCGCGCTTAATGCATAATTGAGCTTCTTTAAGAGGAAAGACAGTTGGTGAGCTTTGACTCGACCTGTCACAGCCTTACAAATTAGGGGTATAACACAAAACAACCATCTGCCATCTATCTCTCATGTCTCAAAAATATCTCTAATGACTGATGCTTTTGGTTTGACATTTACTTTTTTTTTTACAACAGTCCCCATTTGTACGGACAACCACCCACATTACTTTTTGTACTCAATCAGAATTTGATAGTTATGAGCTAAGACCAGGAGATATAAGGGAGTTCCTGATTAATTCGGTGATTTTCAATCAGATTTCTCGCTGTTTGCAGCAGTACGTGATGTCTGAGTGTACTGAGTTATGACAGGGTGGAGGTAGGTGCAACAGATAACTGCAAAAATCCTGATGCTGTTTAGAAAGCATCATTTAGCATCACTTCTACAGATAAACAAGCGTCAGAAAATCTGTTTTCTGAACAATCTGTACCTTGAAACTTTTAGTTAACCAATATATAAGATCATAAGTAGGTGGTTTCATAACAAGATTTACCCCATTTACTTAAAGTACCAGTATGCTGTCAGTATGTATTTTTACATTAATCCATCCTTGTTCCTCTGTTTGACTCCATGTTCTTCTGCTGGTAATGACCTACATCTCTCTGCTGAATCTGCACACACACACAAAGAGCTAAGGTTTGTGGTTATTATTAGCTACAGTCATTCATCTATCATCAGCTCAGACCAGAGACCACTTTCCTCATTTTGTATTTACTCTACCTGCAAGTGGAATCCAATAAAAGCTGTCTTGGTTTTGACAGCTGAAGTTTGCCACCCAAGTTGACAAAAGACATGAAATACTTAGTTCATATCTTTATTTGGCTTTTGGATATATTCAGACGGAGATGTGAAAGCCGGAGGGATGTTTTGTTCTTGCACAAAGCTTTCCGGGCCCTTGTGACTTGCTGCAACTGTCAAGAGAGTGGATTTTTATAATTAGTGTTCTGCTGTGTGTCCTTTAAGGTTTCCATAGTTGCAGTCCAATGAGTATTTTTAGCTTTTATCTTGAGAATACAACGGATAAAATAGAACCACATCAAGCAGCATGAAACAGTGTGTCAGCTATACAGATCTGTGTTTTTAGATGCACAGACAAGGTAAAAATGTAAGTTATGCTTGTCTGTTTTTTTATTTGTTTAGTTTTTATCTGTGTGAATATTTACATTTGTGTTGTACATGCACGAATGTTGCTACATGGTTTGCAGGTTTAATGTGATGGGGTCATGTGCTTTAAAACAATGCATATGCAATTTGTCACGGTTGACTGAGGTTTGAACTGTATCCCAAACTATGCAACTGCTTGTTAATGGATGAAGTACAGTATTGTGCAATTAATTTATAGTTCCAAGACTAAAAACAAATATTTCATCTTAAATAATTTCTATATTCTCAAAGGATATTAGCAATGTACAGTGCTCTGAATCTGAGCAGATACAGAGAGGATTGTAAAACAATGATATGGGCCAATAATAAGCCAGAGAGTCGGTGGTTTGATCCAGCCCGTGCTTGTGTTATTTAAGGTTTTACAGAGTGCTGGCCTGGTTAAAATGTGGAATGTGGAAAAGAGTGAAGCGCAGGGACTGAACCGACTGGATCTGGAGAGAATATGGCATCTGAAAGCTGCAGAAAAGCTTTTCTCTGCACATGAGAACAGGACACTGGAACGAGGATCTGCACCATTTCCTGTTTAACCAGTTGAGCTTATTGTGTGTGTGTGTGTGTGTGTGTGAGCAGTGTTTGTAGTGTGTGCATCTGAGTGTGTGTTGGTTTGTATGGAGTGTGTGTTTGTGCGGTGGGTGGGGTTCTGATTTTCGTTGGAAGGTTAGGATAATAACACTGGTGTACATTGACTGTGTGAGTTAGCATGTGATGTTATGATTGCATATTAATGCGTTACTCATTAAACTGCAGGATCAGTGTCACAGTTTTTACACTCTGCCGAGTTGCCTGCTTCTTTTGTGGTGGGTGTTTACACTTGTGTGTGTATGTGTGTGTCTGCTGAGCCTCGTGTGTCATATGAGAGACCATGTCTGCCATGATCACAATCATGCATCTGATCACGAGGACTATGCCCCAGTCACGCTGAGCCCTTCATTATTAACCCCTCCCTAACTGTCTGCACTGCTGAAAACAGGAGAGTAAAACATCAAAGGGAAGCATCTCTTTCTTTCTTCCTCTCATGTGTTAAAAAGGTGGGGGATGGAGAGAGTTATGTGTGTGTGGAGAGGGTGTGTTTGTGTGTAATATGAGGTGCTAGGTGGCTTTTAAGTATGTGCTGTTGGCTTCTTTTGCCCTCCTGTGGTGTTAAGCTCGTAGTGAAGCTCCAGGTTTCAGTCTGGCTGCTCAGATGAGAAGAAGCAAAACTCTTTGTTTTTCTCAACATAGTTGAAACTTCATCCAGAATGTCCTTCCTGGATGTTGCGTCAGCCACATTGCAAAGACTAATGTGAGTTTTAGACTGTGTTAAAAACACCTCATTAAAACTCCTTTTCAGACATGTTTTTACTTTTTCAATCATTGATATTTTTTTTAATATGCTTTTTAGCATAGAAAAAGTAAAAGAATAGCATTGAAAGGGGCTGCTGCCTTATTTAATCTTTCTTTAAGAAATTCTAGATCTATCAATTACATGACTCTTGCCACCCACCGCTGGTGCTCAGGCTAGGTCAACCAATGAAAGAGCAATGTGCATCAAAGAGGCTATTGTTAGCATTGAGGACCCATGCAGAAAATCGGCCAAAAAAGTATATTAATGATGCTAAACAATACTGCAGTGTTGAGCAGTTTCAAAAAGTACTTTTTCTGTATGTAATTATGCATAAATGTAATTGACACACACAGTCTTGCATAGTAGATATTTACTATGGACAAAATAATTAAAGCTGCTCCCCTCATTAAAAAACTTGCTTCTCTCTCCTGCAAAAATGATACTGATGTCGCCGATGTTGTCTTGTATCTGTGTCCTCCTGTAGGACTTGGTCAACACCGTTGCCAGCACCATCTTGTTCTTCTTGTCGTCTCTTGTGCTGATCTGCATCAACCACAACACTGGATCTGAAATAGCAGCAGTGGTGAGTAGACTGAACTGCCCTTCTGTGCCAAGATATACAGATTTGTATCATAACAAAGATCTTGACTGACCTCCTCTTATCAGCCATCAAGTTTATAATATCAAGGCATATCTCAGCGGATTTATACTGGTGCAGAATCATGTGATGCAATGGGAGAGTGTCAGATAAAACTTCAGCAAAGATCTCATTTCGCTTTGGGGTTTTTCCCAAGGAAAGTTAAGCACATTTAGCTGTATGTGTCTACTCATACACTTAAAATATGAGCCTTTGAGCTTAAAATCATTAGTCTGCACAGATTTTCATGCAAGTTGATGCAATTCAATCAGCCTTAAACAAGTTTGCATTGATAAATTTGCAGGCACATATTTCAGAAACTCAGTGCAGCCTTTGTCTTTTGGTTCCCACTCGCATTCAGAAGTCGTTATTCTACTTCCTGTTTCCACTCTGCTTGCAGATCTTTGGCTTCCTGGCGACAGGTGTGTATGGAGTCAACACCTTCCTGGCGGTACGGAAGTGGCGCCTCGGCAGCGGCTGTCAAGGGGCGACTCAGACCAGCGAGTACATGCGAGCACGCACGGCATCTCGTGGAGAAATGGAGGCAAGACCCGATCTAGCATGAGCGCTGGCAGACAATCAGACAGACTAAGGGGAAGCCACACTACTGGCAGCTGACTGAAACGGACGCTAATCCACCCTCAGAAGGGTTTTCATGTAGGTCTCGGGTGGAAGGGCCATCTCAAGCTCACCTCATGCTTTCGACTTCTCATCACAACACCTCAGCTGTGCTTTTCAACTGCCGAGCTACTGAATACGTGAGCTCTGTGGCTTTGTTTATCTGGCATCCAGGCTTCAGTGACGAATAAAGACTCTAAAAATGAAGAGCTCGACTCAGAACTGAGATTAGTCTCCGTTCTTATATACATATCTTTCTAAATGAGTGTGAAGGATGACTTTTATGAAGAGCCAAATATAAAAAAAAAGGCTGACTCCACTCCAGCTGTCAGCACGTTCTTGTTCTGGTGTAGAATTGACTTTATGGAAAAGTTTCGTGTTTCACTGTGAATGAAGTTAAGTAAAAGAAGGCCAGCTTTCATACAGATTGCTTATTTTACGCTGCTTTCAGTGAAGTTTGTGGTGATGAATGTGATCATGGATCCAGGAAACCACCGGACCGGCAACATACAGCAACCTGCAGCACAACAGAAGCACCATGACTTTACTGTTTTCTCATACAGATGACAGGGTTATTAAAATGAAAGAAAATAAGCAGAGAAAAAAACTGGTGTAATCTGAAAGGAAAGAAAGCAATGCCCTTTAAGAAAAAATAAATCTATACTTATGTAATGTCGCCCAGGTACAGAGTGAAAATGACAGAAAAATCAATGTAAATTCATTTCACTTTTGTTTTCAGCAATTAGATATTGAGACTCATTTATCATCATTTTGCAACTTAAGGTTGCACAACGAAAAGAATATTGTAGCCCCTTCATGCAAATCACACACAGAATTAGTATTTTATTTATTTAAGTATTTTATCTGAATATGTGGCTATTCACTGACATATTGTTCTTGGCCCAGAAAAAGACACACTGAAGCTACTGTAAGACTAAATTTAAATAAATATAAAACTTTTCCTCACAACTAAAAATACTCAAATACACTATAAAAAAAACTTAAACCTAAACCAAAAGTAAAACTAAAAAGTGACACTTTACTTAAAAAACAAAGCAAAACAAAACGTTTATAAGACATCAGCCTTTGGCTTTTACCTGTGAGTAAGGCTGATATTTATATATTTTAATATAAAGATAAGAGCTGACTAAAGGAGTTTAGTTTTTTATTACTTTACAATGCCCATTGGCCACTATTATTCTCTTTTATGACAGCAATTGTATGGTAGCATCACAGGGTCATTTGTTTCTACAATAAAGATGGGCAGCTGACAAGAGTTGCAAATATTGAAATGAGTAAAAATAACTGAACTGCTTGGCAACACAAATGCGTCCAGTGACTTTTAACAGGATTGTGGGACCAAAACCGAAATTCCCAACACTTCATTCCATCTATTTTTTATCCTCAAACTATCCAAAAAATGTGCACACTAACACTGGCTTCAATTTCAGAAGCAGGTTAAAACAGGTGACAATACAATAATTCCTATCTTGTTGCTTTTGCACATATTTTAGGCTTCAGTTAACATGAATGTTGACCATACATTGGTGAGATTCATTTTAAAACAAACGTCTGTAGGTGACCTGGTCATGATCAAAGCCCTCAGCCTATACACTGTATCTCAGGTATCGACACACTCCTTTTAATCTTTGATTTTTGAGAAAAAACATTTGAGATGAAATCACAGGGTGCCTCGACCTGAACGCTGTTTTTCTGAATGCCTTCCTGATTATTAGACAGTTATGTTAAAATTATTTGGAAAAAAATCTTGTGAAGGTGGAGACAGGTGGGGTGGGAATATGGTACATTCAGCTTTATGGTCACAGTTAAAAAGGTTTGGGTTTGGTTCAGTTCAAATGTCTGTAAATGTATCTATAGTATATTATCACTCACTTCATGTATAATGAAATCTGTTATAAAGCTTGTATCTACAGAGTGCAAACTCAATTCTTAAATCTTTTTTTTTTCTGTTGGGCCAGTGGTCTTGACTGACAAACAAGAGACTTAATCTTGAAAAATCACATCATATCTGCATTTAAAGGTGAAGAAAGAAGAAATGTCGACTTTTAGGTGTCTTGCATTGATTTAACTTGTTGAATTCCTCACTACAATTACATGTGTGTGTGTTTTTGTTGTTGTTTGAGACCTTGTTTGTTTTGTATATTAGGCTTGGGTGTATTTGCAGATGGTCTAAATCGACTCTATGGCTCCCTCCCCTGGTCCTCATCTAAAAATGTATTCCTTATGACTTCAGTGGACTGACTGTACAGCCAGATAACTAGAGAAGTGTGTGTGTAATTGAAGGACCAGAAATGTGTTTGACTGTGGGTTGAAATGAAAAATAAAAACTTATGGCTTCTTAAACAGCCTGAAAAGTTTCCACATTAAACAGATTAACCCGACTTTCCTCATCTTTTTTAGTAACTTATATCATGTACAACTGCTACAAATAGTTTTATGAATAGACAATCATATGTGTTATTTTGTCTGTGACTTACATTGATGGATTTGTTTGAGTGATGTTAAAATGTTCACATTAACATTTGTACAGGAAACTTTGCTGCACAATAATGCAAAATGCATTATGCTATTTAAAAAAGATATGAAATGACCATGTCACAGCTGCAGCTCTCTATATACAACCTTATGTTATGCTATGTTATGAGGTATTTGTATTTATGGGGAAAAGAAGAAATGCTTGTGATAAACAGTGGACATTATGAATCTGTTAGGATGAAGTGAAGATGTGAGACGCTCCTCTGTTTCCTTTTAATTCTGTGTGACGTGTTCATGATTACAACAAGGTCTGTCATGTACAGCATGGAGCCGTACTTATGTGTATTTTTTGTATTTAAAAAGAAATCACAAAGAGGCTTTACATCAGTTTATAGTGACAATTTCAATAAAGTGATTCGGACATTATTGAAAATAGCTCAGGTTTTATTCAAACACAAAAAGATATAACAGTAAAAAACAAACATTTCACCTATGCTGGTTCAGCATCGGGTCCTGTGTAGAAAATGGAACTGTGTGTTTGTTCATCTTGATCATAACATTATTTTGTAACTTGTGTGTTCACAGAAAAGTGGTATAGTTGAGTATTGTTGCTGTGCTTTTTCACATTTGGTGAAGCTTAATTTTGAAGGATTACATTTTCTTTTTTATAACTAAAATGCTCCTTCTTGACATGTAAATATACCATTTGTTTTAGAAAGCCACTAAATTTAAATTGCACAAAAAAACTCTCATAAAGGCACAATGGTGGATAGTTATTGGCTGAAAATCAAACTAAGTGTTTCAAAGATTAATGCACCAGTTGCTCACATCAATCAATAGTCCACACAGAAATCAGAGGCATTGATGACAATCTTTAGTCATCCATTTTATCATTTCACAGTGCTGTTGTAACACTCATGTAGTGCAGTGTATATTACATTAAAAGGTTCAGTGTGTAAGATGCATGGGGATGTATTTGTAGAATACTGCAGAGATGGATGGGGATATAATCTTCATGAATAGGTTTTATATAATTGCCTGGATACAAGAACTGTTGTCTTTTCATTACCTTAGAATGAGCCCTTTTATAACTGCAGAGGGAGCAGGTTCTCCACCCTGATGCACCACCTTGTTTCTACAGAAGTCTGGAATGGACAAACCAAAGACAGGCTTAAAAAAAGGGCCACCTGAAATTCTTCTGCAAGTTAAGAAGGGAACCTTGAGTAGAACATTCAGTCAGGCGCAATATGCAACTTCACCACTAGGTGTCACTAAATCTTATACACTGGACCCTCAACAGTCACTGTGGCATTGGAGTGTGTCTATTGTCTCAGTAGTGACAGAGGCAGAACTGAAGAATCAAACATACGTACAAAAGTGTCAAAATTAAAAAAAGTAATAAAATGAATGTAGAACAAAAATTAGCAAAAGCTGCTTTAAATAAAAAAAGAGGTTCACATACAGGATATACAGCACTTATCAAAACCATAATGCAAAACAACAAGTGGCTTTAATGCAGTCTGACTTACGAACACACATAGGTTGTAAGAAGCACATACAGCAGACAAAATGGAAAAAAAAAGTCTCTTAGACTTTGGGTTAGTTGACTAGGTTTGAAAATATGTCAACATCTCTGTTGCTTAGATTCATAACAACTTGCAAACATAAAATATTCAAAACATATCATTAAAATATGTAACGACCCAGAAAAAGTTGTCATGCAGTACGGTACGCCACAGGAACTCTGTTGACCTAAAAGTAGGATTCAGAGGAAGCAAACATCATCTTCTGATGACAGAAATACACATGGTAGAGTTCAGAGGTTGGACGGAGGTTGTAACCAGCCAACCTGCAGCCAATCTGTTCTTCTCTGTGCTGTTAATATGTTTCTCTAGTACTAATGATGCCACAGGTACATATAAAAATCCTCTCCTTCCATTTTTATTCAGCGCTACCACTTAAAACATTCTTGTTACTGCACAGATATATTATTGGCACTTGTGTCTTGTCATGTCTTCACCAAGGACATTAATTTAGTGTTCAATATGTCACAGTACATGCCTAGAAGTCTATAGAAGTTATTATTTCAGTCAAATATTTCTACAAAAAAGTTACGCTAACTTAGAATTTCACAGCTTCATGACTGAACTGTTTTGTTTTGTGCATGAGAGTAGTATGAGTAGTTTATGAGAAATGTATTTGTAAAGGCCTGTAAATGAAAAATTTTAAATGACCAAAGCATTGATGCATCAGTTTAGACTTCCTGACTGTCTTGACAAGATTAATGTTTGAAATTCATTATCAGTGTGACCTTGGTGCGATCTCTATTGTACCTAGTATAAATGTATTGTGGCATATTGAAACACTTGCAGATTTTTGCAGACGGCAGCTCAGCAGTAGCAATTCCTCCTGCAAAGGTTTTGTTTCCTTTGCTCAAACATATTTGCCGGGTCGAGATCCTCGTGATCTCAGTCTGAATCAGAGTCTGAAAACTCATCTGGAAAAACAAAGTGAAAAAAAAAACACTTTCAGTATCAGAATGGGTGTTAGCTTTCCATAGGGGCTTTCTGTGGGGGATCATATCAAAAAGTGAAATTTTGACGAGTGTTTCATGCAAGAAAGTTACAAACCATAGATATGATGCATATGAAGACATTTTTGTCTTTAAACATTAATATGACATGATGGATTAAAGTTTGAGTCATGGCATCACAGAAAATATTAATTATTTTGTTTTCATAAAACTACACAAGTGCAAACTTTGAAACATTGTTGGCTCCTTGTTGTTTGGAGGGTTTGTTCACCCACATCACCATAAAGGTATTCACATCCTTTGGGGGAATCAAACGGTGCAGACAGCTTTGATTTTATTTACTGTGGTCTTAAAATTTCTGTTTCAGAAACTCGCACCAAAATATGATTTATTTTGAACATATGGGTGTGCAGTATAAAGCGGCACAATTTAAAACATCACATACACCATGTATGGGTTCATAACTGGACTTACCTTACATGTACAAAACAATTTCTGCTACTAATGAGAGTATATAAATTTTAATACGGGAAAAAAGATCATACTATATGTCCATACATAAAAGAAAAATACTCTATTAAAACCATATGTCCTTAAATGCCCATATACCAGATTTTGATATGAGTTCTTACCTTGCTGTCTTGACGGCTCGTCATTGGACTCCCCTCCTTGCTTCAGGAAATTAGCCAGCTCGTTGAAAATGACATAAAAATCTAAAGCGAAAACGATGGTGGCAATGAAGCCAAATATCTGCAAAAAGACGGACATGTGACATCAAAACAGTGAAAAACTATCAGCCAAATAAGAACTGAGGTTGTTCAATGGCTTTGTCTGATGCAAGCACTTAGTAATAAATAAATTAAGATGGTGTAAGCTTTACCCCTGCAGCCTTAGAAGAACCATCCGTATATCTGGACACTGCAATAATGGAGATGATGAAGAAGATGATGGAGGCAGTCACACATCTCATGAAATCCTTTGAAAGAAAAGAAACACCATCAACAGTGGAAACGTCAAACTGTATATTACTGTTTTCTTCTTTTTGCACTGGAAGACAGTTTTTCAGCATATTAATGTAAATCACAGTGTTTTGCTTTTTTTTTTTTATTTAAAAAATTGGTCTCACCATAAGAGGCCAGAGGAAGCCTTTAAACCTCTCATTGAATTTGGTTGAGTAAGCGAACAGCAAGAAGAGAGCAGCCAGGAACTCCAGCAGGGGAACTGTCACGAAGGCTGCCGCGGAGGCTCCCGCGAAACACACAAACGACACAAAGGACAGAACCTGCAGAGGCAATTAAAAATAGAAGGAGTAAAATAAGTGTAACATTTATATAAATGAATGGAAAAATTTGAGACAGGAAGCTTGAAGCAAAAAGTTAACTAATATCTTCTTCCTTTCATGATTTAAGACAACCAAGAGACACTTTATTTGTATATTTATCTATTTCTAAGTGAGCTGCCGGAAGCCAAAAGGCAAATTTACATTTTTAATCCAACTGAGAAATCAAAAGAAGTCCAACTGTCTTTGATCTTTAAGATGTTACGTTGCCCTGAAGCTGTAAGTCTGCGTGAATTACAGCCCCAGGCCCACTTCCTGTAAGGAGATACAGCTGTTAAAAGACAATGTTTACTCATGCAGGCTTGTACAGTGAATCCCTCACGTTCTCGCTCACACACTAACACACTTGTGCAAACACTTACTGCAAACCCTCACAAACACAAAACTGCAGTAATGAAAGAAGACGTTAAATGTGTTCTGCATTTGCAACAAGGTCATAAGTAGTTACAGTGCAAGCAAATGCGGCTGTCCTGTGTTTGAGGCTCTCCACTGGAAGAGCTTGACACACCATGACAATACAAATGAAAGTGAGTCCAGACACTGTAATCTCAAGCGGGCCCAGCCATCTTGTCTTTGTCTCAGTCAGTCATCCTACACTGCCCTGAGGTTAGGCACTCCCCCTGACCGAAACCCAAACTGCTGCAGCTGCTCTTTTCTAAAAACTGCTGCTACTGAGCAGCATCATGTCAGGGATCCATGAGATTTCTCAGTAATAAAATAATATCTACAGGTAAACAATAGGGACTTTTTTTTATCAAGTTTTTCCTCCAGCATGTTTGCAATTGAAGAGCAAAGTCTTGGGGCACACACATGTTGGGTTGACCTTGTTACAAAGAACAGCTTATGAGTTGTTTTTTGTAACTACACTTTTCTATGCCATGCATCATCTAGATAAGAAAAATCATATATTGCATCAGTGAGGAGAATTATATTTCATGTTGTTAAATGTCAACAATGACACTGCTCTAGGACTGCAACTGACAATTAACTTCATTAACATTTTGTTGTTTTTGATTGTGTTTTTAATTGAATATCGATGAATCCCAAAGCCTAAAGTAATGTCCTCTTTTTAGTATCAGATGGGAGATGGGGGGGGGGGCATGTGTTCAAAGCCTTGCCCTTAAAAGGTCGGTAATAAGTCGAATGAGCAGGTATTAAATTTTGTAAAGAAAAAAAAAGCTGAGTGCACACGTGAGCTTTCAAACTTACAAAAAGCCCAAAGAGACACTCTACAAACTGAGCTAAGTCTTCTGGCAGCACTTTTTTTTTAATACTACCTAGAAAGGAGGCGCATTTGGCACAAATTCACCATAACATGTTCTCTTTTATTGACAGCTTGTTTGCATTTTGAAAATACCTTGAACGCAACAAAAATTGTCTCTCTGAAGCACTCTGAAAGTGCTGTGAATTCACATTCCTTATCGGGCCGACTGCTGGCTGAGACTGAGAATCCTAATGAGAAAGTCATGGCGGTCTGACACACTGTGTACAATAATGCATGCTCAGTAGGCTATGTGTCTGAGTAATACTCCTGAGAATGAAAAAGCTATGGGCTGTGCTCGCTTTGGAAGATATTCAACAGTTGAGTTCAGTGAATATGGGCTTATGCAACTCTGCCTGTAAGCTTTACATTGTATAAACACAATAAAGGCAGGAACATTACATACTGTATATTAAACTGTACACACAAAAGCTAAAACCAACTTAATCCCAATTCAAAGCTGTTGCCATCCCATTCAGATTTGAACCTCACCTGCATTGTAAAGAGGCATTTTGTCACATATATCTGGTATCTAAGCAGGAGGTCTGGCTTTATTTTACCCAGGATTTTGAATATTTTTCTCACTCTCAGATTTAACCATGGTGTTATACAGTGGAAACTATCCTCTTAACATCTCTGGTCGTATTATTGCAAAATTGTTGACAATGTTGCATATTTATGATCAAGTTAGCCAGAATGCAGCATTTTGTAAAATATTAACAAATTTATCCCACAGAATTCTTGGACATGGGCAAGAATTTTCCTTTTTTTTTTTTAAACAGTATAGCTTTTAAATGCAAAAATATGTGTTCACATGTACTAATCCTGAAGATTGAATTCCATTCCCTTCCATTACTGTTTTTTATTAAAATTTATCCAAAAATCACAATTTTTTAACCAATGTGTTGGAATCCAACCACAGGAAGGACTCAAACCCTGAATTCTGGTTTTACAATCCTGCACTTTGCATTCCTCTCATCCACCCTGACCACCTCCTTGTGACTGCAGTGTGGTGTACAAATGGAGTGCTTCACGCATTCCAAGAAACATAGTGTAGGCACAAAAGATCCTTCCATTTAAATACTACAGCTTAGAAGTTATGCTCAAGGTTATGATTTAAAGAAAAAGGGTCAATTCATGTCCATATATATGAATCCTTAATTCTATGCACTGCCATGAAACTGTGTTGGAAATGACAACACTGGATTTTTATTTCATCTTTAAATCAAGTCAGGTGTTGAATTTCCTGAATTGGCCATACATAGAGGATCTTAGACATGGAAAACTCAAAACATGGATAAGTAAAGCTAAGACTTGCATTGCAAGATACTATACAATAGGTAAAAAGGGGAATATTTTTTTATAATTTAGCATTTAGCGTAAGTCAACGGAGGCAAGGAGACTGAGAGTTCAGCCACACAAACTATAAACACAGACACAGTACAGCTTACCTGACAAAAATAATGCCAGGTACAACACATATCTCCTTTCTCTTTCACTCTGTGCAAGTTTAAACCAGGTGTGCACTCTCACCTATATGTACACAGGAGGACACATTTCCTCTGTCTACCATCAGAGGCCCTACAGAGGCGTTTTAGCTGATGGCTGAAGATCACTATGTCACATTGTTAAGTAGCACTAGAGAGGCAGCATTGTGTGTTTGTGTGTGTCTGTGCTTGTCACATGCGTGTGTGTGTAAGTGCATAAAGACGTCTGACGAGCTCTGCACTCACCCACGCAGTGAGGACTGAGCTCCAGGCTACATGTTATGGCCTATGGACTATGGAAGGATGTGACTGTGGGGATCATGACTGCTCTCTCACAGTCTGACATGAGGAAAGTGCCACATGACACAGATGTGAGGTTTCACGCCAAATTCTCAACACAATTACTGTACAGTTACCCTCACCCACATACACACGCACAGTACAAACCACCACCACCACCACCCTCCCTCACCACCTACACCCCCAAACAGTTTTTCAGTTCCCAGTTTGATGCAGTCTACTTAAAAAATGGCTAAAAATCAACCACTCCGGCTTGATTTTAAAGCAGATTAACTTCATTATGCACATGTTGCAAACACTGTGCACACACATGCACACACACACACACTGAGAGGCTGAAAGAAGCTTCAGCTCTTATGTGGCTTGATCACTGATGATACAGTGACTCAGTGAATGTCTTCCTGTGTCCAGTTACGCCTGAATGTTGAGCAAATGCAGAAATTCAGGACCCCACAGTTGCCATTAAACGTAACAACTCCTCCCTTTACTAATGAAAATCTTGTGACGACAACTAACTGGCCTATTTTTTTTAAAAAAACACAGTTAAACTAACTCTCTGTAAATGTGCATTAAAGCAACACACTTTAAGAGCTGCCATAACTATTAGAAAACTGAAAATATATATATCGGAAACGCAGCACGCGTTGATTTTTTTTGTGCGCATCAGACCAAAACAATGGCTCAGAAAGTTCCATTTGCTCCAGAGCAGATTCCTCGGGTCATTTCTTACCACTTCAGCAATAAGCAGCATGCCTTTCCTTGAGGTGGCGAACTCTTTGCTGGGAAGAACGGCGGACAGGACAGTCCGACGCGGCCGTTCCGAATCGGGAGCCTCGATGTCCCCCATGTTTGAAAAAAAAAACTATTTGTGTTCCCCTCAAACTTCAGATAGTCCAACTTTCACGAAACGTAAGGGATTCAAAGCAAAACAGAGAAGAAGAAGAAGTAAAAAAAAGATGTGTGGAGGCGTGAGGCTTCTCGGAGGTGGAAACGGAAACAATGACAGCGC
>JAQNCA010000001.1:11048545-11060010 GCA_029783725.1 Acanthurus tractus
ACAATTTATTCACATCTATGATACCAGCTCAAACCAACAGGGTAAAAAAGGGCACTGTGATTGGTTGACTGAAAAAATACAATATTTTGTCAACCCCAAACTACAACGACTTCTTTTTTTAAATTTCCACTTAACAATGAGTAAGTCTATCTCCAGTGATCAAATAGTACTTACTAAGTGCAAAATTGCATTCTATACATATGAGCATAAACTGTGCTCCATCAATCTGAACTTTAGTTTAAAAAATGACACCCATCCGTATCCTCCCCCTCACCCTCACCAAATCTAAGCACCTTTACCAGATCATCTCTCATCTCTACACGGAGACCCATTATTAGTGGCACCCAGGGTGCTCAAGACTGAATGTTAAGAAGCTAACTTTTGTAGATTTGCTCTTCAACATTAACATGTAGTGTGATGTTCCTCACCTTAAGGACTCTTCCTCTGAACAAGGTCTCATGTAAACCAATGGCACTATGCACAGAGTCTCGATCAGAGAACTCAATGTAAGCAAAGCTGTGAAAGAGGGAGAGAAGAGATAAACACTAAATAAACTTTGATGCCGGCATACCAGTAGAGTTGTATTCTATGGTCAAATAGTGTCAGGTAGATAAGATATTAAAAAAATATATATGCAGAAGTTAAACCCACCCTTTGGGATGGCCAGAGAATCTGTCGCACAGGATGGTAACTCGGTTAACAGGACCACAGCCATTAAAATGAATCTCTAGCTCATCTGCGGTAGCACCATAATCTACCTGGAGTTTTGATAAGCAGCATCAGATCAGGTATGGCCAAAAAAAACAAAACATGCTCAGTATGGACAGAAAAGTCTTACATTTCCTACATAGACCGATCTGTTGTCTGCGTCTATCCTCTCCTCAGGGGTCATGTTGTAGAAAGGTCCTGTGAAGGAAAATAACAGTTGAATACACTGCTACTGCACATGCTATGTTGTTAAAGTACGGTCTACACATGGTCACTCCAGGTGAAATAACCACAATGATTATTTTCACCAGCATGTCTATTTCTTGCATCATCTTTTATAACACATATCTTAGAATCTGGCTCCCCTCTGAATGCATTTCTGTTCTGAGGAGAAACCAAAAGGGAGTAAGGGGAGGAAAGGGAGGATAAAAGGGTTGAGGAGATGCACAGAAGCAGAAAAATTGCCACAGGCAGCTGGGAGGACCCTTCTGGTTCTCTGAGGCTCACTGCTTCGTCTCATTGGGCAGTGATCAGGCACATGTGAAGTGTCCCAGGTGTTAGCCAGATGGTGGAGGATGAGGCTACTTCACCTGCCTGGAGGCTGCGATGCTACACACCTGGCCATGAACACACCGTCGAGACTTCCCAAATGCATAATCAGCATTTAGCAACAATGTGAGACAATAACAAACCACAGGGCGACTCAGACCCCTCAGTGGGCTGTCTCACCAGGTCGAGGGCTGCTGGTCAGGAGCTGCATGTCTCCTGCCCCACATCTCTCCTCCTCCTCCCTCAATCTCTCTGTCTCTTCTTCCATCTCCAGCTCCTGAACCCTGGCCTTGATGGCTGCCAGCTCCTGAGAAAACACAAGCATGGACACCAGAGTATGAAGTCACTGTGGATAGAATATTCCGCTCAAAATAGACTGGCAACAAACTACAAAGAACTCTGTATCTCAATGTTATAAAAAAAGAAAAAGGAAACTGAATGAAAGTACAATAATACTGTGAAAAGAGCATAAGGGGGTCACTGAACGGTCTGAGGATAAAAAGTTGTGTGAATTGAATTTTGTAGCCTCCAGAGTCTGCCTGTTTACAACCAAATTTTACAACTAAGGGGATTCTGGATCTTCAAAACACTAAATAAGAGACTAACTTTTGCATGAATGGTGCTCTCTCATTGGCCAGGTGGCCCAGCATCTGTGAGTGCTGCAACTTCCTGTAGTGTCACGCAAAGATATGGGCAAATCCATGTGTTAGCATGGAATTTTATGGATCTACATAGCAAGAAGCAATTTCGATTAAGTATCGGTTTTATATCTAAACAACCAACCACAAGGTATGGACTGCTTGGCCAACAAGTTACTTGCCCTTGTAAATGTCTCGTGAATTCAAAGTTATATTTGAATTCATCATATTTTATTTTGCTCAGATATCAATCACAGTTTCATATGCATCTGGCCTTATAGGTTCCAGGATCACATTCGTATGTGAAATGGGGTTTTTCTTGTTATTTCATATACAACCGCACTAACGTTATCATTTCCAGCATGGACATGCAGTACACCTGACCGCATCCATGCCGAACACTCGTGTAATACGGGTTGTGGCTCACTATGCTCCCTGTTGTCGTTTCCCCTTTTGCATATAACGCTTTTTTAGTGATATGAGGATACTACATAGCATAGCTTCTGCTTCAAACGTTAGCCCAGTCGTCATTTGCTCGCCCTACTGACGTGCGTGCAAACGAATAACGTGACAGCAGCCATTGGACTCGCTACAAACATAATGATGATACTCACCGGGTCCTCGGTAAAATGCTCCCCGATGGACTCGCCCTCCAGGTAGCCGTACTCCAGATGATTTTCCGCCATGGCTCACTGCTCAAACATTGCATCTGCAAAACCGACTGTAGCTCGCCAGAATCCGCCGCAAGAACACCTCTGACAGCAAGGAAACGCGTTTAGGGTCCGCCAATGCGACACCTGACAGCATATGGGCTAGGCTAATATATATCACCTGTGAATGAGGCTCACGACGCGCGAGGGTTGATTGACAGAAACGCGCACGTGAGAGAGACGCCGCTGGAGGTGGGTGTCCACGTCCCAGTGGCGCATCAACAAGGGGCCCATCCCCTTCCCTGCCCCTCACCACACCTCGCCCCCATAGTTTACACAGACTAAAATTACTATCATTAAAAAGGCAATAAATTCGTTTTCGGAAAATGGACCAATTTTTAGAAAGTTTAGTGGCATTCTTGTTAAATTTAGTAATATCTGACAAAAAATTAATTAAGGGAAAATTCGATGTATTCCTCATTTGGTTTTACTGCAGCACTAATACTAACATCACAAGGCTTAACATTTTGGTAAATAATACACCTTTTCACATACATTTTGACTGGTTTTACAAATAATTATAATGTATAATATTTTATACATCAAAAATAATGTATAAAATATTTTCATAATGTATGTACAAGAAAAAGACAACAGCTACAGTAGTTCTGTTTTTATGTACTAAAGATATCCTAAATGGGATGAAACCCAAGGCCATAAATGCACAGGACCTACACAGATCCCGTCTCTGATATTGTTAACTGGAATTACTTATTACTGAGGAACAGCCTCTATTCTAGTCAGCATTGCATTTATTTAACTGTAAAATATAAAAAAAACACCCTCCCTCAATGCTGCCTACATCCTAACAGACCTCCTTGAGTGAACCCTGGAGATGGAGTGAAACAGTTATAAGAGAATTGGAAAATTCACAAAAAATAATAAAAAAAAACACTCTCTGGGAATGAATAAAGTTTTGTAATGACTGTATGGATTCAAGTTATAAAGAATCTGGTCAGTGGGATCAATAGATGTTACACAGAAGACTTGAACATTAAGATACAGTCTGTGTAGAAACATGTTTCAAGCAACTTTCAAATTCTAATATGGATCAAGCACATGGAGCTAGTATGTTTACTTTGTGTTTGTGTGATAAACATCTGAGAATGTTTTTTTTTTAAGTGTATGAGACTTTTGGATTTTTTAATTGTTGTACTGTTTTTTTCAGTTGCCCTTGTTATTAAGATCTGCAACTATTTTTTTTCCTGTATAGAGAATAAAATCCAATCAAATTACTTTTTAAGTTTATATGACAACTGTGTGTCAATGAGGATTAAATAACAATATAAATGGTTTTCTTTTTCTGAGGATGTTGTCTCATAATATGTCAGTGTGTAAAGAAGAACAGCAACCGGAGTGATGAATATTTCATTTCATGTTTTAATTACACAGTTACATTGTTCAACACAGACAATAACCTGAATTAGAATGTTTTACAGCTTCACACATCCAACAGAGCGAACAGTTAAAGAGCGGTATTAGCAACAGGGAGGAAAGCATGCAAGAAATAAATACAACTCAGAATTTAATTCTTCTGGCACAGTTAACTTCACCTAAAAACGGCAACAGGATCTTTTGAAGAGGGAAATTAAACAAAATGAGAAAGATCTTCAAAGCGCCAACCTTTCCTTCAGAAACATGTTTTTTTCTGTAATAATGTATTGCACAATACAGTATAGAATGCTTCCCTACACATATAAAACCATAAACCTTTTTTTTCAATTTATGTAAAGGTAAAAACAGGACCATCCTGAGCCACGGCTTTTTGGGAAACAAGCGCTGCATCCACGTTTTGCCACTTTAGCTTTCAACTGTAGCTTTTCATCAGTGCCTGTTTCACAGGAAGGACATGTCACCATCACATCAGATGAGCCTCGAAACTTCATTGGTAGAGTTACTGGTTGGAGTAGGGAGAGACAAATGTCAACCTGCTAATATTTGTCTTTTCTAAACATGCGTTTTGCCCATATCATGTACATAGTTAAACAAATAGAAAGGTGGCTGATGTAAAGTGTTCAGAGACCCTTTGAGCCCTTATGCGTTTGCCATCTATAATATCTTTACAGGGAAAAAGTATATGACACCTCGGCACAGATTTCATTCGTTTCATGACTTAGTGAAGCTCACATCCAGCTGAACAGAATTACCACCTGATCTTTTGTATTCTGTCCAGTTAGTCAGGAGGGAGAAGTGAAGAGTTTGCTTTTGTCTCCAAGTTTTGAAGACTGCAGCATCATGTTCATCACAACCGACCACGGTGAAGTCCATTAATGCTTGGACATGACACAAAAACCTCAAACAGAGCAAAATCTGAAGAAGAAGATAGTTATAGCTTTTGGTTGTATTTTGGTCATTTCTAACAGGTCTGTGGGGTTTGGCTTTTGTTTAGTTAATCTGAGGGCTTAGTTGCAGACAAGGAGGCACACACAAAGTACTTCAAGAGTTGAATGGAACTGTCATTATATTGATTATTGATGTAGATATTTTATGCAAACACAATGCTTTACTGCACAAAGCTTTTGCTACATATCATGAATTGATCTGCCACTATAGTCTGTCTGGGATGGTTCATTAAAGCTCTGAAGGTTTCAAGTAGTTTGTACAGAGACATGAAAAAAAGGAAACTATCTTTAATTTCTTCTTTTTTTTTTTTTTTTTTTTTTACAAAACACACACACACACCACCACCACCATTCACGCGCAAACACAAACACACACCCACCATGTATTCACTTTATCTCTGCAAGGCTTTGTAACTGTAAGTCCACGCAGTCAGTAGGCTTTACCAAAGGAGCTGCTGCCACTTTTTTTTACAGAAGCAGTTTTCAATATGTAGACAACAAGCGCTTTGATTGCTTGAATAAGATCTCTACACATTTGAAACTCAGCTGGTTCTGCGTGCTTTTTCACTCTTGTGCCCTGATTGTATGTATTTCAGACACTTTGGTTAATCGGTGTAGTGGAGCTCGAACCTTATTTATTTCTGGTCTGTCAATACACATTGTGTCAAAGCCTACTATGGCAATGCAGGAGTACTTTGGTCTGTGCTTTTATTGGTTTCGGACGACAAATGGCATGTCATGGTTGATTCTGTGTTCAGTTGGTTAATATGCAGGTTAGACTGTTTCTTAACTCCAGCAGTACCAGTTTGGTTAGTGGGATGTGATCAAAAAGTTGAGGTCTGGTCAGAATAAATATTCCCCTCTATCATGAGTAATGGCAATTCCTATCAGCACTTCAGTTTTAAATGTGCATTTCCTTGTCTGCACTCAGCCCAGTTTTTCAAAGTCCAGGTCAACCTCTCCTGGTGGTTTAGCTGTATGGTCAGAAGAGGTAGCTCGTGTGAGTGGAGTAATGAGAGGTGGTCAGTGGTAGAAGTGGCAGAATTAGACATCAGGGGGAAGGACATAGATTGGCTGAGGTCAACACCATATTACGGTAACACACACACATAAATGCTACACACTAATGCAGGGGTACCTTGTAGCTTATCCCATATGCCTCAGATAATCCAAAAATGTCTTGCTTTGTCCATCTGCTAATGAACAAAAAGCAACTTCTAATTTTTTTTCCAAGTGTTTTTCAAGTGTGTACAGTATTAGGCCAACCATGTGATGTTTAATATATCAAATTTGTGTTAGCATGGTGGCTGCAGGCCCTCTGTTGCTTTAGTAAAGGCCTGTGCTGAAAGACTGTTTAGCACGTGTTTGCCAGAGCATGTTGCTGGAGCATGTGGGAATGGCGGAAAAAACAAAATCAACTTTATGAGGCAATTCATCTCTCTTTGCCTGGAAATAAAAACCTGGCTCAGATCTCCAGCTGGAGCTCAAATTGCATCTTCACAAATAAACAATTATAAATAAATTAAAAAAAAAAACAGAAAGTGGGTGTCAAAATTACGTTTGAACTTTACTGTAGCTTAACACTGGCATATCACTTCATCCTAAAGTAATGTCTTGTTCTGCACCTTAGGGGAAAATAATATTCCTTACACACCGCACACACACACTCACAGGTTGATGAGAACCAAGATGGAGGGGGTCACCACAGTGGTGGTGACAATTCCTAAATTTAATCTGAAAGAACTAAACTTGAAACTGAGCCGCCACTTTTTCCATTTTTTCTCCCAAGCAATTGCCCGTATTTGGACTAGATATTTTTGCAAATACACACAGTTGAGGCCCCTCCTGCAGGATGTAAACTGGCCTGGGGAGAATGAAGCACATAACAATGACATCATTTAGGCCCAATAGCATCACCCCATGAACAAAAAAAACAAAAAACAAAAAAAAACAAAAACAAAACATGATCTGGAAAAGGTTCTGGAAGTCTTCCTTTGTCTGTGTCAATCTCTCCTTTATGTCTTTATGTCTTTATCAATCTTAAGCTACATGCTCTGTGGTCATGTGCAGCCACTTTACCTCTGTTACCAACAGTCTCCTCCACTCATGGTTACATGACACTTTGATTTGAGTGAAAATTGAAAGTGTATAACTTGTCTGAGAGAAAAAAAAAAAGGACAATTGATACATTTGAGAAACAAGTGAACTGTGAGAAAATCATATTCTGGACATTAAACTTTAAAGGTTTCTGTTATTTGGCAAACACATTTTTGGACCTCTTTAAATACTATGTACATTCACATTAAGTTACTGATGTTACTTTAAATATATTTATATGTATCTATATTATATGACACCCTATGGGCAGTTGCTGAGGTTCCATTCAGTAGCTGAATTCTCTTCATATTGCACCTCCGTCCTCTCACTGTCTTACAATGCGAGCAATACAAAATATTCTACAAGAGGGGTTTCATCTCATTAATATAGATACAACAAATCAAACAATAAGTAAAATGTGGGGCTTCCTCTCATAAACAAGTGTCCTTGCTCTGACTTCACAGCTCGGCCCGAACTGAAAAGGAGGAAAAAAATGAAAAGTAACAGAACCAAAACAAAGTCCATCTTTCTGGATATACACAAGGGCAGCACATATGGACATCAGCGACAAGAGACATTATTGAAATTTAAAAAGAGGAACAATATCTACAAGCAGGTTCGAACTCTTCCCGCGCGACTGCTCGGAGGCTCTGTCCAAAGCAGGCTGGGGTTAGGGGGGCAGACTTGAGTCAAGTAGCCAGGGAAGAGTGTGGAAGGGTAGGTGTGGGGTGAGGGGAGGGGAGGTAGAAAGAGAGAGGAGAACCAAGTCTACACCGCCCTTCACTAGGCTCTTTCATCTGTTCATCATGCTTTGGAAAAGGAGGGAGTGAATGTAAAGGTAACAGCAATTCCTTGAAATATCTCCTCGTTGTGGAGCTTTTAAAAAAAAAACAGACCTACAAACAATCTTCCCATATGTCTGCGTGGTGTGCAGTGCCTTCTTGGACAATGCTTTCAAGCTTGTTTTGAGGTTTTTGGCAGCTCCATTGCCATGTACTTATCTTCATCTCCTTTTGAGGCTGTGTAGCTTTTTCCTTCCATCTTTTTTTCTTTCCTCTCCGTTACCATTCACCAAGAAAATTAAAAAAAAAAAAAAAAAAAAAAAAAAATCACACTGTGGCAGGGTTTCCATCCATTTCATGTAAGTCTTTCTCATAGGCAAGTTCACAGCATTGTCCAATATTCACTAGTCTGGGCCATCACTGAGGAATCGCTGTAGTTTTGTCCAGACTGCAGGAGGCAGCTGCAGATCAAAGCAGGTCACAGTTTGTCTTTTAAATGTCTGTCTATCTCTGGGTCCCGTTCTGCAGCTTCTCTGCAGCCTGGTCCTCTCAGGGCTGGCTTATCTGCTGAGGAGGTGATGTTGCTTTGCGTTTGGTTATAAGATGAGTGCTTCTCCTTATCGCTTACTTACTCACTTTGGCAGTGTAATACAAAGGTTTGGATCATGTTATTTTTTTCATCTTTGAATTCATTTGGGTTCACAATGGTGCAGAGAGGTGAGTCCGGTGTAGATTTTCTTGGCTCGCTAGCAAGGTAGTTAGCAGTTTAAATTTTCTTTATTTTTCATATCATTATTGTTATCATCATCAGCATCATCATCATCACTATTATTCTTTATTTAGAATATTTGGACTTTTCTTTGTTTTCCCTTAAAGCCAGAAAGAAACATTTAATAAATACTAAGCTGTGTTTCTGATGAATTAATCGCATCCCCTTCCCTCATGCATTCGAAAAAAGGTATTGTGTTCCTTTTCTGTCTCCATTAGGTCACTGTAGAATAAGCGCCACATCAGTTTAGACTGGTAGTGCACATGTCAGGGCTGGGTACCGTTCTCTCATTGGTGCTAAGTTAAAGGGAAATCCAATCCAAGTGCTAATTGTCCTAGTCGCCCCCCCCCCACCCCATCAAGGTTGCCTTACCACAGCCCTTGTCTTGTGTCCTTATGAGGACACTATTTGACGTGCTGACATCACTGAGGGCACATCTTAGTCACATCTTCAAGTCAAAGCTCATGTTTGTAGCAAACACATCTGATATGTTTCTGTGACTGAACACAGAGAAAGTAGACACTTTTCATGCTTTCCACTACACTAAACCCCAGGCTGGAATCTTTGTATTTGTGGCTGTGGTTGTTAAAGAGACAAAGACAGAAAAAAAAAAAGTATTTTCTTTCGGGGGAAAAGGTGATAAGTTGAGAAAACAAGTCTATCATCAGGTAGTAAGAAGATTTTCAGATCAGCTTAGGATAAGAGGGGAATAAGGATTGAAGTAAGGGAGGAGGAAAGGGAGCAGTGTGCGATGAAGATTCCTCAGTTTGGTTTTGTGTGGAGTGTGAGCACTGTCGCATCAATATGCAGGGAAGGGGGCGCAGGGGTCGTCAGACGTCAGCGAGAGGTGGCATCCAGGAGGGCGGGGGTGGCTGGAGTTGTTGAGCGAGAGGCACTGCTGGAACTGCTCTCTTTGGGGCTGGCAGAGACACTTCCACTGCCGCTACCAGCCCCTCCCGCAATACTGCTCTGGCCTGCCAGGGACAGGGGGCCTGGAGGAGTGCTCTCCGAGTGGGTGGGGGGCGCGCTGGAGGACGCTGAGGAGCTGGAGGAGGAGGAGGGGGTGCCTAGAGGGACACTGCTGCCCCCTGGCAGCCCCTGCAGGCCTTGACCACAGACATGGTGGTGCTTCTCCCAGTCTTTGTGTTGGCAGAAGGAGCCGCAGTAGCGGGCCGTGTTGCAGCCGCTGCAGGTCTCGCTGGCTTTCCTCCCGCAGTTCCAGCAGCTCTGTTGAGACAGTGGGTAGAGAGTGGGTTGATAAAAATAAGTCTCTTTTTTGTCCCAGGATAACAAAAAGTTGTCTTTTTTTTACATAAATGTTTTAAGAAACTTCAAATAACTACTTTTTAAATAATTAAGTTTATTTGTCCGATGCTCTTTTTATTGGGATTTGATTTTAAGGCTTTAAGTCCTGGTCCGATGCCACTGGTTCATGTTACCAGCAGGTGGTGGTCAACTGCTCTGTAATGGCCACAGCCTGGCACTCTGCTCTGACCATCTGGGTCTGTCTGCTTTTATAAACACAAACAACTTGACTGCTTCTGCAATAATCATGACAACATGGTGCAGCACCGAACCAAGAGTGGCCAGCTGTATGGATTACACAAGAGGATAACTCAGAGGATAAGGAGAACAAAGTGAAGGTAATGGATGGAGCCAAACAGCGCTGAAAAAAAACCTGAATAGTGTGAAAGAAGTTAGAGAACAAGCGAGAAGAGAATGAGGCAAAATGTAGGTGGGGGGTCTGTGGTACTCACTTCACTGGAGTCCTCCTGCTGGTTGATGACTGTTAGTGCATCCTCAGAGGCTTGCCTCTTGGCCTCGGCCAACGCCCGCTCCATTTTAGAGCGTTCAGCTGAAATCATCTCATGAGCCTTCCTCTCGGCGTCTGACACGGCCTTCTGCAGCTCTGACATCGCCTGACGCTTCACCTCATTCACCGCCTCCTCTGAGAGAGAGAGAAAAAGAAAGAGAGGGAGAGAGAGAGAAAAAGTAAGGTGTTAGTGCTTGTGACCATCATCCCATCCCGTCTGCTCTGTCATACTTTATTGAGGCTCTTTAAGCTGCCATCTTGTTGTATCTCAGTGAACAGATGTACATCATCCAAGATTTAAAACTTTCTGCCAGAAAAGGGAAACAGCCAGACTTCAATAATTAATTCAAACACGTCTGGCCACAATAATTTCCAGTGCTGACAACAGCAGATGTCTCCAAAATTTTGTTCATCCAACATCCTGGGATTCCCTGTTTGCTTGATTGTCTTCATGTCATGAGAATAATTTGACAGGCACAGTTTACAGTGGAGAGTAAAAGGTTTTCTCCCCGGTAGGCATGCATATCTTCACTGCTGAGCTTCCTACAGTGTAGATGTTATCATGGGGCCTTTTGTTCTTCGAGCACAAGCACAAACTGTATGAGTGAGGAGGCTGTGTTTTTACACCAGGCAGGTGTGTAGACTCTTTTCCAGATGGCAGTCTAAAATAGAAACTTCCCGCAGTCCCCTCTCAGTAAGAGGCAGGAATCCATCTTTTATTATTGGCCTCACGGTGCACAACAAACGTACAGCACATGATTTCTTATATGGCTTTACACACCTGAGAAATAGGTTGCCATATATATGCTATTTATTAATCAAATGCAAGTGTAGTAACGTCATGATCACAAGATATGAATTCTTCTGAAATGGCATTTTCTTCAGCCGTTAAAGAAAGCAACTTTTTTAAAGATGAAATAATTTTATTCCTCCTCCTGCTCCTTCTCCAGATGCAGACACACACTTACAGTGAAACAGAAATGACACACACACACACACACACACGAGTGGCTCTCCAGGTGTGTTAGGCCAACCAAGTAGGAGGTGAGACTGACAC
>JAQNCA010000001.1:11088119-11102003 GCA_029783725.1 Acanthurus tractus
CCCCCCACCTTTTTTACACATTTACCCCACCGTCCGCGGAGTAATCAAAACTTTCACATACATCCGGTGATATAAAATTTTCTCCTTTTTTTTTTTTTTTTTTTTTTTTTTTTTAAAAACACAGTTTCTTTGCAGCCTGTGGACAATCTGCTACTCTACTACCACGTTTCTCTGTATGGTCCTTCTCCTCATCCGACGCGCCGATCCTGCGCCGCCGACCTGCCTTCAGATGGTCTCAATAAAAGATTCACTTCTCCCGAAGAAAATCACACATGTTTTTTTTTTTTTTTACGTGTTCCTTCCCCGTCAATCAACAATTTCGGCTTTTTTAGACCTGGTGTTTTGTCTTCACTGATGAGTGGAGCAAACGGGCCCACTGTACGCAGTAACCGCGGCTCTCTCCTCCTCCTCTCGCTCTGTCCTCGCTGTAGCCTTCTGTCTGCGTTTAAACACCATCTGGAGCTCCTAACCTCTCTCTCTCTCTCTCTCTCTCTCTCTCTCTCTCTCTCTCTCTCTCTCTCTCTCTCTCTCGGGTATCATCAGAAGCAAGAGCTGGCAACATTGCAGGAATCCTGTCTAAGTTGAAGAAGATCCAAATTGAAGAGGACAAATCTCATATTGGTACAGAATTGTTAAGATTATGACACTTGAGGCTGAATATAAGGTACTTTATCACGGGATGATATCTGCACGCACGCTTGTGAAACATAGCCAGTGACTATGTGAATTACTTGGATGAAAATATCTTTCTTTGCAATACACACGTGTGAACGAAACACATTGCGTGCATGTATGACTCGCTAAGTGCAGCCGAGAACACAGGACTATTTAATCATGTGAAATTATTACCGAAACAAAAAACGGTCAGAAAGTACTGAGCGACAGAAGTGCAACTGTCTTACTGTCCCGCTGTCTGCCCGTGGGTGCCGCTGTTTCCACACATCAGGACGACGAGGACGACAAGAAGAGCAGAATTGAGTCCATGAGACTGCAGACTTTATTTACTTTGTTGAGCAAAATACAAGGGCAGCTTTCAGAGAGTTGAATGAAAGGGATGTAAACACCATAAATACTGCATAGCTAGTAAAATCTATTGAGTCATCTACGTGTTGTCAGATGTTACACAGTATATAATCAGCTGTGTTGACTGATGCATTTATTTATTTCTTTTCAGGGGCAGCAACCTCATGATTAATGTGCAAGAGGCTAAATTTCAGATGGATATATTGAAAAAGTAGCCTACTAATATCACTATGATGTATGTTTCATTTTTATTGTTATGACTGTATTACATGTGTCTGTATTGCTTGTTCCAATCAATACTTGACAGTGTAGCACAGCGTTTTCCAAGCATGTGTCATGCATATCATTCTTATGGAGGTTAATATTCCCATTTGATTATTGCCGAACATTTATATAGCTGAGTGTTTCAACCTGTTATTCTTTTGAGGGTGACCTTGCAGCGCTTTCAAAAGGATGACAGATTTTGAAGCAAATAAACCAATAATTTTCTCTATTGGTTTATCTGTCAGCAGTTTTTTTTTTTTTTACATTACTCAATCAATAATTTAGTCTGTAAAGTGTTAAAAAAAATACTGGAAAAAATATTATTAAGGTTATTAAGGTTTCAAGAGGTGATGCCGCAACTTTAAATTGCCTGACCAGCTGTCTAAAACCAGTTACAAAAATAGACTTTTGCCTCACTTTGGTGTATTTACATTAATGTCTGTTAATATAAATTGCTGCAAAATGACTAAACAAATGTAATAGATAGGCAGGAAGATATACAGACAGAGAAGGAGTAAAATGATAGATACACCTGGTACTTTTATAGTGAGAATCCTCCACCTGTCGACACTGGTCTGTTTGCCCCACCCGCCTGCCCTCTCTCTCCCTCTGGCGGACACACACACACACCCACACGCACACACACACACATAGCCATAGAGGTGGACAGAAGACAAAGCTGACACCCTCCTGACCCCTCCTGTGTCTACAGAACAAACAGAACCAGCTTGTAAAGTACACACAGACAGCTGCTCTGCCCTAACTCCAGTCTCACCAGTCTCGCCAGCCCCAAACACAAACGCTGCCTTCACATGAAGCCAGGAGGACTTTAAAAAAAAAAAAAAAAAAAAACACCCCAGCACCGATTAAATAATGTAAAAAAAAAAAATCTTGCAGTGAAAAAGCCCCAGTGCTCTTTGATTGGAATGAACGGTTTCCCTGCATGACCCATGAAAGGGATTAACTTCAGGTAACCTAAGGTCCAGAGTCAGTGCTTTGTTTAAACCACACAATATGCTGATCTACTGCAGAGCTGCTGCTGTGAACATGGTCAAACACAAGCACACATTCACAATGCAACAGACTAACATCATACAGATGCACAGACGACTACAGTCTATGAGTGTGTAAAGGACCACTGTGGAAGTGTGGATGTCACAGAGATGGACGGGTTGTTTATGAAACTCACTGTCTGTATGATTCTCTGTCAGAGTTATGACCCTTGGTGGCTGCATTCACATGCAGCATCGTGTGTGTGTGTGTATGTGTGTGTGTGTGTGTGTCACCTTAGTATGTTGCTGTAGGTCGCTCATTTGTTTCTTGTGCAGAATACTGAAAAAGGAAGAAGTGCGTGTGCATGTGTTTTTTTATGTGTGTGTATATATGGGTGTGTGTGTGTGTGTGTGGCCTTGAGTGACAGAAAGGTTGGCGATGGCGGGTGCATCCAAAGAAAGGATTCCTGTCAAGGTGACAGCTCCAAGATTGACAGGATGCTATTCTCCTCAGGAAGGGCGTCAGTCAACCTGTCAGCCTCCCTGTACGACAGCCTCTCACTCCTCTTAATTTGGCCTTTTGTTGAGCGGTCACTGGGTTAGCTCTGACACTCCATGTGGTCGTCCTGATAAACTGCACAATGAGGCATTCACACACTGTGGGAAGTCGCCTCAATGAACTCTCTGTACCATAATACTGCGACTGAAACTGTCTTTGATGGCATTAATGACCAAAACTGCTTTGTCTCCTCTATCTCTCTGTCACCTCGAAACCCCCCCACCCCCCATGACGGTGCCTGCCGGAAGGTTGAACTCTCACCGAAATACAAGAACCAGGTTTGGTCATTGTGCTGGTATTTCTGTGTGTCTGTATCTGTCGGAGAGTAAAAATGCAAGAGAAAGAGAAGTTTGCAGCATTTTCGCCACATACACACACACACACACACACACACACACACACACTGTAAATCCTTTCCTATAGTGGCAGTCACAGGCTAATGTGTTGAAATGAGATAAGGCCCTGAGCCGACTGAAAGGAACGCCAGACCCATTGTGTTTCTGCGCTCTTCTCTCCTCTCTTATCCTCTGCTCTGTTGTGCACCTTCAACAGACCACACTCTTATGTTAGCCACCATTAAAGTCACAAATGTAAGTTCTGAGAAGTCGCGAAAGGGATAAGAGTAGATCTCACTCAATCAAAAACGGAAACTGAGTTGTGTTATACTGAATGAAACCCTGATAGAAATGACTAAGTTTGTGTTGGGAAATTTCCTGTTGAGTTACATGCATCCTCCCTGCATATGTGTTTTGTAATTTAAACACTGCCTCTCTGGTAGCATGCATGAAGAGGATGCTGTTATCTCACTCTGTGTGTGTTAACATCTTTAATGCGTGCTTGTCCTCAAGCCGTTCCATAATGTTTTGAAAGAGGATGAGGCGGAGGCTCTCTCTGTAATACAGCCTGGTGTAACGGATCATTGACCCACCCACTCAAGCACGTACACTGGAATGCTGCTTTTACAAATTGCACCCATAGACCCCCTGACATTTTGTCTGCAATCGAGCAGTAAAGTGTCGGTTGTTTGAATCATCTAGACATGATGGGAATCCAAAATTCAATCCATTCTACTTCGGAAGAACAATGTTCTGTGAAGTACTTGACATACAGGCTTGTTTCTGCCACAGAACATCTTGAATAAGAGCACTAAACAGTGTTTTACTGTAGCTATTCCAGCTTGTCAGACTATTTTTTTTTGTTCTATGTACTTTTCAGATTTCTTTCCAGTTTATTTATTTGCAAGCACTAAAGTATGGCCCATTGCAGTGCCTAAAGCATATGTAATTTGTCTTCATTTGTTGTATCAACCTAGTCTTCTTATGTGCGCACTTTATTCTATGAAAAAAAAATTGCTACATTGTGGTGAAATTCGACCTTTATCCCTTTACTACACACATCCATTCAACCAAAACCTAATCTGTAAATCGATAGGAAGCAAAAAGTACGACACACTTCGATAAGACCGGTTTAATTTATCTGCAGGATGATTCCAGAGTAACTCACACGTGGACTTTGACTTCTGCTTGCGTGCAGGTAAAAGTAAGAGCGTGTGTCTGTGTGTTTTCTCGGCCCAGACTGCCGGCCTGCCAAACAACGCTGTGCGCGAGGTCACAGCTGACCAGCAGAAGTGCAAACTGACAAAGGAGGAAGTGACACCTGATTAGATCAAGTGTTGACTCAAGAACAGGATATGCAGCCTGAACGCAGAGGAAAACTGACAGTAAAAAGTCCTCAGCATGCAGGTGAATACGCCCCCGTACATTCACATGAGAAAGTCACTTCTAAATATGACTGTCTTTCCCAAGAGGCAATATATGTGTGTGCGTGCTTGCGTGTGTGTGTGTGTGTGTGGAGTGTGTGACGGTGTGAGAGTGTGTGTGTGTGTGCAGACAGTTGGTGGTGCTGGCATTGGAGATAGTGAGTAGAGGGGGATGAGGCACTGTATCAAGTTGTGAACATCTGTTCCTCATAGAAACCACAAAGCTGGTGCTGAGGAAATAGAGAGGGTAACTTCTCTCCCTCTCTCTCTCTCACACACACACACACACACACAGACACACACACCTCATCACCACCTTGCCTCTCCTCCCACACAAGTCCCTCACTTTATTTTCCTTCCTTATTTACTCAGTTTTTCTTCCTCTTCTTGCACCATCATCAGCATCCATCTTTTCCTACAATTTTTAATCTCTGCCTCATTTATTTGTTTGTTTCTATGCCAGAGATTTAGCAATCATTAAGAAATGGATTAGTAAAAAGAGAAGCTCCTATTTTTACACCTACAGTACGCCTGTAAACTTTAAGATCAAAATGTGTCCAGTTTCTTGTCGTCATTCTGGTTGTGATCTGATCGTTTTTTAACAAAACTACAGAGATATGGTGACATGGCAGACCACTGACATAGAACAGAAAGATAGGATAAAATCTTCCACTAAATCCTAAAACATTTCACTTTGTAAATATTCCAACCAGAAAAGTATGAAATACATCAGATTTTGCTTTTTCCTGAGGTGGTAATGAGCTTGAACCTGGTAAAAAAAAAATATTAAAAGATGAAAAGGATGCTGGTATCAAAATAATTTGGGTCTTGAACTCATTTAACACAACTAATTCTGTAAAAAAGTGTTCAAAAACATGGACGTCAGTGTCCTTTTATAGAGCTATTTCAAAGCAACATCAAGATAGGAAATCATTATTAACTTATGTTATATTAGTCGACAGTCATGTACTTATATAGTTATATATGAAAATAGCCTGTGCATCACTATGGAGGATTAGGATTGGCACAAAATTATGAAGTCTATGATACAGCAGACATGAGCCGAGGCTTTGTTAGGGATTCACTGCACCTTCTCCCCCAAAGTCCCTTGATTTAGTCCTGGCTCCTTTTCTTCCTCTCTCCATCTCTCTCATTGCCTTCCTCCCTCTATCTGGGCCTGCTGTGAGGGTGTGCTAGTGCTGGGTGGCAGTTCCTTATAGTAGAGTGTCTATATGAGAGTTTGTGTGTGAGTGCGTGTGCGTGTGTGTGTGTCTGTATGCTGTATGCGGCTGATAAGACCCAGGGAGAAGAGCCAGCGTGCCGACATATTCTTGCCACCGCGGTTATCGCCCGTCGCAGCTGTGCCTGAGCTCTGCGACATCTGCTCCCTCACAGGAAGCCTATGCTGCAGCTCACAACACCTCACACACACACACACACGCACGCATGCACACACACTCACACACTCACGCAAACATGCACACGCACAAACACACACATTACTTCTGCTTCTCCATACAGTGAGAACATATTGCTGGACTATACATCCCCCCCCCATACATACACACATACACACACATACATATGCACACCATAAAGTTACATCAGGTAAACTACTCGAGACAAAGAGCTGTGTTTACAGTTCACCTTTGGATTTCCTTATTGAATGTATCGCCTGTGTATGTACGTGTGTGTGTGTGTGTGTGTGTGTGTGTGTGTGTGTGCAAGTGCGAGACGAATAGGTTGGAGCATCGACACCAGAGTTCTACTGGGTTTTTATCACAGAATTACAGGGGGGATGCTTATGACTAAGCCTAATTATAGAGGCCTTATCGCAGCGACGTTCACAAAGCTCATTACTGCCAAGAGACGGCAGGCGCTGCAGGTAATTCACTCCGTTGGGTATTAGTCCTTGCTCTGGCTTACAGTTTCTACATATTTAGAGTCTATAAAATTGGGCCTTTAATGTCTGATTCTCAATGTATCTCTCTCTCTCTCCTCGAACCCTTAGCTGATTTAAGTGAAGGTTTTCATTTTTTACCTAAAGGCACTACTTTAGTGTTTTCAACACTTTAAGAATCAATTAGATTTTTTTTCTTCTTTTTCCTTTTTTTTTTTTCCCTGGATGTCTTTCAAGTATCCCTCATCTGTCTGCAGTTTCCTCTCTGTCATTCACTGTGATGCACCCTCACAACCTGCATGTGTGTTATGAAGCCACTGAGGTTGAACTGTGAAACTCCAGAATCGAGTTCTGTTCCCTGCAGCTGTATGGGGAAGCCCGGAGGAAGACACCCCCACAACCGCTCAGTGCTCTAAAAAACTCTTTCCTGTTCCTTCCCAGTGGCACAGGACATAAGTGCTCCGCTAGGGCTTGTTAACACTAATGATATGTGCTTAATAAAAGGCCATACACCATGACAATTGTGATTTAAAATACACTTGGTGGCCAATCTAATCCTGATTCATGATTCAATTGGATCTCTTTAGTGAGTTTGTTTTACTTAAAAGCCCCAAAACTGCTTGCAGTAAATAGCTAAATGCATTTGAAAAAAACCTTTTCTTTACACATAAAAGTCACAAAGATGATAATGTTTGATGTCTTTCCGACCTTCAGAACCCAGCTTCTGTCATCAGGTAACAGGTCTGCTAACAAGATGAAGAAACCTCACGTTGCCCTTACAGCATGCGCCACTAAGTCAACACAAACTGATTATCCGTCAATCACTCCAACTTAATGAGCAGACCTGACAGCTGTGGGACTCTCCATCACTCATCACTGTAACACACTGCCAAAAGATTTCATAAAACAGGTCCTCATGATGACAAGCTCCTACCTTCACTATATCTGTAGTGGCTGCTGCTTGCCAGGTTTGGATCGAGGCTTCCGGGCTGTAGCCTGTGGGCAGTGTGTTTTTCCCTCAGCTCTCTGTGGCTGATCAGTGTGACCGTAGGAACACGTGGAGCAAACAGTGGAGCAGAGGAAGTCCCGGCCCGCTGATCGGCCTTCTTCTGGCGTTCCATGTGGACCTCAGCAGACATGTTCAGACCTTTAAGTCACCACTGCAAAGATCTGAACTTTTTCTTTGTGAGGTGAGGGTTTCGTCAATGTCAGGTGACACACTGTCAGCGTAAAGCGGGTCTGCGGATCCAAGAAGTGTAGCAAAGGCAAATATAAGGCAATAAATGTTAAAAATCTCTAAAAGCTTCAGAATGATAGAAGCGGAGCCATTCCTTTATGTATCCTTAAGGCTTTTTTATTAAAAGTCTTCATCCAGTTTGTCTTTAAGGTTCCAGTGGGTCATTGTATGACCTGTGGTTAAAGCTCCAAACAGAAAAAAAAACAAGAAACAGCATGAAGATGGTTCCTCTTTTTCTTTCACCTCCTCATCAAATCATGATCTTTGTTGTATTCATCCCAAATTCCTCTTGTATTTGTCCTTTGCTACATTTGTGTGCATACAATTTCAAGTCAGAAAGATCACAAGTTGTGCTAATACCCACGACTGAAAGTCCTTAGCTGGAAGTCTCTTTTTCTGTCTCCTCCAGACGTACTCGGCTCATCTTGTGTTTATACCTTCCTCTCTTTTTTCCTTTCCATTCATCAGATTCTTGCGATCTCCCTGCATTGCCTTCCAGCAGAGTGTGTGTATGTCAGTGGCAGGTCAGCTTGTCTCGTGGCTCTGGCTGAGGGGCTGTGCTCTCATCTGAACCCTCCTACTGCTCTGCCTGCCACTGCTGCTCGAAAGAGAAGTATGTTAGTGTGTTAATGTGTGTGCGCGTGTGTGTGTGTGTGTGTGTGTGTGTGTAATTCTGCGTGTTGCAAGGCTGCAGCCCCTGGGGAGGCCAGGCAGCTATGCTGGCTGCGGTGATAGCAGCAGACAGCAGTAAGCTGCAGGACCCAGGCCTCCGTCTGGGCTTCCTCTGTCAGGAACCAGCTGTGTCTGCGGCCAGCAGCCACTCCTTCCCTCCTTGCATCCTCTGCTCTAAGTTACCCCCTTTATTCCTTCCCAGGATCCTTTGCTTCTGTGCACCTTGCTTAGTAGCCCTAATGACACTATTTGTTGTCTCAAAACAGATACTTTTTGTGGATCTGTCGTCTCATCTTGAGAATTTTGTGTGAATTTTCTTTTTTCTTTAATTTTAAAGTTGTTGCTCCAACTGAGGACCTTTTCTACAAGACTGTTTTTTTTAAAGCCATTTAAATCAAAAGTTCCTTCCTGGTAGCACTTCAGTTTTTTTTCTTTTGTGTTTTTTGTTTGCAGCATATTTCACATTAATACAATGGACAGTAAAGTCATTATAATATCATGGTTAAAAGATATAGTTCAGTTATAAAAACCAAAATCACAAATAATTCAAACCCAGTCTGTTTTATTTCACAGAGTTTGGTGTGTTGTTCTTCGTACAAACTCAATGTTTACTTCTCACTCATGCTTTCCAGATGAACATCAATGCCCCCTTAAAGCTGTTCCAACCAATTCGATAAAAATTAGGAGCCAAGATAGTTTCTATGACGAATAAACACATACATTTGTAATAGAAAATCTTCTTTATTATGTTGTGATACATTTCAAAATGCAGAACAAGGCAAATCCATTGTTTTAACAGCTTCTTCTGTCGTGTTGTATAGAGGTGAACATGCCACAAAGATGGTTACTTGGAACTTGTGTGTTCATTTATTTTATTTTTTTACGTTTTTTTTTTACACACCACCCCCATATGTATGACATTAAACAGTCACCTCTGAAGAGAGAAAGGACACGTATGACTCAGCACGCTCTGGGAAAAGACATATGCTAAAACACTGCTGTCTCACATTTAGAATCAAAGACGCCAAGCAAACTTCACCAGGCTCAGACAGCTGACAGGGGTCTCATGTGAAACTCTAGCAACATTGTAGCCATCACCTCCTCAACCTTTGACCCCCCAAGACTCATTAACCTCTAACCCTCACAGAGTGGCCTGTGCATATACTTCTTACTACCTTGCTCACACACACACACATCACCACATATTTTGGTTGGATCAAGAAGTGTATTGATGTGAGAAGTGAGAGGGGATGTGAGCGCGCAGATGTGCCAAGTGCCTGACTGAAACCAACACACATATGGTCATCAGTAGCGAGGAAGTGAGAGAAACGTATGTTGCTTTCTGTCTTTGGGTGTGGGGGACAGAGAGAGTGAGGGAGAGAGAAAACGAGACTGAGAGAGAGAAAGATAGAAGAAGAGATAGAGAACTGATTTCTGTATTTAACCCACATCACAAGAAATTTAGGTACTTTCTTATTTTAAGCAGCTGAACCCATGAGATTTCCCACCATTGCAAGGGTATATTATCGAGCATTAACATAATCAATGTTAAAATTAGTCAGAGTGAAAATTAAAGTTCATCTCAAGGCATTGAAGAAATCTTTAAAAACTCATTTCTTTTGATCAAAATGACCTATTCAGAAGTTTTATATGAAGACATGCTTCATGCTTTGCATTGTTTTAGATAGAACTATATATTGTTTTAGATGATTACGACCATCAAGGATTATTATCGTGAAACGAAACCTAAACTTAAACAAAATCTGAAGTTCTGTTGAGAATTCAATGCTTTATTCTAGAGGGAATCTTCTAATTGGGCGTTCAAGGTCCTTTAATCTAAAATAGAATGTTCTGAGGTGGAAAATCACATTCTAGAATCTATGATTTCTAAGGGAAGAATTCTGTTCTTAAAAAAAAAAAAACAGAATTAATAGTGTAAAATAAATAGAATAGAAAATGTTCATGTCCTGTTTCAAAATACAATGTTTTTATTCCAATTCAAAATGTCTCAATTAATATAAACTGTTGTATTTTGGAAGTAATTGTGCTTTTTAATAGATGGCTCAAGGTCACAGTGTGGAATGTTCAGATTTAGAATGCATTGTTTAATTCTAGAATGCACGTCTGCCGGTGTAGTATTATGTAAACATAATCATATTTATGAGAAATTGAAGTCCCAAATGGTAAAAGGATCTTTTAAATGTTTTTTAGATCATTCTCATATCAGGTCATCAAATATCAACTTTTTGTCATGCCCCTCTGCATTTTATATAGACACACCCTTTGGTGTCTGTAGGAGTCGCAGCATGCTTTTAACTCTAACTTAATTGCATCCACTGCCATATTAGATGCTCAGATAAATATGAAGTAGTACAAAGGGCGAAAGAGTCCTAGTGAGGAGGTTGTGACAATAGATAGGTCAAACATCAGAATTTCACCTAGGAGACTGGGGTCAAGTGTCCTGTTTAAAACCAAGAGTCTGTGACTTAATTTAACTTACATACTAATGTTAACTTTTCACAACTCATCTAGCTTTTTTCATGAGCCTGAAAGGATGTATTTTAACCCAACCCTCGATTGTTTCCACATCCTAACCAGGTAGTTTGGGTGCCTAAACCTAACCAAACTGCAAAACTTTCACGTTTACCATGTGTTTGCAAAGCTTACTGCCAAGAGACAGGCATCTCATGCAGATGCTGAAGGGTTTCCTGTAGCTCTGCATGAAACACCGTGGGAGTTACAAAACAGGTATTTGACAGCCTGGGAATGAGAACAGGTTGCATTATTTTGCTAGTACACCTCAACCTATTCTCCTTATTCACACTCTAAATACACAGTCACACACACACACATACACCCGCACGCACGCACACACGCACTCCACACAAACACACACACATGCACAATTTACTCTGTGTTAGCTGTTACAGAAGCCTTTGCTCTTTGCCCCACTCCCCACAGATGTTGGCAGGTATAAAATGAGTTTTTGGGGAGTGAGAGATAATGATTCCCCCATAATCACCAGAGGCCAGCTCTGGTTCTGGCAGGTGCTATCACAGCAGCGACCCAATGGTGCCTTCTCCCCTGAGATAAGGTCAGGGGGATGACGGGAGGGAGGATGGGTGGAGAGAGGAGCAGGGGAGGAGAGGAGAACAGGGCAGAGGGGGGCAAAATGTGTGTTATAGGCGAGCAGCTAGCCTTGCCTTATCTCCCCCCAGCGGCTGCAGCTACTGGCTTCCAGATGCGGCGGGCCAGAGCAGCCGTGTCAGAGAGATCCCTCTATCAGCGACACACAGGCACCCCTCGCCAAATACAAACCCAGCAGGAGGACACACCAGGACTTCATTACCTCCTTAAAACTCCAATCAGCAAGCAGGAGAGAAGCAAAATAATCTGCAATTTTTGTTGTTATGTCAGAAATCCGAAGGAAATGCATCGAATCCTTTTTTTTCTTGACAAGCTATTAATTCTCCTATTGTTATTATATTGCCAAATTTCTTACGTCTCCCCTTTATGAATATTAACACATACAGAGTTATTTCAGCATGCTGGTCAGGGCTTAGACAAGAAGCAACTTTTCACCTTGTAAAGCAAAAGTAAAGCATGTGAAAGTCAGCACTTGGGATGGCTGGCGTCTGGTGGCGAGAAGCAGCCATATGGTGAAGTATCTTGCCTGCCTGCGAGACACCTGGCCACCACTAACCGGCTGAACTTTTCAACCCTGCAGCCGTCGTCATAGCACTTGGAGCCAGCACATACACCGGTGTTGCTCAGTATTTAAAGGCTCTGAAAGGTTTTGCTTCCGATGCAGCTAAAAGGGGAGTGATCCGTTCACATTTACAGGCTGTTGAATCATCAGAAATCACAACTGTGAAAAAGCTTTGAACTAGAAAATGACATTGCCCTCAATAACTGTGAGTGTCATTCACATGTAACAGTTTAAACTTAACAAATATTTATTAAACCGACTTAGATAATTCATGTCTTGATTGTCAGTCTCAGAAACATCTGGATTTATTGTCTTGTGAGGTTATATGAAGAAAGGCCATTGTTGTGAGAGGTGTTTCCACACGTACAGTTTAAACTCTTCATCATGTCCCTGTTTGCATGGTGCAAAATATAATGATGTTGCGGTCCCAAGAACTGACAGTTTCAGTGACAAATTGAGAACTTAAGTTATTTAAAGCCTCACTTAACTAGTTTCTTTGTAAGCTCCAGAAACAGTAAATGGGAGACTTCATCATAAATATGGATGAGACTAGTTTGTATTTGTTTCCATCTGCCGGAGTGAAACAGCATAAATAAAACACTCCAAGGCACAATCTCTTCCAAATGGAGTAACTGCAAAGTATTTGGACCTACAGAAAAAAAACAAAAAACAAATAAATAAAACTGTGTATTCTGGTAACCACCTTCTTTCAGGATAAACACCACTACCAGACAAATAAGTCAGTCAAGGCTTGTTCACCTTCTCTCTCTCTCTCTGTGGTGTTTTTAGAATACACACCTGTTTGGCACAGACAGCATCAGAAAAACCTCCTGATCTTAACAGAACTCTATAAGTTAAACTATCCCCATCTGTCACAGTCGAGCTCCACACAGATGCACGTTGAGCGCCTCCTCTCTCTTATCCCTCGTACAGCAGACTTGGCGCTCATTCAAGAACTGTCAAAGCACACCTGCTAAATTAAACCCGTTCTCATACTCGCACAGACACAGACACAAGTTCACGAATATGCTGTGTGTACACACATGCACAAACAGACAAACATAACCGTGCATGCACACACATGCAGATGCTGATATGTGCTCACTGGGATATTAAACTGATATGGACTGATAGGGATACTGGTGATATTGTCTAAAAATATATATTGCAATCAACAGATTGTGTGTGTGTGTGTGTGTGTGTGCGTGTGTGTGTGTGTGTGTGTGGGTGTGTGTGTGTGTGTGTATTTAATTTAATCCTGAACTTCTTTTTTTATATAACATTTGCGAACAAAAAAAAATTATTGAAGCTTACAATTTTATAGCACCATATTATTTTCTATATTAGTAGATAGGCACAAATTATGACTGAAATATATATATATTATAAATTATGTTTGAACTGTTTGTGTGAATCCACTATACTGTGTTACTATGAACAGTACTGGTTGTTTGGTTGTAGTAAAGTATGAACATATTGTGTTTGCATGTTTCTTTCTTTTTTTGTAATCCCTCTTTAGACAAAAATTCAATAGTAACCTCATTATATCAAAAATGAAATGTAATGAAAAATGCTATATGTTACATCCAAGCTGATGTATGATAAAGTCACAAGTGATAGGTTTATTATTCTTCTGTCCAAAAAAAAAAATTACATAATAACATAATATTACTGCCCTTAACTCAAACATGTGATCTGTGAATGCCCACCTCTCTTGGCGCCCCCGGCGGGGGGGGGGGGGCGCGGGGCGCGGTGGGGGGCGGGGGGTG
>JAQNCA010000001.1:11106073-11120662 GCA_029783725.1 Acanthurus tractus
TGAACATGCCAACTAAGAATACATATAGTGTGAATAATATGCCTGCTAAAGACAAGCATGGCCGCATGTTACTGCCTCACAGGGGACAACTCAACTCAGCTCCAGTTGCATCCAAAACACTACGGCCATGAATTACGTTTTATTTTGCAAATTAAAAGTGCAGTGTTATTGTAATAACTAAATTCCTACACACAATTCCCTGCACCATTTGTTACCAAAAAGTAATCCCATTACATGATGTTATTCAGAGGGCCAATGTATTATTGTGTAACTCATCTGTGTCAATCCATAATTATTATTTACTTACAAAATTTAATCATTAACAGTCAATATACAAATTTTGTCAGGTAACAACAAGATAGCAAAATAAAACATTGAGAGTGTGTGTGTTTGTGTGTGCATATGTGTGTGTGGACTACGTGCTGGCAGGTTAGCAATCTGTCCTCTTTGATTAAGTCTGGCAAACATGCTGTTCAGGTGTCACCTAATTCTTTCTATTTACTCTTCCTCTCGCCCCTTTCATCTTTCTCTGTCTTCTCTCTCTGCTGCTGTAGAACAGGACAGTCATGTCACTCATGTCCCCCACACGTTGGCTCCAAAAGCTGGCAGATGGATAGACAGACAGATGTGTACTAATCAGCAGACAGATGGATTGACCAACCATCAAAAGACAGGCAGATGTTTAGATAGTTAGACTGTGAGATTAAAATACACTTTTGGGTCATTGAGGACCCAAAACATAAAACATGAACATTGCCTGTAATATCCCAGAAGGGCACACAACATGATGTTTATCACTCTGAGGCTATAGGGTGTATTAACAGTACTGTAATTGTATTTTTGTTTTCAATTGTCTTGCAAAATGGTTTATGTACAAGTAAAGGAGAGAACACAAGACTTAACATGAAACTTGCAGTGCAGTTCAGTGTGGAGTCAAAATACAGAGAACATGTGTACATCTCAAACTGGCATCTGGCAAGTTTATCACAAAACTGTTCTTTTAAACTCAATGCAACATGTGAAGTAATAAGAGTGTTGCCACTAAAATTTGATTTTTAAATTATTCTTTAAATGTTCCATGCTTGTCAAGGTGTGTTCACATTGAGCGAAGACGTGTGCAATTGAATACAAAATGATAAAGAATGTCAAGGTCACATGATTGTCACTGTTCTTTTTATTGCTTACTGAACATCAAGAAGGAAAAAAGGCAAGTTTAAAAGAAGGTGAGTGTTATTGAATATGAACTTGTTTGAGGCAGATGGCAAAACACCACCACAAAGGAGTTTGCCTGCAGAGGAGAAACTCTGTTATTGGAACAGAGATGGATGATGTATGTTTTCACTTTCTGTCTGCATGTAAAGGTTAACCCAAACTACCTGAAACCAACACGGAGCTATGATTCATCAACAGGCGGCTGGTGACACAAGAGGATGCCAGGCCGCCTCCATCACTCGCTCAAAGGAGGCGACACCAAAGGAGATGAGTCAAGCACATCCTGTTGCAGGTAAGATCTGTGTAGATGTTACAGCTGCAAGACCTGATGTCGATCAATTCCTCGACACTCCAGTGACAAAAGATGCGAGTTGTTGCAGACTCGGGCCAGCTGGAG
Source organism: Acanthurus tractus (assembly GCA_029783725.1). Lineage (NCBI taxonomy): Eukaryota > Metazoa > Chordata > Actinopteri > Acanthuriformes > Acanthuridae > Acanthurus > Acanthurus tractus. The sequence continues at coordinate 11,107,683 of JAQNCA010000001.1, forward strand.
CAAATTGATGCGAAGATGCATCTGCAACTTCAGTAAAAAATGTGCACACATAGTAATTTTTTTTCTACTTCATGAACACAAGGAGACAAAGGAAAAAGTGAATGAGGGATGTTTACAGAAAAACACAGGATTCTTTATAGGTTCCACGAATCAGGCTATTTTTCAGCATTCTCACTCAAACAAGTGAAACATTGTTGTATGTTAATGCTTCAAGTTTGAAACCTATTGTAGCAAGTGATCACAGACTGCAAAAAAAACCCCTCTTATGATCAAATCTGTGCAGAAACAGTGTGGCAACCATTTTACTGTTTAGTCTAAAATAACTTTGAAATAAACTTTTCTCTAAGCTCAGGAGCAGACACACGGAACCTCCCAGGTAAAAAACTGAGTTTTGGTGTCTGACGTGATATTCATGGCCATTAGTGCTCAGAGAGGGAAAGCACCCTCCGATGTCAACAGCCTTACATCCCCACCACCACCACCACCACCACCACAACCTACTCCTTCCACCCCTCACTGTCCTCTTCTGCCTGTCAGCTTATCAGGACCCTGGCAGACACTCTGATCAGGGTTGCTAAGTGCTGGTCGTATGTTTGTTTGCTCTTTATCCCACCTCGTGGCATGGCATGCGGCACAGCGCGCCTCAAGCCCCTCAGTGTACCCTGCATGGAGGAGAGAGATAAAACAACAAAAAAAAAACTGCTAAGAAGATTGCAGTCAGACAGGAAGCAGTCATCAGTAAAGGAATCTGAGTGCCCTTCCCTTTGGAGAGGAGACTGTTAGACATTTGAATGTTAACACAAAAAAAGTTATGTTTAGCTATGTCACTGATACTCCTGTCGCAGGTGTGCCAGTTAATTGACTGAGAGCTTTAACTTGACTGATTGGCTGCCAAACCACTTTGTTTCTTGTTATAGTCGTATTTGCCTGCAGGTTGCGAGGCAGTTGAAAGTCGGTGTGCACAGCTGCCTGGTAATAGTAAGGTACGGTAGTTGGAAAGACAGTAACTTGTTTGGGGGAATTACCCCTTTGGGGTTTGTACCACATCTGGCACCTTTTGGCTGGTGATATTTTGGTAATGTGATTTCTCTTAAATTCTTTATTTCCTGATGTTGCTTTTGATTGTTAAAATGCTTTTGTGAGAAACTTTTATCTCTGAGTGCTCAAAAACAGTTGTTCTCAATCTGTTGTTCATGTAACATTATTCACTGAACAGATCATCAATGTATCATACACCATTTCTGGGAAAGTAAAAAATTATTCAGTTAACCAAAAATATTCAAAGTTATAAAATTGCCTGTTTTACATCTTGTTATCTGTCTTTCTTCTCATGCAAAATGCACATACGTACAGTATAAATTTCTGAAAATATTCACATGTCCATCCGTAGATTCATGTTTATTCTCAAACCAGTGGTCAACATAAGCCTTACGGAAGAACATCATGTCAGACATTGCTACTTCAGTTTCCCTCAATTTAAGAAAGATTCTCTCTCCTATCTTTTTCTTAGAAATACCTAAAGATGTGTATCAGCAGCTCAGCTACTGCTGAGTTTAATTCACACACATTTTTTATACACTGCTCATAGCTCTGTGGCATTTCTAACCTCCTCCTTCCATGCTAAGCTTTAGGTATCCCTAACTGCAGGACCTAACGTTCATGCATGTGGGGTTGAACAGAAGTTAGGTTGTTACTCAGATTCTTAAAGAGCAAAGCTTCTTCCGCCAAATCTTACTGTACAGTATAACCTTTCATCATTAAAGGCCATTTTCAACACTTGAGGCTCTCTGCTTTAACTGGATCCAGAGTAAAAAACCAGGGCTTGTAATGCCCTCGGTTTAATTATGTCATGTTACATGCCGACATTCACTAGAAAGCCCTTTCTTGATCAAGACAGACTTGAAGAAAATGAACACAGAGACACATCTGTCTTGTGCATGGGTTAATTTGCTTGTCTTAACAGGTTTAGCCTTCTCAACGAAATACTAGCAGCCTAATTGATTTTACTTTGACTGTGCGTGTGCGAGTGAGTGTGTGTGCTAGCAAGAGAAAAAAATGCTAAAATATAGGCCTGAGCACTATAATCTAAGTGGTTTATTGAATGTTTTTTTAACTTATGTCAGATGGCAGCTTGGTGGTTAAACACTTCAGAGATGGTACTTTGCATTGAGTCTCGTAACCAGAAGGCAGAGGGAGAATGACAACTGGAGGCAAGATCCTTCTATTTTTAAATCTTGCTGAAAGCTTCCATACTCCAACAACAACAAAATAAGTAACATGCTAATTTCTTCCACAAAACCTATATGACCTTCACATAAGAGACTCGTATGAGTGCTGTCCACATCTGTGGTTTTGGTTTGGTTACTTTTAGGCATAAAACCTACTTTGTCAAGGTTAGAAAAAGCATATCTGTCATGGTTAAAAGACGCAAGTGTTCACAGTTGGAATGAGATGGAACATGTAGCAAATACACTGATATTGGTGTTTGAACCTCTGATCAATGTTGTCCTTTTTTTTGGTGAGGACAGTTTCCATCTGTGTTTGGTGTCAAGCAATCTGCCTCATTATGACTATATTATCTGTATAAAAGTACGTCCTTTGTTCTTAGCTTTTAATGTGATAGGCAAAGCCGTGTCCAGAAGTTTATGTCATGGTGAAGGTCAGAGGCAGAGGCAGGACAAAAAGATATACAGTAAGGAGACAAATAGTGAAAAAGAGCAAGATAGGCATAGCCAAACAGAGAGAGGGACACAGAAAGAGGAAGAGATGAGAGACAGCACAGTGCCCGGTGGAGGGAGAGGAGGAGGAGGCAGTGAGTAAATAGTCAGCGGCTCTAATAGGAATATCAAGCAAGTGAAAGGTAAACAGGCTTCTCCAGGCAGATACAAAGGGAATGTGGCGGCTTTGAGAGCGCTGGAGTGCCGGCACGCCACTGTGGCACGGTGATAACGGCCCCAGGCCTGCCTGCATCCCAGAGATAAGGCCGAGCACTGGCATGTGTCGCCCCTGATCCCAATTTCACAGTCAATATTCATCCAGCCCAACAAACAAGCAACATTTAAGATAAAAAATAAATATAGAGTCCTTCTGCTATTACCTCCTGTTTATTAATCCGCACACAGCACCCACTGCCTTTTAAACAGTAGTAAACACCCAAGCCATCCCCGCTGCATCCCCTCCCCCTTCCTCCTCCCTCCGTCAGACCCCCCCCCCCTCCCCCCCTCCTTCCAGGCACTCCACTCCTCCTCCCAATCCCCTCTCCCTCATCTTCCCCCTCTCTTTTCCTGCACATCTGGGGATTTGCATGGCTTTGCTTATTCTTCTGCGATTGCCGCCGGCGTGTGTGTGTGTGTGTGTGTGTGTGTGTCTCTGAGCGTCTGCGCGTTTGTGTGTGAGCTGATCACACCTGTGCATGCATGTGTACATGAAATTGTTCCAAGATATCTCTGAGATATGGGCGTGCCTAGATGCCCGTGTATGATTGCCTTCTCTGATTGTTGCAAAAGGTGTGTTTGTGTGTGTTTTAAGCATCTTTGCGAGCGGGGTATTTTTACTCCAATGTTAACATATGGAGTCAGGCCCCAGCTGTAAACTTGAATGCCTCTCCATCTCCCTCTTAACGTTCTCCTTCTCTCACCTGGGTCCCACATCCCAAGAAGAAGTCGTCTCACTAACAAGCTGCTGATGTTGGTATTCAGTCACAAATTCAGAAATAAGGTGAGCATTTCTACAGAAAAATGAAAGTAGATTTGTTTCTTCATAATTTCATTTAGAAAAAACAGTAATATTACAATAAGAAAGCACTATTTAACAATAAATAATGGTAAGAAAACAACATTAAACATGATTTAAAGAAATTCTTGAAACCAATTGAACTAAGCCGTAGATTGGTAAATATCTCCTTTATTGTCTGGAATTTTTTGCACTAATAATAAAGTAAGATACTGGATTACATCACTTGCAAAGATTGATATTATTTTGAAATGCAGGCCTTAAGCTGCAGCCGACAGGCCAGCTGGGCTCTGATTGCCATCTGCAACAATCACAGAGAGGAGGAAACCAGAGCGAAGAGGAGCTACTTGGCCGACAGTATGGGTTGTTTCCTTTGCTGGAGTAAGCATAGAGCACTTTCTTCAATTAGCTTCATTAGGTTTGTGGCACAGAGCGATGAGAAAAGGCATCAGAGCGGTGAGATATGGCCTTACATGAGCCAGGATTGACACAAGTACATGTTAGACACATTACCACAGACCCATTGTAGTTCTCACAGTTTAAAGCACGGACATTACACTCAGTCCAGTCCCATTATTTGCTGGCAGCTGGACTATAATCATTCTTATCAGTGCTCTTTATTGCTCCCTGACCACCAATCCTCAGCTTCCCCATCATCCTCACCATTACACCTGACCTGCTTCATCACAGCTCACTTACTCATCCCCTCCCTTCTTTGTGGCCTTCTCCTGCCCTTCCCCTCTCTCCCTGGTACAGACCTGTCCATGCCTGGCCAGCTGGCCATATCCCTTTAAATCTGGCCTGGGCTGAGCCGCTGTCTCCAGGAGATTACTGCACACTCTCCTAGGCTCCACAGATGGGAGAGACAGGCTGCCAGCTGGCACAGGGACACCCACTATCCTCACTGGAGACTGGCCAACAGGCCTGACTCTCTGCTCCTCACTCTGCCCATTCACACTCCCGATAGTCCTCCGACATCCTGCTCCTGCATCTCTCTGTCTCTCTCTCATTCTCTCTCGCTTTACTCCATTTCTCTTGTTCTTTTTCTATTATAGTGATGGCGAAGGTGATCAGATCATTAACTGACTGCAAGTAAAAGTAGGAATACAACTACATAAGTCAAACGAGAAAAACTAACAAAGTAAAATTCCCGCATCCAGATTTTATTAGCAGCACAATGGAACAGATAATCGATTGTAGAGTCTCAATATCATGTTGTCAGATATCAGTGTACAATAAGATCAAAAGTGAACCAAGACTCGATCATAACAGATACTTGGGGTTGTAATATCATTATTCACCACTTAATATTCGCTTTATATTCTCTTCCTAATTAATAAATCTTCCAATAATGTTGCAAAAAATGTAGAATTTATGGGGCAGTGTATTGGATTGTGCATTGATAGGTTTGATCGATATACAGTGCTTAATAATGTGGCTCCTGAGTTTCGCCTGTGGCACAATATATTGGCCAGATGTAAGAAACATCCAGAACCTGTATATATTATGAGATGCAGTTATTAATGATGACTGCTACTGCCCCTCTTGCCCAGATTAAGTTATGTTATTAAGCAAATTGTTGCTGCTTCACTCCATTAAATGATTTAACTACAACAGTTCTGTTTGCTCCAAACACTCCAGATTCCATCTTATAATTCTGCCTGTGTAGGCATTACAGAGATTTCCTCATCCTTTGCAATTTTTCTCTTTGAAATGCAAGACAGTTGAAGTATGTATAATCACAAAACTCTGCTCAGAAATTAGTTTTTCGAGTGTTTATGTCCCCTAAAATGTCAGACCTTTAATTTACTGACTTCTATTTTCTAAGTTTGTATACAGTCACATTCCTTTACACGCACTTCCTTATACTCTGAGATTCAAACGCGCCCTGAACAAGCTAGAGTTGGTGCATCACAAATCCAAAAACCAAATTCAAAAACCTGCAGCACTTTTGCGTTAGTGCAACGGCTAATAGTTTGTCAACCACTGCCAGCTATAAGCCAAGAAGCTAACAAAAAAACATGAACAAATGAAAAAATACGACTATTTCTCTATTTGAATTTTATTTAATAGGGATATGTAGTTCAACATGATTCCATTATAAAGAATGCAAGTGATGTGCTGCACAGAGAGTTTAAAACTACAGCTTATTTTCAACTCTTGTCCATAGTTGGGCTTTTACATGTACAACACAAATCAACGCAACAAGCACTCAATAAGCAACATGCTAAAACAACTATCCTTTCAATTCTGAAATGTCTGTTAGGTGCCGATTGATTTAGGCAAACCATTTTAGTTAAAATATTTTTATATTGAAGTCTTGTAATATTCTTTGAAGCATTTTTCACGAATACTTTGCTACTTTCCATTGCTCCACCATCACTATCTGTCTTTAATCTTGAATCTTCTTAAGACTTTCCTGGTTCTTACAGTCACTTTCCTCTCTCTTCTCTCTCTCTTCAGGCACACACCTGTGCACAAGTGCAGACACATACATGTGCACGTACACAAATACACATAAACACACACTCTTTATCTCTCTGGCCCTCACTTTTAGAAAGCAGTGGAGAGAAAGGTGGGGACTGAGGGTTATTGAAAGGTGTCACATGTGCAGATGTGATAAGGGTGCCAGGTAGAGATAGCCAAGCGCCCTTCATCACTATGTAACAACACACCAGCTGTCCTCTTGAGTTAAAGCAGAACGCACACACACACACATACACACACACACACATTGACATGTATATAATGTACCAGGATAAGACAAGTTCATTATCCCTGTGTGTGGTGGCAATGATAAGGCCTAGATCTTTTGAAATAGCTATGTTATTGAGCTAAGACCTTCCACTGCTAAAAAGAAAAAAAAAAAAGGGTAGAATATATATCATTATCCTCTCTTCTCTGTTATCTGTCACCTTCCATTACAAGAGAATAGGGAGCTTTCGTCCCCGAGGTAAACAACCATCTGGAAATATGTTTTCTGATGTAGCAAGACACACTGTTGTGTTACGGGCTATAATGATCCTGTTGTCCCTGCTTACATGCACCTCCTGCTGTATTTTCAGAGCAAGCTGAGCTGTCCTTTGCCACTGTTGGTACTTTTCACATGTAGACCAGCTGTGTGGGGCCGCACAAGTGCACCAAAGCTGGGGACAGCACTGTCAATACCACTGTCTCACTACCACAAACAGAAATACGGTTCGAAAATTGCTCATCCATCTTTACATATGCACGATTCTCTCCTTTTTAACCTGGTTAATATCCTATTTACTTCATCTCCCTTCATACACACGAGGAGTAACTTTAGGTTCAGTTCGGTTTCACAAGGTGCCACATACAACATACTCAGTTGTTCGCTGGATACACCCGTTGTTCCAAACAGCAGAATGGCCTTAGCAAGCTGAGAGAAAATGTGCAGAAACTTTTCTCCCCAGCCTTCTGCCGGACCACCTGCTGAGCACTGAGATGATTACAGTGCGAGATTGCTGTGCCAGATTACTGTGACCCCAAGGACCCCTCCAGATGGACACATATACACACATACACACAACATACACACTAAACACACATACACACACACACACAAACACCTGGCATCTCATTTTAGGGCACTATCTTGCAACCATAGCTGCCTGTGTTGATTACACACACATTGCATACAGTGGCTTCATATTTTTGAATGCTCAATCACTGGGCATGGCCGCTTGCCATGTGAATGAGCAGAGGGCAAGAGGCAAGAGGAAATGGCACCGCTGGAATGAATGCTGGTGGCACCACAATGTAAAGGGAGGAATGAAGGAAAGACGCGTGTGTCTGAGTGTGGGAAAGGGGGTGTCTGGTAAAGAGTCAAAACACACATTAACAACAAGTGCAAAGGTCAAAGCTAAATTAGTGCCATCAGGATTTAAACTGTGCCTGATGTTTACAGAGGTAGGCTTGGTTCATAAATTTGCTGTGCACATTCGTTACCCACTCAATGCAAGTTTGGCTGACCTGTGAGGATCTTGTATTAAAAAGGTCTGATCGTTTGACTGCTGGTCTTTGGGTAAATCACAAGTATTACTAATAAAATTAACAATTGCTCTGTACAGAGCCATGACAGCAGTGTGACAGTGAGCCAGCATGCACGGCATCAGGACACTGGAAGTGAAGCAGCCAAATGAAATTCAGCTATTGTTAATTTTTTTTCATTTTTTTGTCGTTGTGCTTTTTCATCTGTGTCAAAATTTGCAACTTGTGTGATAAATTCAATTCAAAGTTAGTGTTGAAAATATAAAATAATTAACAAATTCACAGTTGGAAAGTTGTAATTATTTGGTTCAAAGCACACCAAAAGCTGCTTTTGAGTTAAAGTCTATTTACTAATACTTATTTAAACACATTCATCTACGTGTCTCTTATTGGAGTCAAAGCCTTTTAAACTGACTCTCCTCTTGTTGTTGTTGGTGCACAGACAGTCTGGGCACAAAACAGCAGAAGATTCATATCACAAGAGTCGAAGCATATGTTAAAAATGAATAGGGGCAGAAGAGGAGAGAAGCAGAGGAAAAGGTTTGTGTACGCCGACGTGACACTGCATCGCTTTGCATCATATGTGACGGACTGTCATTACGTTTCACATCCAACTGCACATCTCTCTTTACCAGACTGTGGACGTCACATGGTATCAGTGAAATGAAGAAGTTTGCTTGAGGCTCTGCTTCTGTCCCTCCCCTCCATACATGTTAACCTTCCCCCCCCCCCACACATCATTCCGTGCTCACCCCCCACCCAACCCCTCCTCTCCTCTCCTGCCATGTATGCGAGAGTGAGGGCTTTGGAGGGTGGCACTCTGATGGCGTGAAGCCAGATGGCAGCCACAAGGCAGGCGACATGGCGCAGAGCAACGAAGGGTGCATACAGACACACACACACACACACATACGCATACACTCACACACACACACACACACCCATACTCAATCACTCACTCACACTTTCTCTCCTTAATGAAGAGCCATGAATTATTCATCACACACACTTGCACACGCTCACACACACACGCAGACAGACACGCGCCTCTCGCAGGGCACATACACAGCTCCTGTCAGCAACAGACGGCTCTGCGACTTCCCTCTATTTTATTATCATTTCTCTAGGCATTTTCCTTGGTTGTAAAGGAATACCAGGTGGTGCTCGACCCCTCAAACTATCAACTCCTCCTCTTTCCTCCCTCCCATTTCCTCCTCAATGCACCCTGTCCCTCGCTCTCCCTCTCTGTCTGAGTCCTTGTCATCCTCTCTCAGCCTGTTTTTTTTTTTTTTTTTTTTTCCGTTTCCCTCATTGCCTCTACCCTCTCTCCTGCACTGGCTTCCACTCTTCAGCGCATCATGAGTGGGATGCATTACAGTTCTATACAGAGACAGAGAGAGGAGAAAAAGCAAAGTAAGAGGAAGCTCTGAGCATAGCCTTGAAAGAAGTCTGAAGAGGATGCACATGAGGAAACGCCTGCAAGGATTTAGCACACCAGGTGTGTTTGTTGTCCCAACTGCCTCAGTCGACTGTCTGTTTAAATACATTCAAGAAATTAATAGTGGAAGATTGAGAAGTTTATTGTCATACTCCAAACATGATTGTTTAGTCTCAGTGTCTGACATACAGATGCATGCACCACCACAACCATCACTGTATACAAGATAAGCAATCTGTCAATGTCTCAGTCTATTAATACAAAACCAGTGACATGTAGACATGCATAATCAAAAAAACATTATTCCTGCATTATTATACCAATATGTTTTTTATTTAGATTGAGTGAAATAAATCATACACTGATTTCTATATAAAATGCACTTGATTTTAAGCTGTTAAACCTTTGATGAGCCTGAATACATCTTGATTACTTTGAATTTATTCTAAGTTTTCCATATGAAAAGAATGACTATGTTATTCCGTATCAACAGAAAAAAATGTATGTATCCTTTAATGAGAGGTCCTTGAGTTTTTTTTATTTGTTCAACCTGTACGACAATCTTTGTACATGCACTTAACATTTTCTAAAGCAAAGTGTTTGCTCAGTATGTTTTACCTTACCTTTACCTACCTTATAATGGAATTCAGCTTACGAAGTAAGTAAAACATACCTGATCTCCCCTCAACCTTTTAACTCCTCCTTTTTCCTCTTCTGATTTCCATTCAGTGTATAATGGAAACCATCTATCACAGACTTGAAACCTCCTTCAACCAGGTAAACAAGCAGCTTGAATAAGGCTTGTTTTACTTTGTCCAGAAACATTAAAACTGCAGACTCACTTTTCTACCAACGACTTATGGTGCTTTCTTGTGCACCTGCATCCCCAGATTTCACACACTAATTGGGATGATGGAGGTTGTTTGGAACAGGTTGAAAGGTCTTCCACGGAGTGTTTTCTTTATTTATTTGTTACTGCAGTTGTTGTTTGGAATATGCTTATTTTTCTTTAGCTTCTCCTTTTCTCAACATGGGGGGTTTGGTGGGTGTAAAGTGACTGTGACAGATATGACGGATGGATAGATGAAAACTTGCCCTCGCTGTCGGAGAGGTTCAAGGTATAAAAGGGAAAATGTGAAGGGGAAGGGGTGGGTTTGGAAGGGGGGGGGGAGCAGAGCTCTCTCTGGGGAGAGAGAGGGATAAGGAAGTGTGATAAGGTGTGTGTGGAAGAGAGGAGCGATGGAGCAAAAAGTAAAAAAAGGGTAGGAGAGAATGAAAGAGCTATAGAGTGGAGGGAGGAGAGGGACAGGCTCTGCTGCTGTGGTAAAGGTCACCAGCCTCCCCTGTGAGGTTGAGTGGTATTTGAACCTCACTTTTGTGGCTACAATGTCTATCTGCCGCCGTGTGTGTGTGTATGTGTGTAGCTGGATTGTGCACATCTGCAGAAGTGTGTGTGTGTGTGTGTGTGTGTTTGTCTGGCAGGGGGTGCAGACCAGAGCTGAGTTTAATTGTCTGAAACAAAGAGGTGACTCCTTTAGGATTCATTGCTGTACTGAGCATCATTTGGGAGACCACAATAGGACACACACACATTCACGCACACACACACACACACACACGCACACACATACAAACATATGGTTAAGACAATGGGGACATGGAGACAGTGAAAAGGCCAAATGATTCAGCTGAATGAGCTCAGAGAGAGAGAAAGACCATAGAGACGGTTCCTTGTCGATTTGATAATCCCAAATTTAAAATGAAAAACTGCTCTTTCTTCTGTCTGCTTTCCGTTGATCTTCTAGGTTCACAGTATCCTATACACATCACCCAGCCACATCCTCCAGCTTCTCCGGCTGAAAACTTGTTTCAAGAAAGTAATAATGTTTATTCCCTCCAGTGTGCTCGGGGTCTGATTCTGGGTCTCCTCCATGTTGGACGTGCCCAGAATTCCTCCACATGGAAACTTAAGGGAAGAATTAAGATCAGATGCCAAAAGAAACTGTCTCTGTTTGATTGATGAAGAAGCGAAAGTTTTAAACAGATCCTACTCCAGTGACATTATCGCTTTGCAAGTTTAGACAACACGTGAACAAAATTAAAGATTGTTTCTACTGTCTGTTAAGTTAAAAATTATACTGTTTATTGGGTGATTAATTGCTTGTTTGCTACAAATTATCATAAAATTGTAAAAGAAAAATAATAATAATAATAATTAATTTGAAAAACCCACAAAGCCTAAGGTAACTTCTTCTGGGTGCTTGTTTTTTCCAAAATCCAGAAAGTGTGTTAGATAAAACATGGACACAAAATTAATTGGTTTCTATTTTGATGCTTTGGAAATTTTCTGCTTTTTTTAGGGGTTTTTTAGGGTTTATTTTTACTAATGTAAAAGTAAAGATGAATATCTTTGCATTTTTTTCTTATAATTCATTGACCAAATGATCTGCCAATTAAATGACAAATAAATCAACATATTTATTGATAAGGAAATAAATATTAGCCATATCCTTACTTAGAACAACCTATCTGCACTTGTACACTGAATTCCCTTATAGCTGGTTGTCAGGAACATCATCAAGATAATATATCTATAAAAGTCTGACTACATTTTTTAATTCTCCTTTCCTCTTCACCTTATCTCATGTAACTTTATAAGTGGATTGTTTTGTGTGTCATCACAGACATAAGAGTTTATGCTTGCTGACATCAATCTTTAAATATTTTTATGTCATTTTTAAAAGAGAAAGTGGAGTCCAGAGAGAGAACACAGAAAACCTGTGGTTCAACTTGTCTCTTTGTGTTTGTTTTTTTCATGAAAACTCATCTGGCACACACTGACAGATACAAGCAAATGCTTTTTTCAGACAGAAGAAGGTAAGTGTAGATGATGTCTGGTGCAACGAGCAACAGCCAAAGTGTCAGTTAGTATTAAGAACCTATCTGAATGAGGGTTAAAGTTTAATACGGTGCGAATGTTGCACATAAAACATGAAGCAAACTATCAGAGTTTGTAGGTCAATTCCTGCAGTAACATCTGAGAGCCATGAAAGCCTCTGTTGTCTTTGTCTGTGGCTGTTAATTTGTATCGTTATTTAATCATTGACTTTGTGGTGGAGATAATGATAATAGCTAATGGAGGGGGAGGGCAGCCATTGTTCTCAGCGCTTTACTTTTGTGAAAGTAAGTGTAACTAATTTTGAGAGACATGAGGAGGAAAGGCTCGTGTGTGTGCATGCATTTGTGTGTGTGTGTGTGTGTCTGTGTTTATCTGACACAGAGAGCGATAGAGTGAGGAAGCAGCAGGAGGCCCGGAGAAGATGTTTAAGGCCAGTGTGATCATGATGAAGAGAGACAAGGAGGGAGGGCAGAGGAGGCCACAGTCATTATCACCTGGGCTCTGCTCCTGCGAGGCATCTCTCTGCACATGACTCGCCACCAACACCTCATCTTCTTAGCCCGCTAATCAATAGATCTTTGGTGTGATTGGTGAGCATTGAGTCTTCAAGAGGAGCGGGCGTCTGTGAAGATGTTGATGACCTGCTCGTTTCGTCAACTGACTAAACATCAATATCCCTCCGCCTTCGCCTCTGCACACTGAAGAACAAAACAGGGCTGAGTACAGTGAGACGTGGAAAACATGATTAAGATGAGATTGAAATGAAAAAACTCAAGTGTTCTGTAGTTGTTGTTTTTTTTTTTGTTGACGTTTTAATCAATTATAACTTGATAAAGGTGATTTTGCATAATTTATAATTCCAGTTGACCAGAGATCACAGTAATATAAGGCTTGCTGTTG
>JAQNCA010000001.1:11139126-11151505 GCA_029783725.1 Acanthurus tractus
CTGTCTTTAGATTATATGAATGTTTTCATTCTGTGGTTATGTTTTTTTTTTTTCTTGGTGGCAACTGACAGTAAAAACAGTGTGGAATTTATGTTTAAATATGGCCAGCTACTTTTACTTTAAAGACACAAGCATTAAAAATCACTATCAAAAATATGATTTCTTACTATCAAGACATTCTTGGGCATTTTTCATCCTGTACCTGGAGGGCATAGTAGCAGCTGGAGCCCTGAGCTGGGATGACTGGTGGATGAGGGTCAGGGTACCCTGTCCTGGATTCTGGATCATGGAGATCCCCTCATTAGGCAGAATCAGCCCTGTGATGATTGGCCTTCACCACTGAGCACCTGAGCACTACTCACAGACCAGGCTGGCTCCTGACAACACTGCTGCCGCTGCCTGCCATGCTCTCTCTCCGAAGGCTTCATTATGATGACAGTCGTAAAATACCTGCACGTTTGTTGCTGGTAGGCAAAATAACCCCAAAACCAAACGCAGATGTATTAACAGCATGAATATTAATAATTCAAATAACTTGCAATTTTTGAGAAAAGTAAAACAAAGCCTTTCTATTTGCCAACTAGAAATGGGGCCAGACTGGAATGTAGCTTTTGCACTGAGTGATTACCAAAAACAAAAAATGAAAAGTTTTGTGATTTTTGTGTGGTAACTAAACAAAGTAAAAAAAAAATGTATAGCTATTTTTTCCCCTAATTTTTTCTCATTAAAATGTCCTTAAATAGCTACACATCTGCAGTATCTATTTTGTTAAGTTGTGCACTCAAATTATTCCACATGTTTCCAACATTGTTCAGACTCAGAGAAATGTAAAATTTTGTGTCATTTGATTTATTTTGTCACCTGCAGCTAAATTCTGGGGAATCACCAGTCAGAGAGTGAGTAAGGAGGTCAGCAAACCAGAATAAGCCTAACATCAATAAAACTTTCATACATTACAACAAGTGAACAATGCTGCCCAAATTATATGGAAGTCATGTCTGTTTAGCGATTAAATGAACATATTTTACAATCCAACGCTACTTCTTGATGTCATCAAGCATCTTTTGTTTTCTTCGTTTGATAGAGAGACATCTAATGGCATAAATTCTATATCAAGTATTTAAATATCTCTTGAAAAGTAAGAGCATTGTCTATGTGTCTGCAAGTATTTAAAAAGTGTTTGCATCATGTAAGCATCAGAAAAGAAAAAAAATGCATTTGACACACATTACAGATTTTTTGAATCTTAGAGAGTGTAAAGAGAGCAAAATACAAATCTGCTCTATACTGCACGGGACTGATGGAAGTGGAGGAATCCTTCAGTCCAATATGCATTGATGGATTGTCTGTTTGACCATAATATCTGTGGTGAGAGACCACATGAGCACACCTCATCAATCACATGCAGGAAAACACGCACACACAATTTCACCTTGCCATCACTCCAACCCACATATTTCCTTTTCCACCTGAGACCTTCATATTCAGAACAAAAAAACAAACACACACATTTGTCCTTTACCCCTCCTCCACAACAAAAGTGACCTCTCCATCTTCACCTCTACTCCTTTAACACCCACACACTAGGTCAGGAAGAGTGGCTCTTACCCCCGCCCCCAATGGCTTTGCCAGTGCTTCATAAAATTTCTAAACAGTGTAAGGCACTCCAGTTCAGTTGACAGTATGTAACCTTGAGCTATTCACGACTCGTACTAATTATCAGAGGCTGTGAATATAATAAAATGATAAATGGTAAATGAAAATCGAACAGAGAGGTTACAAAGTTAAATTTAACTGGGTAAGAAATAAAAATAAGAACTTGTCCTCTGTTTTTTTGTGGATATTAATTGCAATTGTTACATTTTATAGAAATTAAACTCATACTTACAGGCAATAAGGTGTGTATGAATAAGCAGCAAGAAAATAATCATACTGCTAATTAAAATTAAACTCAGAAAAATGAACAGTTGATTATACACCAGCACCAACAACCTAAAATGATAGAAACCATCTTTGGACAAAATCCTTTTGACATGTACTTTCATTTTTTAGTTTTTGCCCCTGCTAACTTTTTATATTTGTATTTTCAATCCAATCAAAAAAATCAATCAGCTACAACTATAAATAGCTTTAAAGTCCACATTGAAATAAGCCAGTTACCTTTTGCTACTGATACATTTTCTAAATCTCCATATAGATATTGTGTGTGTTTGAATTTCATCTGATTTTGGGAATACATTTGGAGCATTTGCCCATCAGTGCACCTTGTAGTGCAGGAGAGGCAGCTTTTACAAGCTTTAGTGTGCAAACGCATCTGACTTACTGCATGCACAACATGTATTAAACATATTGTGTGTACAAGGCAGTGCTCTTCTCCGCATCTCCCTGTACTCCCTCTATCAAATCAGTTATTTAGATAGGATGTTGGTCTGTTTTCACAGCAGACACAAGGAGTAAATTAAAAGCAGTGGCTGACAGAGAACCATATGGTACCACTCTCTGCAAGAGAAAAAACACAGCAAAGATTAATTGATAATAGCTGGCACTTCCACTACCTCCAACAGGGATATTAGTGTGTGTATGCGCATGTGTGTGTGTGTGTGCGTGTGTGTGTGAAGGAGCCTGTGCATATGCAGGCAGTACATGTGTGTATGCAGGCAGATTTCAAACAGCACGCTTACATTGAAAAGCCCAGGAGGGGGACCTGTCAGACAAAATGGTTTGTATTGTCGGTAGCATCAACATGCCTACATTTTTAAACTTGCCATCTTGTAAAAGATGCTGAAGACTTAAACAAGCAACACATTACTCATGCATGAGAGCTTTCAGGGCACTGTTGGATTCTATTTTCGAATGTGGGTTTCTTTGACTGTGACTGTTTGTCCCCGTTTGTGTTTGTGTGGAGCCCACAGTCCATCCATTGTACAACCTGGTGCTTTCTCTCACAGCTGCTGCAGCAGGAGGGAAAATATGACATTAACACAAGTACTGAGCATGATTAAAGCAATTCAACTGGCAGTGTTGTGCAAGCAAGTCCCCACACTCTAAACATTGTTATGGGGAAATCCGATTACATTGTATCTGCATTTCCCTTTGTTTAATCCAATGGTCAGTCACCCCTTCAGTTTAGGATTGGCTGGAATTAAAACCTCATGTCAGACGGCTGAAGACCCCTGCAGGGGTGGAAAAGGCTGGAGAGGGAAATAAGAAGAGAGAGAGAGGTTTTCTTTGATTAGATGGACTGATGCAAAGCAAAGGAGAGAAAGGAAAAGAGAGAGAGAGAGAGAGAAAGAAAGAGAGAAAGACCACTCAGGGGAAATCAGCTCTCTCCACTCATAAACAGATTCATCATCAGCTCTGACAAACCACATGCCGCATAACGATGAGCTTAAGTGCACAGAGCAAGAGGAAGGAAGTGGGAGAGCGAGAAAGAGACAAGGGATGGATAGCTGGAAAAAAGGAAGTATTTAAATACCAAGCAGTGGTAAACATCATGCATCCATCCTTAATTTGTTAGCCCCATTACAGCCTGGATGTTGCAAAAGAGTTGAAGTTGCAAAATTTGCAAATCTTAACAAAAAAAGTTTGGGGAAATGGTGAAAACAGAAATCCTAATTGGTAATCTAGTGATTAATGTCTTGTTATCTGAGGTGTAAGGGTGTTTAGGGTGATGGGGACTAGAAAGGCAACATTATTTGAATAAAAGAATTGTATCAGTACTTTGTCTCTTAACCATTTCCTTAAATTTGTTCCAGTGCCAAAGATTTTAGTCAAATCATGGAATAGGAATTGTGTAGAGGTAGGTAACTCAGATATACATGATAAGTGATGGCAGTCTGGGTGTGGTGCAGCAGAGGGGACAACATGGACCCATGAGATGGAGGAGCAGAGGGGGTGCCAGGGGCTGGACTGACAGCCCATAATTACAGCTCATTTTCAGTCATTAAGCCATGGAGTGTGAGCAGCTCTCACACTAAGGGAAGGGCCCTGATTAATAATGAAGCCCCCCTTCCCCTTCATGTAATACACATACACACAGATTTGCCAAGACATGCACGCACAGTCACACACTGCTAAAATAGTGTGCACATGTAAGGGTTACACACACACACACACACACACACACGTGCTCATCTAAATCTAATGACTGGCATGAAGAATCTGTCTGTCACTCTATCTCATTTAATCATATAATTAGTTTTATATATCTATCTATCTATATATATATATATATATATATATATATATACATATAAATGTATATGGGATGAAAATACATTTTGTCTTTGCAGAAGCTATTTCCAAATATCCAACTTAAAAAACTTTGCAACTTTTTGTTTTCCACTGGTTTGAAGGCCGAGGGAGCTGTCCAGGAAATTGGTGGTGCTGAATTTAAACTGAGCACACAGCAGTGCCCCCCCCGCACACACACACACACACACACACACACACACACACACACACTCACGCTTCCCCGCTCGCCTTCTCTTCCCCCACCTCCTGTCTTAGCCTAGTCTCTCCTCCTCCTCCTCCTCCTCCTCCTCCTCCTCCTCCTCCACTCTGTTCTGGCTGGCTGTCAGAGGACCCACCGTCTCCTTTGAACTCCTACACCGGCACCCTGCAACGATCAAACTTCGAGCTGCTCCCCGCCATGAAATATTTACCACACAGAAGGGACATATTCAGTCAGTGTCAGTCGAGAGGCTGGTACAAAGGTGCAACATGAAAGACAGAGAGAATATGAAAGGAGGAGAGGAGCATTTTGAAGCTGAAGCTCGGTCCTTTCTACCATGAAACTGCAAAGAAACATGACTACTCTGTTAGCATTTTATTGAATGATGTAATATTTTGGCTGAGGATAAATAATGCATCTTATTCCCAGAGAGGAAAAGGAGGAGGAAGAGGAGGAAAAAGTCAAACAGATGAAACATGAAAGCACTCTTGCTGCCATCAAAACAAGACCCACAGTCTTTCACATTTCCAACTTGCGTTTTTCTCTATTTAACTACACTTCACATCATGCAAAACTATAATATTTACTTATTCCGACAATACACAGTAAAGTTGTGGTGCTGTGAGCTTCTGTGTTGTTTAATTCATGCATCAAATATGGATGTAAATATTAGATTGAAGCTTAAAGTTGAAACTCGCATCCTGGATCTGTCAGAGTTAAATAAGTAAAAACACATGAACACACTCACCTTTACTCACGAATGAGTACTTAAAAGCAAGACAAGCCATGGTAGCTGTTATTTGTGGGCATCACCATCTCTTTCTACCACCATACACACAGTAAACACACACACACACACACACACAAACACGCCAACACCAGCAGCACCAGCAGAGAAAGGACCAGGACAGAGTTGGCTGGTCCCAGCTGGTCCCTGCTAACACATTCCACTGCACCCTAATGACAGCAGCCCCCCTCCCCCCCCAAGCCTCTGTGACCCTGGCCCTAACACCCCTTCATGGGCCCCCAGGGATCCCGCAGGGCCAGGAGGGGTGAGGAGGAGAGGGGTGTGGAGGGGGAGGGAGGGGAGGAGTGACACAGATGAGGGAGGACACTCCAGGTGGTGGGACAGCTCTGAGGGAATTGGAAGTCATGAATATATTAACTGACAGGAGGGGGAGTAATGAATTCAAATTAAATTATATGTGCTGAGCACCACACGAACATGAGTGAACACGCCGGGGATATTTCAAGGGGGCCGACATAATTACACCTTTCAGGAAATCTGATAAAAAGGAAATATGTGTAAGACAATCAGAGATGCAAAACACAGCTGCCAAGCTCATATTACACTCTTAGAAGTTAGATACTATGAAGAGAGAGAAAGTTTTATGAGATATCGATCATGAGGTTTTTTGATCCCTTTCCTTTCCTCCTTTGGCGGTCTTTGTCTGTCTTTTTGTAATCTTTCTGAACAGTTAACATAACTTCTTAATAATGTCGTCGTTAGATATTTATAATTGCCATTATAAACAACAACATGCTCATCTGTATGACTTACAGGGCTGAAGGCTGTTTTCTGATCTATTAATTGGGATATAGTAGAAGTCCTTACTCCCTCCTGGACAAATCCCACAGACGTTAGTCATGTTCCAGGCCAAGGATTTGGTCCTTATGGCTGTGGTAACAGGGCTGACCCCCATAAGCCAGGAGGTTAGAGGGAGTCCAGCTGTCTCCCAGGGCTGGAGCTGACTGAGACAGCCATGCAACACCCTCCTCCCCCACTCCTTGCACCCCATCCCATCACCCACTTTGTCCCTCGGTCTGTTTTTGCTTCGCCAGGGGCAACTGTCAGCCCCAAAATCCCCTCTGCTGTGGTGTGGGGCCAGGTGACCAGAGGGCAAACAGTACTGGAGGATGATTGGTCCAGAACAACAACCAGGACAAGTAGCCCCTGAAATTGTCCATGGTTGCAGAGGAGAAAGGGACGGATTGGAGGGGGCACAAGAGGACAGAGACAGAGGGTGAAAGGCAGGATGGGAGAGGTCAAGATTACCAGAAATGTGGGTTTAAAGGAGGAGAGGGAGAAGGGTGGGCAGGGCAGTCTTCTATACTGCCTGAGGCAAAACAGAGATGGAGAGCAGAGAAGAGAGCTCCCCTGTCTATTGTTCAGCTGATCCAATAAACAATACACCAAAGCCTGTGATCTGCTGAGTATTAGCCTGTCCATACGGGCCTCCCTGCTTGACAGCAAGACAAACCAGCCAAAATAAACAGGCCAGATTTATAAATCCCCTCTTCATTTCCTCATAACCGGGTCATTGATATTCAACTTCGGGACCTTTTGTTTATTTCGCCATCTGTTAGGTTTCCCTTCATGTTCTGATAGCACTTCATTTAATATTTTTTACACCTATTTTACTTTCATTTGTTTATTTTCTTTGTAGAAAAAGATTCCAATGTACTCATTTGCTGTGAAAATCATAAATCATGCTTAAATAGTGAAGGAGAAGGAAAAAAAATTTAGCATTTATATTTTTCTTCAATGTGAAGTGTTAAATGCAAAAATGTGAGTACAATCTGCAGATAATAGCAGGCAGTGCATTTTCTTGCACGTTAAGGAGCAGTGTTAATTATGGATTCTGAAGACCAATTAAAAACCACAGTCACACTGGGCTTTGTTTCAAGGTTTCCATTCTTTGGTGAGACTGTAAGATTGGAGAAAGATATGGACAAGGCAAACGAAGATAAATGCAGACTGAGATGACGCTGGGATAACCGGTTATCTCAGCTTTCACATGCCTTCAGCTTTGTCCTTCCCTTAACCTCCTTCCCGCTTCCTCTATCTCTGTCTTTCTATCGCTTTTAGATCTTTCACAAGTAATCTTTTTTTTTCCTCAAGCCTGTGTCCTCATGCCCTCTTTCAATATGACATGCTTATTTTGGTATGTTGCTTCTATTATCTCACCATCTCCTCACTCCTCCTTTCTATGGAGAGTGTGCATAGTGTAGCTTTCTTTTCTTTCCTCTCCCCTTGTCTTCCCCCCTGCTGTCTTCATCTTCTCGTTATCTTGATGAGCACAGCCAGCGCCCTGCCTCTCACCTGAGAATTACAAGGATTTGGTCCATTACAGTAAGGCGAGTCTTCCATGCAAGTGAATCCAAATGAAGACATATCTCATGCAATTTGTATCAAATCTTTATTGTCTAACATTCCATGGCGGATATGTATACAAATGCAAAGTTAAAAGTAAAAAAGCATATTGCTCAAGTAAATAAATGCAGAACGGGATGGCGGCACCAGCAATGGCTTTGTGTGATAGTGTTTGTGTGTGTGTGTGTGTTTGTGTGCGTGTGTGTGGATGTGTGTGTGTGTGTGTGTGTGTGTGTGGTGTGTGTGTGTGCACTATGTTGCAGATTAGGAGGTGCGAGACAGCAGATGGGTATGTCTAAAAAAGCCCAAAGCTCCCAACACCAATCAACTATTGCGGATGATGGTGATGCGGGATTGATGTTGAGGTGGCAAATTATTTCACTGGTGCAGATGAAAACTGATTATTAGAGATCAAAATCACACCACATTAGTGTCAGTTTCTGGCAAATAATTATTGCCAGACTTCTTTGACCGCTTGTGAAATTTAGATGAATTGCAGTGTCCCTTTAAAAAGCAAAACAAGTCTAAATTCAGCCAAACATTTCAATATACTGAGTGATTCCGCGCTGTGTTTCTTAAAATTAAGTGTTTGAGGAGCATGTTTATTTGTGCTTCAGCAACACAGCTGCTCATCCAACCTCATCTTTCCCTCATAAATTAGTATACAACCATATCTTGCTGTGTCAGTCCCGTGTCTGTCTGTGTGTGTGTGTGTGTGTGTGTGTGTGTGTGTGCGTGTGACAGATGAACATGGACTAGTGTATGTGCAGAGTGGCTGATGACAATGACAGGACTTGATGAGCAGATATAGCCCACTGCTGATGCCCTGACCATATGGACGGGTATTGTTGTGCCTCCCCCTCACCACCACAGATGGTGCCCGCAGCAACACAACACAACAAAACCTAAGCTATTGTTTTACCACTAGCAATCATAATAAGGGGAAGGAGGGAGATAGACAAAAAATATAATTACTTCTGCAGCCAGGAAAAAATCTGTCCTTCTTCAGAGCTGGTGTCCAGAAGGGCAGATTCCTGAGAGAAAGCATCCAGAATGGTTGTTGGTAATTGACTGATATGGTAATGAGTGCCTAATTATACCCGGTACACAGGCGCAGAGGGCCGCCTACACAGTGACTGCCCCATGACCCGCTTTCTGACAAACTGTCACTTCATCTTGCCACATCACTCAAGGGCTTATCAAATATGACCCCAAAATAGACAAGTGATAATATACACATGGGCAGAGTTAGCTATGTGCAAAGACACACAAATATGTACAGTTCTCTTGCAGGCATGGTACACACACACACACAACATATGCTTGCACACTCTAACACTTAAGCATGTGTGTTTGAATATTTTGACACACAGGCCTTTTCATAAGCGATCAGTGAGTACAGTAATAATCCTTAGAGTATTGGCATATCTCAGAAGTGCGACAATAAAAAGTCTTATCATATTTTTTTTTCTCAGTTTCATTGTGCTAATGAGATTTAGTGTATAAAAGTATTGTTTGACTATAAATATACTTACAGAACAGTTTTGAATGTTATTTCCAATCATGTTATATCAGGCCTGTTTCATTCTGACGGTCATATTCAGCTGCATTATTGCTTAGAAATATTAAACTCCTATTATTGCTCCTCTGATGGGGGAATGATTTACTGAGCAGATAAATAGGGCAGAATAAAATCATACAAGATGATAACATTGTGCCTCTCCTGTAATAAATCGAAATCTGTATGCCACATAATTACAAGCCTATCACACAGTAAAACCCTCTTTACATGAGCTTAATGGTCGACTCTTTAGCACCACTTCACTTGAAACCTACTTTATAAAACATTCACTGTTTTATAAAAATAGAGCCATGGCAATTGTCTGGCACACTCATTCAAATTGCTTGCCATTGTTCGCAAGTTATTCATGTAGCATTTATTTTTTGACAGTGATGTGAATGGTATTCAAACTTACTCTGCAGGGAAGCCAAATTAAAAACCCTCTTGACCAAAAAGAATTTTAACTCAGCTGAGTCCCCAACAGTCTGCCGATACAGTAGACTTGGTGAGTTAAAATTTCACTGATCTCTGTGAGAAAATACTCTTAGAGGAAAGACTACAAACATAAAAACAAAACAGAAGGACAAGAAAAATTACTGTTATGCATAATTCACATAAGACACAGTATAGAAAATTCTGTATATAAAATTAGTTTCAGAAACGTAGACACAGGTGTTATCAGTTTGAAGACAGGGTTGAAGCAGTTTTAAAAAACGGTCAAAATGGAAATGACTGAGCTCTTCTTCATCTTGAGAAAGAGGAAGTAGTCTGAGGATGCCAACTCAGATGACAAGGGTGAGTATGAGAGTTGTATAAGTTCAGTTGGAATTCATGAATAATGTTAGTGACTGCATGGGCTTGTAATTTTAATTACCCCAAAAACAAATATAAGTTATTAACTTTAAACTTTTTGTGTAATAACTTTGAGAGTTGAACTTTATGTACAAAGAAAAAGACTTGCAGATAAGTGCAGCAATTGAAAAAAATTAAATAAACATTTGGATGTTTGCTTTTTATAATAGAGTAATACATCTGTGTGGCGTTAAAAAATTGGTTAAATCATTTCAAAGTAAGATAGGAGAAGTAAAGGGAATTTTCTGGGTGATAATTGTGATAAAGACATGAGTTACTTGTCCTCTTATGAGAAGGTGGAGGCTTCACATAAAAAAAAAATATTTTGGTGTGATGCACTCATACACTTTTGTATTCATGATTTTGGCTTCCATGCTTCTTATAAAATCCATTCAGCTAACAGGAAAAAAAACAGTCAGGGAGAAAAAAGCCTGCAACAGAGTAAGATAAAGACAAAACAGACTGACAGACAGCAGGACAAACGCGAGGCAAGCGGGACGTTTTTTGTCATGTGGTGTGATCATGTATCACTGGTCTGCATGCTGGGTCAGACCCTTGCAGTATCAGTCCGGAGAGATGGCCCACCCTCCAGATGGCCTCGATCCAACAGGTGGTCCCGTAGTGGGGGTGGGGCTGAGAGATCTGACATCTGCCATCCACAGCTAACCCCTCTGCACACACACACACACACATACACAACAAAACACATATTGCACACACACACGGTAGCTAAAAGTGGTTTGCAGCAGCACCTTTTCCCTCCCTGATCTATATGTCGGACATCTCCGTGCCTTGGGGCTCAGCCTCCTATCTGTCTGTTTCCTCTCTCAGATTTCACACTCATCTCACACATCGCAGCTCAGTGTGTGCTCATATTCATGGCTCAGGCTTCAAACAATGGCAACTCATTAGCATGTATTGTATAGCTTTAGATCTCGCAAACTGGCAACGGATTAATATAGATTCTATGTGTGATGTTTTGTTTTTTTTTTCCATTTACTATTGATATTGCTGTTTGTGCTTCATCACTAAGCTGTGCTGCTTGCAGTCTTGTAATTGTTGGTTTATTTTTGTTTGTTTAATTGCTTATATAAGGTATATAAATAAGGTGACTGACCTCTTCTGTAGAAAGTTGTATTTTAGAACTTGTACAAAATTTTACTTTTATACAAAATTCCTGGCATCCTGTTAACAGTCTGCTCGAGAAGTTCTTGCAGAGTTTTTGCAAACACGTATCATAACTGTTCACATGAGGGCTGGGCAATAAGAATATCATCATATTAATCAACAGTAATGTGTTTATAATGAATTAATGGTTAAGGGCAAGTAGGAAATTGGTTTTATTGAGTACTGTACTGCAATACTACCTTGCATTTTAACATGCCTGCAAGGATTAATTTAAATCAGATTGATAACTTTAAAACTGAGAAACTCTATCAGATGTAGGCAGCCTCATGAAGGAGGGCGCGTCAGTAAACGTTTAAAAACGCCTGCCTTTAACTGACCAGTATTACTTGCATTTCTTTGACCAAATAAAACAAGTTTTAATAAAAGTTTTCATTTTTAGAACTCCTTGTTCCATATAATCACAGAACAGAGTTCCAAACTCAGTTTGATGAGCAAAAAGTGTCAGGTAAATGATCAAACCTTGTAGACACACTGTATGAAACCCAATAAATGATCACTGTTTTCAAGCATCGAAATGTTTGTGAAGATAAAGTGTCACTTGAATAAACATTTTGATTTTCTAATCAACATCGATTCCCTTTACAAAACTAATAATTTGTTCTCCTTAATTGTCTTGTGAGAGGCACATCATTTTTCACAGTCAACACTCAGGTGACTTTCAGAGTTTGTACTTGGAGTTTATTGCCTTGCAGGAAAGAAAACTAGTGATAGTTGCAAAAAGTGGGTCTGCGATAAGTTTTTCATCGGCTCAAAAATTCGTTGCGTTGTCCGAGACTGCCATGATACAAGATTTTAGACGCAGTGTTCTCCTTGTGAGTGTTCGGGAGAACTTGCTGCCGAAGTTGAATTATTCATCAGATGTCATTGTCATTCGTTTCCACCTTTAATTGACAGGTGTCTAGGTGAGTCAATATGGCTTGTGCCTGGAAACACACACAGACACACACACACAACCAGGAAGAGAGGGAGGTGCTGGGGGTTGAGAGCAAATGTGTGTGTGTGTGTGGTAGAGGTCTCGTTAGCACCACAAGTGTATGGCTAAATTAGTCTCCTATCCCTCTGTAACACCTGCTCTCAGAGCCTGCAGCTGTCACCATACACATCTATCTATCTATCTATCTATCTATCTATCTATCTATCTATCTATCTATCTATCTATCTATCTATCTAT
>JAQNCA010000001.1:11216194-11238155 GCA_029783725.1 Acanthurus tractus
ACTTACTGATTTTTATAAAAATTTCACCAGAAAGTAGTTGAACCTGTGGATTGGAAAGGCTGCGAAGTTTCTCATTTGTTGTAACTTGTGATACTGACTCCTCTTAACCCTGCTATCAGCATCTAGATTCAGTTTTCCCCAAATTTCAGCACAGGACTTTTTGCCTCCTGCATCATCAGAGTGTGATCTGGGTTACTGAATGACCTTTAGCTGCACTGCTCTTTAAATATACAGTTTATGTTTTTACCTGAGTGATGTCTTCAACCGAACATCAACTGATTTTCATCAATAGAGGCACTAAACTCGCTCTGCAATCAGAGGTTGTGGCTGATCTAAACATTTCATCCTATCTCGAAAGAGGATGATGAAGTGTTTTGAGGACGACGAGACTCCAGATGTGTACAGAGAGCTTAGGGCATCATTTGCAGCCCCTGTCGGGACACGCATTGTGAGATCTAAAATGGATGACAATGTAAACTGACTTATTACCAACAGCACTTGGAGCCACCATCAGTCTTTCTCTCTGTTTGGAGTAGTAATGGAGTCCAGGTTGGGAGGGTGAGTGAGTCGGCCTCCAGTGATTCTCGAGGGCTGTCTTTCTATGATGTGCTCATAATTCATTGTAAATGTTGCAGATGTTATATAGCTGTGAAAATTAATAATTCAGATCTCAATCAGTGTAGTGTTTCTGACTCAACTGTTAAAAGTTTAAGTGTCTGAGTGGTTGAGAGTCAATTTATGCTGTTTTTGTGGTTAATTTTCATATTACGTTAAACTGACTGTGGGGAAAACCACTGAATGGGAGTGATTAATCACTGAAGCAGCCGCGGGGGAAAATCCGTTTGTCACAGTGAAGCCTAAGCCCCTAATGACATTATACAAAAGATATTTTGGTCAAATATTCAGGACTTCATAACTTTATTTAAGATCTTCCATATAAACTTATTTAAATAATCCTGTGAGTGATCTGAAAGACTTGTAAACCCCAAAACATGACCTTTATGGTGTAGGACCCAACTCCTCAGGCTGGAGGTAAATATTAGAGAACCACTAGAGCTGTCTGTGGTGATACTCAGACGGAGTAATGTTGCACCCTCAAATGCCAGAGGTGTTACGAGTCCAAGAAGCGTGATAACCAAATAACGAAAAGTGTCTCTTTCAGTTTGTTTACTTTGTGGTTATTTTGATCAAATACAAACAATCTGCTGTACTGTAAATAAATGTGAAAACTGACCACATTTAACAGTGGTTAGTTGACGAAAAATAAAGGATAAAATAGCTCAAACTACCACCACCATTCAGTTGTCACTTCACTAATAAATCACTACATATGTTTCTAAGAATCTCAAGTTCCTATTTTTAGCCTTGGTGAAAGAGGACAAATTGCTACATGCTAAACAACAGTTGCTAGAAGCTCACATATGAGAAATACACAAATTAAAGAGGTTAACGGACATCTTTTTTCTGGGAATAAAGAAAAATCCAAACCAAAATTATTTTGCTTCTTGAGTGTTTCACCTGGGATACCACGGTACAATATACACACATTTTCTGTTTACAGTTATTCCCAAAGGTAGCAGGTGGCCATGTTGGACAACAAATATGGATTAAGCCTCATTCCCAGTACATGTTACATAGAACATAGAAAGCTGTCCTTAACCTCTAAAATTCAGAGTGAAATTAAATTAACCATCAGCAGCTGTCAGTCCAATCCAAAGGCTTTGATCAGTGTCATCTGATAGGTTTCAGTTGTGCTCGTTTCATTTGCAGTTAACTGGTGTTGCCTTGAACTGGGCAGTGTTTGGGCCTGATGGGTGCATGTTGTGCTGAGGAGTGGGCAGCAGCAACAGCTGTTGCCAGATGCATACGTGATGCCATTTGTGCCGCTCTGTAATCCCCCTGGCGGAAAGAGGAGTAGGCTTCTCCTGGACCATGAAATCAGGCACAAATCAAGAGTCTGTGGCAGAGGCCAGCTGGTGCTGAGGTCTCACTCATCGGAAACAATCAGTCAGAGGATTTAGAGTCTGAATCACCAGTCCTGCTGGGTCTGGATACCTGCAGGCTGCTGTACACTGACTCTGGTTTCACAGGGAGCAAAGAGTAGAGAGAGAATCTCTGATCATAAAAACTAGTCGACTGAAGTCAATTTCCCTTCCTTTTTTCTCTTCTTGTTATTTTCACAAGCCCAGAGACATGCAAGACCAAGTGGTGACAGTTGTTGCTTCCCAGGTCAAGCACAAGGATAAGTAAGAAGCAATGTCACAATGTGTTTGCTACTTGTACTATTTTTTGTCCCCAATAACTATAGTATAACCTTGCTCAGCATTCAAAATAACTAAATTATCAACCAAGGAAAGGGCATTTTTAGTCAGAGACTTTGACACTACATACAGACAAAGCCATGAGTCCAAGAGAGTTTAAGACAAATAATGTAATATTAATAATATTGTGTTGTTGTTCTGGTATGTTTAAATTGACAGAACATGTCTGATGCTGCTAAATGACTAAAAATATACAAGTCTTCTAGAATGAAAAGGTACAAAATGTATTGTTTGCACTGTTTCTCGTTTACATCTATTAGTTTCATCCCCATCCTCAGTTAAAAAGTGAAAAAAATATTATCTCCGAATGAATGCCCTTCATTAATTGTTAGATGACTGTGTTTTATATTTTTTTTTTAAGAAACACCATGTTTATGTTCTAATGAGCTCTAATTTTAGTCTTAGTTAAATACTATAACCTTGCTCAGCATTCCTAAAACTCCAAGGGCTCCTAACACTTGTTGTGGCCCCATAAATAGGGCCTCCATACCAATGCCAGGCAGCCATGACTTAGCAAAGAGTTGGGGTGTGGGAGCAGTACTGTTGGTGACTGGTTGAATGTCTCTGTCTGAGGACCAGTAACAGAAGTGACCACAGGGACACCTGTGCGACCTGCGTGGCTGAAGGAGGCTGTCAGACATGCCACAGGAATCACTTCTCTGCCGGACAGTCTTTTCTTGTACTATTTGAATGACCATTTAACTCGCAAATTTCTGGAGCAGAGCTTCTCAGGCCAGCAGAGATTCAGTACACGAACACTAGTGTAGCCGAGTCCTCACTGCAGCAGCCTGATTTAGATTCAAGCTTCGGCCCTTTGTTGCATGTTACCCTCTCTCTTTTGGTCTGCCTTTCCTGTCTGTCTTCAGCTGTCAAGACCAAATAAAGCATAAAACCCAAAAATAAATTTGATCTAAAAAATAAATCACTGCTAATAGATTGTAATATATGACAGGCATTTGTATTGCTGAGGTTATTGCCTACCAGAATAGATGACTGTATAAGTTCATGAATGTCATAAAAAAAAATAATGTATTTAAACCATTAGCAACTCTAAAAAGGTGGACATTTCAAATGACTACTGATGATGACTTATGACAAATTACGTAACTTTGGAGAAGTTGCTTATCAGAGTACCAAATGTTTTATGATTTTATGTTTTTATTTATATAAATGTGATATTCTTACAGAAACATATTTAATGATAGCAACAATGTACTTCCCTAAAGCTAAATTTTGGCTTCCTGTTGACACATTTACCTGAATATATGGCTGCACTTTGTTTCTGTTTACACTGTTTCGCATATATATTTTTTTTTTTCTTAAAACTTTGTCCAATACCATTTTCAATGTGAGTTTATAACTACTCATTCTGTCCCAAAACATATAAAAAAAACTATGTTCTTTTAGCCCTTTATTGCACGTCTCTTGATTTAAAGTCTTTCAAATAAACAAAAACTATGTGACATTATACTTTGATTCTCTGAAGCCAACATCAGGGGGGTAGAATTTAACTTTCCGGCCAGTAAACACTTCTCAGCAGCAGAGTGCCTGACGGCTCTTGCTGTGAGGGCATATCATCCAGAAACAAGCTGTCCATACTTCTGTGAGGGCTCGAGGTGAAAGGCCAAGCTGTAAAAGTTTCTGGGAAAAGCCTCAAAAACAGTTAATCTGTGTGTGGTGTCATCGCTCAGCCTGTAAGAAGAGGCACTCATTGGTGTAATTGGTAACTTGATACTTTGCTGTTTCCGCGTCTCGGTCTGGTAAAACCGTTATACCAGTGGCAGATACTTAGTAAGGGCTACTATTCACAAACACAGTGGCGACTTGACTTCAGTTTTAAGGGACAGCAGAAGACAATGATAGAGTGAGTGGGAAGTAAGTGTTGTTTATTTATCTAGAAGCCTTTCTGACTCTCTTAGTATTGTTTAATTTCAGGAAAAACTTGAACACCACATTGTCGTGGTTGCACAGTATAATTGTGACTATCATGGTGATAACATAAGACAATCAAGCTTAAAAACATGTGGCTGACCTTTGTGTCAGTGCTTTATTTACAAGACATATTCTGATTTCTTTAATTCATATTGACCATCTCAGGGTCTGCTGCTTAGATATAAAGTGAAATATCTATTGGATGTATTGAGTTGAGATTTATTTACAGTCTTTATTGTGTGATTGTTTGAGTTTTGAATTGAGTTATTTCCAGTTTTAATTTGTTGGTCTCTCTTGTCAAGCATTTGTTGTTACTTCCTGTCTTTGTTGCTTTCCCGCCCTTTTTGATTGCTAATGAGTTTCACCTGCATCACGTTTGTTTTCTCTCCCTCGTGTATATAAGTCTGTTTCTCTGCCTGGTCATTTGTCAGTTTGTCTGTTTCGACTCCACAGTCCTGCCTCTGCTTCCTGTCCTGTATTTGCTCTTCTTGTCAACCTGGCTTTGTTGTTTTACTTCGTTTTTTGCATGATCTCCTTACTTTTTGGATTTTCTCCTTTTGCTCCTTTGTTTTTTTTTTGGTTTTTTTTTTGTTTCATACAATTTTACATTTGTGTTTTGCTTTTGTGTTGTTGTTTTTTTTCTCTTTTTTCACCCAAACATCAGACTTTAATGATCCTTTGCATTTAGTTCTAGCTCCATCAGTGGGTCAAAATTAGTTTTTCAGGATGTCTTTCCACAACTGTCAGATGGAATGGTATAAAGTTCAAAGCAGATATCCACCATGTCAAGAAAATGTGCATTTAGTGATCTCCTCACTTTTCTCATTACATGCACAACAGGTCAAAGTGTCACTAACCCACAGATATATTTTAACATCTAAAAGATGGATAGGCACTGAGTTTTGTAAAATTATGGTATTCAGATGATGTAAAGGCTTTGGTTGTCCTCTGAATTAAGCCACCGTAGGTTTTACATCACTCAGTGGGGGGATTGTCATGGATGAGACAGATTACATGGTTTTTCACTAAATGTAATGCAAGCATTGTTGATCCAGTCAGAATGAATTGTAAAATTGTTTGTAGATCTTTAAACTTTCTAGCACCATCATCAGATCATGCTATTTAGTCTTACACTTTGATTTTTGACCACAAAACACTGAGCAGCATGAAAGAGCCACCAGCATGACTGAAGAGATGTATTAACAACAGGCAACAGGTTCTGAACTCTTTTTTTAACAGCTTTTAGTTAAATTCATATTTACACAATAAACTTTTCTGTCCTTTCTATTTTTTGAAATGTAAATTGCTGTCATTTCAAAGACAATCTGTGGTTAGCCATAACTTATTCATCATATAATTGAATTTCCTATTGTTTTTTTTGTGAATAAAGCATGGTGTATTGGAGCAGAGCTGAGTGATGTGTGTTTGAGTTTGATGAGCGTGAGCCTCATTGAGCCTCACACTGTCCTGCACCTCCCTGTGTGTGCATTCTTGAAGTCAGAGAAATGTGGCCATGTCAGCCCAGCATTCAAGAATCAGGCAAACTTAGAAAGTGCTATACTTGGAAATACAACTGTGATGCAGCTGTTATTGATGTTGAGGTTAGGTAGCAATGCAGAATGCGTGCTGTTGCGGTGGTAGTTTCAGAGTTCATGTACGTAAGAGTCTTGGAAGATATCTGGATATCTGGATGAATTCATGCACTGCAGGAATGTGAGTGTAAACATCTCTGTAGGAGCGCAGATGATGATGATGGCTACAAAAAGTTAAATAGGTGAGGACCGAGAATACAGAACGGTCTAAGATTAGCCTGCCCTCTGCCTCGGCCTGCAAATGCCAGCCATGGTTGCCATTCTTCCCCACACTGTCCAGCAGCATGCCAAAGTATCAGTGTATCAGATCACCCGCCCTAGAGACAGGGCAGTGATCACGGGCCATTCACAAATATTCACAAAATGTATCCACTGCTCTGTGATTTAGCATATCTATATCTATTTATGGTTTACCTTAAAATCTACTATAACAGGTTGATAAATATTCAGTTATATTTAAGTGAAAACAAAGACAAAACAGACTTCTGGCAAGTAAATGCATCCACAGTTCTGCTTGTTTCTATGGACTGTGCCTTTGAGCAGTTAAACATATGTGAAATAATGCTGAATCCGGTGAATTCCCACTGAGAAGCCGGAAGCAACTTGCGGAAATGTGTGTATAAGCTTATGCGTGGGTGGGTGTTTTGTTGATGCATGTATATCGTGTATGTGTGTGAGAAAGCGTACATGAGTGTGTCTGTGGAATTCCTATAGCAGAGCAGATCCGTAAGGTGACCCCGAACTCCCAGTCAGGTGCAGGGCCGAGCATAAAGGGGAATTTGTGAGTGTGAGTGGGAATGGGGCTGGGAAAGCACACGATCTAAATCCATAGCTGACAGCTGCTGTGTGTGTGAGGGTGGTGCTTACATGTGTGTTGTGTGTGAACGTAGTGGAGACAGCCATGGGGGGAATAAGAGCTCGTGAAATGAACATGAATGTTTGTGTTTCCGTGTCCTGAGATGAATTTGCACCCAGATCAAACAAAGCTGACAAAGACGTGTATTAGTGTGTGAAACCTGAAGCTGTGACCCTGCACCCCTTTGGCCTTGGACAATCCCATGGATTGCACATTACAGACTGCCTCACTTCTGCAGCTAGTATACCACCATTCCATTAGGCCACTGGGAATGCTACAGCACTGAGGGAGAATCCTGACAGGATTTCAAGCAGCTGCAAATGACTAATGACATAATTTGTCCTCCATAAAGCAGAACTGAAGCAATCAAATAAAAAAAAAAAAAACACTTCATGTGATCTCCCTTACTGACATAGGGGAGTGTTTTGTGTGCTAATGTCTAATTAACTGCATGTTCCTGCAACTTTCTTTAATAAGTTTCATGCTGTTTTTTTCCTTCAGGTGTGGAGCTCTGCAGAACCTCATAACAGTCAGGGAGAGCGGCATCCTCGGCTTCTTTACCCATGGAGAAATAAAGGCACAGGAATTGTCCGGGTGAAGAGGGACTGGATCATCCCTCCAATCAGAGTGCTGGAAAATAGCAAGCAGGTTCCCGAAGACCTTGTCCAGGTAAAATTGTTAAAAAAAATTACACCATTTCACATTGCAATTACAATTATATCAGTGTCTCTTCTGGTATAAATTATAGTGAATTTCAAGTCTGGAAAAAACAGCTAGTTGACATCTACAATGAAACAGGGGTCTCTTCCTGTATTAATTTCTCTAATTCATGTAGAACATTCGGTGATCTCTTCCAGGTTTGCTTTTTTTGCAGGCAAAGTGAAGACAGACATAATCCACAGTCCTTGTTCTGTGCTCTGTGGGCTTCTTTGTAGTGATGGTGGGGGGGATTTGTGGATCTGTGTGAGAACGTTGAACAGAACAAAGAGTCAGGGTCTTAGTTTTAAAAGTCTGATGGTTTTAATGTATTTAAGTACCAGTCCAGTTCATGGCAAACCTGCCCATTCACCCACCCAAAAACATTTAACTTGAACAATGCAACCCAAAAATGTCCAATAAGGCGACATTGACCCCCATACACACTATTATTAGTCAACCAGTGTATCAGGAAGGGATTTGTGGTCAGGTAAGCAAGAGGAGGACTACAATTACAGTGGGTGCAAACTTTGCTAAACAAAGTACATAAATAAGGTCATACAATACAAGTTAAAACAATTCATAAACTATTATAAATATCAAACTATTATAAAAGGTTTTGGAAGACTGTATTTAGCTACATGTTGCTGAATCCTGTTAATCAGCACAATACAGCCATGACTGTCAGTCTTCAAATGATGACACACAGCACAGATGTGTGTTTCAAAGACGTGAAATGTAAATGTTGTGTTAAGGCTGTTACAAATGACGAGTAAGTGCATAAATCCTGCTCTGCATAAAAAAGTATGTAGCCCCTTTTACATGGTGATGAAATTACAGTAGATACCATATGTCAAAGACAGTGAACACAAAATTCACAAAATATAGAGTCCTTGCTATTATTAGTTCAGAGTCTCATTTCCTGCCATAAGTCAAAGGCCTTTCTGAGCTTTAACGCTCTTGTTTCAAGGTCCCTGACTGTCAACATACTCACATCTGGTGTTATGACATACAGTTTGCAATCCTCCCCCATCTTCCCATGAGATTGTGATGATCATAAACTTTATCTCCTCTCTTTGTCTAGATCAAATCAGACAAAATTTTTACAGGTGAGGTGATTTACAAGTTGGAGGGACCAGGGGTGGACCAGGAGCCTAAGAATTTATTTGAGATTGATGACAAAACAGGAGTAATCAGGAGCAAGCGGCCGCTGGACAGAGAGAAATATAGCTCCTTCACGGTAAGAGAGCATACATGGAAGTAAAATTTTGGATAACCCACGCTGTTGAAGCAGAATTACCTGTGTAGACGCAAGCTACACTCAATGTGATCTTACACAACCTTTTTCCTGCTCAGGTTCACGTTTTTGTCTTTAAGCATAAATCAGTGTCTAGCATAAACAACCAGGGGTCATTTCCAAGGGTCCTAATGGGTATCATGGGAGACACTTCAAAATATTTCAGACCAGATGACTATGACGTAACCCACAATGTTGTGCAAAAACATCCTGCACATTTCTTTCTGCCACTTTCAGCATGTGCATATACCATAAGTACCCACAGTCACCTTGAGTTGCCTCTTGGAGGAAAGCATCTACTTTGTTGTATTGAACAATAAGAAACCATATTGTTTTGAATTCTGTTTTCATTAAATAAAAATTGTCTGTTGCACCTGTGTGTGTTTGTAGCTGAAAGCCTTTGCGCTGTCCCCCAGTGGAGAGAGACTAGAGAACCCCACCACCATAGAGATCGTGGTGCTGGATCAGAACGACAACAGACCTGCTTTCACTCAGAGCCAGTTTGTTGGCTCTGTCTCTGAGTTCTCAGTCCCAGGTACATCCAGTTATCACAGATGCATCACTGCATTACTAGCTTTGAATTTTTCTTGTTGAATCACAAGTTTTAAAAAAAGGTTATCTTAAATTTCATTCAACTTTTTTTGTTAGAGTCACTGAAATAATAGTATCATGTAAAACAGGTTGAAGCTGCTGTAACTAATATCCTGATATAAACAGCCACTTAACTATGTGAAAGGTGTTGCTAGTCGTTGGTTGTAGTAATGAATCTCATGATAAGTGTCTCAATTCTGCAGTTATCATCAGCTCTTAAAGCATTTCAGGTCAGGTAAAATGGGTCATTCTTTTGGTTTTACAGCCCACAACTGTTTAAGTTTACTCTAAACCTTCTCATTACTATAAATTTGTAGCTTTTTTTCAGGAGGAAATCTCTGAAATCTAAGTTAAATACCTGCCCAGCAACATATAGCAGACAAAAAGAGTTAGTGACTAGCTAGTGATCCAAAGACAGTTCTAAAAAGAGAGTGGATATTGGACTTGCATTTGGGAAAAAGCATCTTTTTGCAAAAAAGTTCACAAAGTCAGCTTCTTTTAAGTATGTCAGTGTTGTGTTTACAGCTTCTTTCCACACTCTCTTTCCATTTTCAGAATAGCACACTTTAAGACTTGTTTTGTAAAGTTTTTCAGTGCAATACTGCAGCCTCAGTGCACAGCACATACAGGAGATTTATTTTGACCGATCCATCCAGCCGACCGAAGCTTTTGATTATTTTTGACAGGCACGTCGGTGATGTCAGTATCAGCCACCGATGCAGATGACCCAAAGACAGAAAACGCTTTTCTGAGCTACTCGATCATTGGCCAGGAGAGCATTCCTGCCAATGCTGTTACCAAGACTATGTTTGGCATCAACAATGAGACAGGAGCCATCTACACAAGAGATGTAGGCCTGGACCGAGAGGTAAAATGCAGTACAATGTTAAGGTGTTGATTTTTGCCGATCTTCACAGTATGGTCACTTTATTAAATATTGTATTTTTGCTTCATTTTGCCGAAGGTGGTGAAGGCTTTCCGATTAAAACTGCAGATTGCTGATATGGGGGGCATAGGTCTGACAAGTGAAGGGGTGGCAATCATACATGTCACTGATATCAACAACCACGTCCCTCAGTTCAGCCCGGACTCAGTGAGTTTTAGATAACAATATACAAGAAATGCTGTCCAATGTTATTTAAAAACACATATGATCACCATGCAACATTGGCTTGAATCTTTTGATCTGTGGTTTGTGTGCCTGCAGTACAGAATGATGGCAGTGGAGAACAAGAAGAACTATGAGATTGGCCGGGTGAATGTGACGGACAGAGATGACCGTGGAACAGGAAACTGGGAGGCCAAATACTTCATTAGTAACGACCCTGATGGGAACTTTGCCATCAGTACGGATCCTGCCACCAATCAGGGTGTTCTGACAGTGATGGAGGTACAGTCTGCTGATCTGCAGCTGTAGAGTGGGATTAAGGGGTTCGTGTTATTGATGAAAATGTTATCCAATTGGCATATATTTAGTTAAAAACTGATCAACTGAACTGAAAAAGTTTTAAGGATTTCAGAAAAAAAGAGCGCCTTTTTTGTATTGACCATTATTTGTTTTATATTTCGTCTACTGAGTTTTGATGTGAGAACCTTGAAAAAAAACCTTGTAAAAGTTGTGACACAGATTTTTCAGTCAGACTTTTGACTTTAAAAGCAAAGGAATTTTTATGAAAGAAGTGCTTTATGTAAACCCAATTAAATATTCATTAGTGATTAGTTTTATATCTACATGTGTGTATTTATCTACTTTAGAAGGATTTAGAGATTGGAAACTATTCCAAAAAATCTGATATATCTTTATTTTACATTCTAGTGACTTTTCAATGTACAGTTTTCTACCATAAGTTTCTAGATTTTACCTCATGGACAAGCATTTACATATGTTGTCTGATCTGTTTTGGGGTGCAGGAATACAGTAATTTGTTGTTCTTAATGGGTATTACTGCCCTTGAGACCCTTAGACACAACTCAACAACACCATCTAGTGGTTATGTTTTAACTTTGTAAGTTACTCTGACAGTTATTTAGCTTTTTAGATTTATTTTATGTAAGAGGGTAAATTAGTTTGAATCAACTGAAATTCACACAAAGATTTATCATAAATTCCTTATATTCAACTTCAGTGCTGGGCAAAATTTTCCCTCCACATAAAGCCACTTCTGCTCTGTTTCATCGTGCAGCCTTTGGATTTTGAAGCCCAGGATGAGTACATCCTGATTTTGATGGTGGAAAATGTCAATCCTCTGAGCAACAAGGCTCCTAACCTCCCAGTGAGCAGCGCAACTGTGTCAGTGACTGTTATGAACGAGAATGAGGCTCCACATTTCAGGGAGGACCCCATTAAGATTGTGGTCCCAGAGTCTGTGGCTCCTGGAACTTTACTGAAAAGCAACATTGCCTTTGACCCTGATAATTCTGACCTGAGGTATGATTCAGAAATAATAGGATAAATGTTTGTGTTTTAAGATTGCAAGTAAACTAATTGAACAGTTTGAGTGTTAACAACTTTTACTCTGCTCTCTGTGGCAGGTATGAGATTAGCAGAGATCCTGAGAGGTGGCTGGACATCAACACTGATACAGGAGACATTACTGCAAGGAGGACTTTTAACATGCGATCACCACATGTTAAAAACAATGTCTACAATGTTGTTGTCAAGGTCACAGGTCAGTAAATCTACACAATCTGCCAATCAGGTAAAATAAATGTATCATACCTTATACTCCACACCAAATACACCAGATGCTGTGAGAAAATTAATACTTTTGCAGACATAAACATTGAATAAGCTGTTTTAATTTCATGTGGCATTGCTGTGTATGTATTTTCTCCTGTACAGATGCTGATGGTATGTCAACCACTGCCACAGTGGCCATCACACTAAAGGAGACCAATGACTTCCCCCCTCAGCTCTTTCCTCACAGTGGCTCTGCATGTAAAGATGTAGGCCGGGCAAGTTCTGGTTTAGTTGTGACCGCTGTGGATGAAGATCTTCCTCCACATGCTGCACCCTTCACCTTTGTAATACCTGATGATCTCTCAGCCAACTGGACCATCATTCAAGTCAATGGTGAGGAAAGAGCATGAGGGGTAAAATGAAACAAGGGGAATGGAGTGTGCATGAACATTGTTCCCATCATCAACTGTCCAAAATTCACTAATTTCTCCATTTTCCCTCTCCTCCTCAGGTACTCATGCAGTGCTTCACCCCCTGGTGGAGCTGGAGGCAGGAGAGTATGCGGTTACAGTGTTTGTGTCGGACTCTGGCAGTCCAGTTCTGAGCTCTCTTGCTCAGATCAATGTCACTGTGTGTCCCTGTGACTCCTTTGGAGATTGTAAGTCTGAGGTGGGGGCTGTCCTCGGCTCCAGCGTGGGAATCGGCTTCTTTGCTCTCATCATCATCATGGCCAGTATCGCACTCCTTCTGTGTAAGTCTCATCATGAATACATCATGTAGTCTATATATATGTGTCTGCAGATTAATAAATAGGGAAAACAGTTGCTTGTGGCCATATATCATGTTGAATAGAAATTAATATATGCTTTATGTTTTACCTGTCATTTCTTGCAGTGTTGCTCCTCCTGGCTGTGGCGATCACCACCTGCAGGAGAAGCCACCATATCAAGAAAGGAACAGGTCTGCTTGTCGGGGAATCAGAAGACGATGTCCGGGACAATGTTTTCAACTACGACGAGCAGGGAGGAGGTGAGGAGGATGAGGTAAGGCTACACACATCACAAATCAGGAGAGGGGGACTTAACATTGATCCTGTTTGTATCATGTTTAAATAGTATGTAGTTTAAGATGCTAGTGTGTTGCCATCCCCTCCTATCTGCTTTTGTTGCTTGTTTTTCATCCTACTAGTTTAAATACTTTACACAATTTATGTAAAGAGTCAAACTGTAGCCTCTTCCTCTCACCTTGCAGAATGCTTTTAACATCGATCTGCTATGGAATCCCCATGATGCACCCTCCACCCCAGGGTCCTACTACCCAGGGTCTGGCGTTCCTCGAGGCAAGCAGCCCCTCAGAAAGGATGCCCCACACAACCTGCCCTCACCTGCCTACCCACGGAGGCCTCCTGCAGATCCCACAGACATTGAGGACTACATCAATGATGTGAGAGGCCTCCACCTTAACACTGTTTCACCTCAAATTTATAACAAAACACATTTTAAAGGGAAAGCCACTAGACCATAAGCTAAAGTTATGATAAAGGGTATATCAACCACTAAATTTTAATAAACAAACCCACAATAGAGGGTCTAAATGCAGGTTTTGCATGTTTTCTGTCATTGCTAGAAGTTTGTTTTGACCTGTTTTAATAGGTACATGCCTGGTTAACTTATCGTAAATGAGCAAAAGTCATTAGATGAAATCATGCTATTTAACTGTCTTAGAGTTTCTGTATTTTTTAGAATTAAGTGATTGTCTTTTAATAGTAGAGATTAATTCAAATATAATATAAATATATATATAAAGTTACTAAATTGCAAATCTATTTCATTTGTACTGGATGTGATGCAAACTCATTCCATGTTATTTGCATGTGCAGGACTTCAGAGACTCAGTAAAAAAAGAGTAATGTTTTTAGTAAATAATAAGTTTTCACATTTACAATTAAAATGACATTTCTCAGGCATTTGCTTCACACTTATCCTTAAACCTTATATTTCTTGCATCAGGGCCTGGAGGCTGCAGACAACGATCCTAATGTGCCTCCGTACGACACAGCCCTGATCTATGACTACGAGGGGGAGGGCTCACTTGCAGGCAGCCTCAGCTCAATCGCTTCAGGCAGCTCAGATGGAGACCAAGACTACGATTACCTCAACAACTGGGGACCACGCTTTCAGAAACTGGCCAACATGTATGATCCACGTTAACGTGGACAGTAGCCCACAGAAAGATGTGCGATTCATGTTCGGGACAAAGATCACGCTTCAGGTGTTTTTCTGGAAAAAGATTTTAGTCCAGGATGAGATGTGGAGGTTGCCAATGTTATGCAAAGCCACAGGCCCTTAATGTAATGTGCCTTAGGTTTTTATTGAGGGTCATTTTGGACTAAATGAACAAAATGGCTCATTGCAAAGTTATGTGGTTAGCTCAGATGTAAATGGGACAGTGAAATGTGTTGACATGGTCAGCCTGGAGGAAAGGAGTGGTGCATGATACAAAGGCAAGCAGAATGTGAGATGAAATGATGATGATATCCATGTCAGGGTTTGTTTATCCTCAGACTTGGACTGCTTGGTAATGATGCATACAAGCCTGAAATATAAAACAATCTTTGAAATGTATTTTTTTTATATATTAGTGATTATTTTATAAGATAAATTTCCTTTGATATTAATTTTTCTTCGTTATTCATTTTTGGGTCACAAATCCTTCATTCCAGCCTCTGTTCATCTCTTTGGAATCTCAGCAGGAAACGTTTAGTAACACAACATACTATACCACATTACAATATTCTGGGTTTTGTTTGGAAATGATGTCTGTTTTGTTTTTTTTTAAACTATGTTCACTGAATCTAGGTTTTACTTATGTATACAGAATAAGTGTCAGTCTTTTATTTAGTGCGTGTAAAATTCACTGTGAAATCTGCTCCACCTCATGCATACACAAAAAACAAGCACACACGATTCTAAATAAAACTTTAATAATTAGCAACGTCATCCTTTGGAATCCATCCTTTCACATTCACTTGTGGCAATAAAATACACAGCCACTTATACAGACTTGTTTTTTTTCAAAACCAAAACACAATAAGGAAACTTTGCTAATCAGTACGTCCCACTGTAAGAGAGGGGGAATACCTGCCACTTATTCATCAGCGTGAGAGATGCTTTTATTTCTTCGTAATTATAGCTTAGTTTTATTTCTAAGTTATTTCAAAATGTAAAATTCAGTTTCCTCACAAATGCACACTATTCAGAGTAAATCCAATGGGCAATCTCTTACAATTCTTAACTGCAGCTCACAATAATGTCGACCTTCATGTGTTCGCGTAGATGTGAGTCACCTGAATGAATGCAAATTTATTTGGTGCATGTAATCTCTGATTAAGTACAAAAAGTCACTCCTAAAGTCACCTTTTCTCAGTAAAGAATGACTCGGGTTACAAATGGCTGGCTGGCTGCTGCTATGCCACGTTATTTGCAGAAGTGAAATAACATACATTATCAACAGTAATGTTGTGTTTTTGCATGAAAATTATCCCACGTCACTTTCATGTAATAGCATACTGTGCTTGGGGATTCGAGGACAGAACATATAATTTTATGCACACAGTGTAAATGTTGATTAGAGGGCTTTTATCTTCACTTAAAGCTGGAGATATCCTGCTTGAATAGACTTGTTTAAGTGCTTCCATGGCATAATAACATAGCTGTGCAGCAAACACATGAGAAAAATGATGGAATTTCTCCCCAAATAATTATTTTCACAAGTTCCCTTGATTTTTTTTTCAGTCTGTTTCTAATTATCTAAATGGGCCTGAAACTGAAAAGGAGTGCAGGGTTTAAGGAAACTTTGATTTCCTCACTTTCAGGCATGCAGAGTCTCAAACTGAGGAATTAATGTCGTTTTTTTAACTTCACCCAGCCTCTGATGACCCCCAAAAACCAGCAGGTGGACAATGTTTCTGAGACATACATTTTAAGATCAGACTAGCTGTGGATTAGTGTCATCTTCTCTGTGTTTTCTGGGAGGTGGTTGAGGCTCGTCTTCGCCTGTGTCTTGTTTGTCCCTTTCAGCCTCTAACCAGCTCTGTGGGACGATCATCTTCTTGGGTCCATGTGGGGGTGGACCCAGCAAGGCCTCGATGTCATCATAGTTCACCACCTCACGCTCCAACAGCGCATTGGCCAACTGGAAAGACAGACCCAAAGAAGTTGTGAATAACAATTTCACACTAAATCAGAAAGATAAAACAGGTGCTGAGCTCAGTGATGACAGAAAGAGTCCAAATGCACAAAGATATGTGATAAAATAGGGGAACAACCAACCAGTGTCAGCTTATCTCTGTTGTCCAGCAGCAGCTTCTCTGTGTGTCTGTAAGCCCGAGCTATCAACATCTTAGCCTCCTGAAAGAACAACAAGAGCAGAAGATGAAGAACATAAATTTCAGTCATTGTGGTGAGACGTAAAGTGGTCCTATCACAGAGCACCTAA
Organism: Acanthurus tractus; assembly: GCA_029783725.1. Taxonomy (NCBI): domain Eukaryota; kingdom Metazoa; phylum Chordata; class Actinopteri; order Acanthuriformes; family Acanthuridae; genus Acanthurus; species Acanthurus tractus. Next base: position 11,232,657 of record JAQNCA010000001.1, read on the forward strand.
TAACGTAAGAGGAAAAGCTTAACAATCAACACTTTCATGTGATAACCAAAACTTATGATGTCAACATATATACTGCGCTAAAGTGAGCTAACAAAGAACAAGAACTTCTCCAGCTTTTGAACTTACGTGGTCCATCTGCTGCTGCAGGCCCTGACTGTAAGGACGGCGTCCGATGGCACCCTGCTCCTCTGTGTCTGGAAACGAAACCTGCCCGACACTGTCACACATGCCGTACTGCTTCACCATAGAATAGGCCACACGTGTTACTTTACGCAAGTCATCTTGAGCTCCTGGGGATACAAAGTGAGGACAATAAATACAGAGATAGACAACAACGCACAGGAGAGTACTGAGAGTTTTGAATATCTGGGTATCATTCCGTATTCAGATTCAAGATCTAATCAGTTTGTCTTAGTGTCTAAGTGAATGTTTAAGTAAAATTTGAAGAAATTGCCCCAGGAGGTTCCTGAGATTTTGTGTTTACAAGAAGAAGATAGACTGAAAAACATAAAGTCTTCAGCCAAGACCATTACAGGAGCTGGAGGCATGAAAACTTTACCAGCAGAATGTTCCTACAGATGTTTCCCTTGTTTGATACGTTTTCTGAAAATACTGTAAACCTTGAAACAATACCGGAAAAGTACAGATTCTAATCATTTCATGTAATTTCAAACAGGTAAAACAATCTAAAGCAACTATACCTGAGACTGAGATGGAATCGGAGCAATAGAATGACATGAGATTATTTGGAATCAGCCAGAAGGATAAGTAAGGTGTTCACTGGAAGAAGGTGACAACATAGACGGAGTGTACCTGTTGTAACCTTGTTAAAAGTGATAGCCTCAGCAGCTCTTCCTCCCAGCGCCATACACATGCGTTCGAACAGCTGCTCCTTGGTGAACAGGTACTGGTCACGAGGTAGGATCTGGGCAAATCCCAGCGCTGCGTTAGTCCGCGGGGCAATGGAAACCTGAAAAACACACCACATGATCCATCTGTGATTTCAACCGAGGTTAGCTTTGCTTTTTTTTCTATTTCTATTTGTGGAATTTTTTTTCCCAGGCCTTTTAATGTGTCAATCCATGTTGTCTTAACCAAACAACTTTGATTGTTCATCACTCTGTGCATGAAAGTCTGTCATTTTTTAAGTATTTTTGCACTAACTTGGTCAACAGTAGAAAGAGACCTTTGAGCTCAGCTTTAAAAACTCACCTCAATACATTTTACTCATTTATAAATGCACAGAGGCTGAGACTGATGGCAGGCCAACTGGCAACTAATAAAAACCTGCATGTTAATTGGGTGCTTAACATTTAACACTTGGTTTGAAATCCCGGTCTGTTTGGTTATGACACATAATCAGATGTGTGAATGTCTGATGGAGCAAATACTGAATGAGGCAGACCAACAGAGAAAAAAGACTAAGGGAAATTTTCTCAACCTTTCGATGATAAACAATTCCTTCATCTATATAAATTGTTGAAAAGAAAACTTTTCCTTGGTTGCTAATCTTTGATATTTTATTTTGATATAGCATTTGACAAATATATATATACATCAATGAAAATGTACTCTTATTCTATTCTCTGGTAAAATGATACAATACACACATCTTTAGCCAAACTATGGAGAGTGCAAAAACTGCCCTATAAGACTGATCTGATAAAAACTTAATTTAGCAGATATGGAGTTACCTTCATGACTGCCTCTGTGTGCTCAAGCAACCACCCAACTAAAGCATGTCCAGACTCATGGAAGGCTACCACCCTCTGCTCTTCTTTAGATAGGATCTTGCTCTTTTTTACACTTCCTGGAGACACACACATACACATAGACTGGTCAGATTTTGAAGTCCACTTTTTTTCCTGCAATGCACTGTTTGCATAATCATACCTGCTATTACTCTCTCCACTGCATATTCAAAGTTAAAGGTATCGATGGACTTGTGACCCTCTCTAGCAGCATGCAGGGCAGCTTCGTTACAAATGTTGGCAATGTCTGCACCTGCAGAGACAAAGTGAGATGGCAATAGAGATTTCAAGATTACCATACGGGGAAGGACAAGTCAGTAAACATCAAGCGTGTTGTGATGTCAAAACATGTTTCCTATTTGTTGATTGAGAACTTGTGTTAATTTATGAAGGCTTTGTTATAGACACAGAATTTTCCTAGATTTGCATAAGGAAAAAACTATACATGTTCATATATATGTGTATATCAATACCACTGAAGCCTGGGGTGAGCTCAGCCAGACGCAGAGAGTAGAAATCAGCTGGTTGGGTCAGCTTCAAGATCTTCAAATGTTGCTCGAAGATCTCCTTACGCTCCTTAGAGATAACAGTAAGAATAAAAAAGACTTCATTTCCCTGACAAACACTGACTCAGCGTACTACACAGCTGACATGGTTCAACTGTCTGAATATTATTAAGTTTGTTTGACTGAAAAGGTGTAGTGGAACAATAGTGCCTGCATCTCATCTAAGATTCTAAATTAAATTATTAAGACTCCTGCCACAAGCACAGTTATTTAGCAACATATAAACACATAAATTATTGTTTAACATCACTAATGCTTTAAAATATTAGAAAAAACAAAACCAATAATTTTCAATGCACTGCGTTTTCTACCAGAATATTTCTAAAAGGTGTGACAAACTCCAGAAAGAATAAAGAGTATTGCAAAGTAACTATATCTCTGTTTAATTAAGGTCACTGGCAGCAGTGAGTGCTCAAGAGAGACTACCTGCAGTGTGGGCAGATCGATGAAGATGTGTCTGTCCAGTCTGCCTGGTCTCATGAGAGCATTGTCCAAGATGTCTGCTCTGTTAGTGGAAGCTAGTACAATGACGTGGTCTGTTGTTCCCATTCCTGAAAAAGAGTTTAGACTTTCATTTCTCTGTCTGAAACACCTCTGACGACAAAACTGCTCTGAAATGTTTCACTCACCATCCATCTCCACCAGCAGCTGATTGAGAGTCTGTTCCTCTTCAGTGTTGGAGAAACCTGACATGTTGGTGGAACGCTTCTTGCCAACGGCATCAATCTCATCAATGTAGACAATACAGGGCGCTCGGCTACGAGCCTCCTTGAACAGACTCCTGACCCTTGCAGCACCCAAGCCTACGTACAAATGTAATATAATCACATCAGGACTGAGCTGAAACAAAATGTCTTCAAAAAGGCTTTCAAATAAAGACTCAGCAAAGATGTCTTAAATTGAATATGACAAAATATTTCATTTCTTACTAATAATTAGTGTGTTGGATTTTTGGAGAGGACATTTACACAAAACAGAATTTTAAGAGACAGATGATACTGATTTATAAGTTATTACTTCTCTTATCCATCCAGAAAAGATTGAATTTTTCAATAAACTGCAGTACATCCCTGCACTTTATATCTTCAGTAACAGATATTTTTTCTTTCATAACTTGATCATGACAAATAGTTTCTACTCTTACGCTTAATATCAGCATTTTTTTAAAATTTATGATGACTGTCTTAATGGCATGGTAATGCTGTTGCTGTCTTTACATACCTCCAATGACCTCCACAAACTCAGAGCCAGCCATAGCCAGAAAAGGGACCTGTGCCTCCGTGGCTACAGCCTTAGCAAGCAGGGTCTTCCCACAGCCCGGGGGTCCAAGTAGCAATGAACCCTTGGGTACCTTGGCACCTAGCTGAAGGTATCGTTCTGGGTTCTGACGAAAGACAACACCAACATGGCAAATGAAAGACTGCAACTGAGGAAATTAAAAGATTTACTCATGTAAGGTTTGGATGGTAGATACATTGGACTTTGGTCTATCAGGTAGATATTGTTTCTAAGGGTGAACTTAATCATCATGGTAGAGAAAAATGGCTAAACGACTTAACAAGACCAACAAATATTACATTCATTCTAGTTTCTTACCTTGAGGTAGTCAACAAATTCCTTTACTTCCATCTTGGCCTCGTGCATTCCTGCTACATCTTTGAAACTCACACCTTTGCCCGACTTGCCGTCCACAATGGTGAACTTGGCCATCTTTAGCTGATTCTGTTAAGTATGTTGTAATATACAGTTAATACACTATTAAATCAATAACACTAAAAGAACCTTAAATGTAGCGATGGCAATTTGCTTGTGCAGTCTTACTTACAAACGCACTGAAGCCCCCCTCTCTGCCACCCATGCCTGCCAGTCGAAAGATATACCAGAGAATAGCCACACCAATGGCTGCCATCCCGAGCGCGTAGACTGCACTGCAGAGTTAACCAATGGAAAAAGATTGGACTACGTCTTAAAAAATGTTTCATTTTAAAACATTATTTTCATATGGATTTTATTCTTAATTATTAAATCTGCTCTGAGAGAGGTAAATAAATTCTTACTTCCCAAAGAATCCAGTGCGTTTGTAGGACACTGGTATCCTGTCCTTGGTGTCAATATTAAGATCTTCCTCAGCAGCTCTCAGCTTCTCCTCAAATTTGTCAATATTGGCAACTTGCATTCTGTACATGAGCGCCAGCCTCTGCAAAGCAAGAATCATGTCAGCAAATAAGAGATTAGCATGCACATCAAGTGTAAAATTTTAGATGCTAATTATGTGTTTGGTTTGAAGGCGGAACAACATACAGGTCTTCCAAAGATAACTGCTCCAGGATGAAGGTAGATTTCTACGATGTCACTCTCAGGAACCACTTGCACACGTGACACCTCTCCCTTGGCCAACATCTCATTGACAAAGTCATTCCAAGAGATGTTACCACCGCTGGTATTAATGGAGTTCAGCAGGCTCATGATGAGCGCTATAATAAAGAGGGTCCGCAGGCGCTCCCGGTACATCTGGTCTTCCTGCTCACGACGTTTCTTCTCCTCTGAAGGGGAGGAGGATTGTTAAAAAAGAGAATATAAAGAGGCAAAGAAGGACATTGAAATCACATCAGATGATGATATAGTTACTAGACAGTCATGTTTCATGCAGAGAAGCCAGTACATTATTTATACCTTCATCTTCCTCAGGAGTTTTTCCCTTTGGTCCACTACTTTTATTTTTCTCTTGTTTGGATTGAGATGTACTGAAGAAGTTTGTAGCCCCTGAAACAAAGATTTTTCTTTTTTCATAAGTAGCTCTAAATAAAGTGTAATATAATAGGCATAATTTCATAGCTTCAATAATGTGTGATTATTTACTGATGATAATTTCACATAAACCATGCAACAAATAACAGAGGAAAGAAAAAAAATGTGCAACTGAAGTATTTATGTATTTATTTATGATTACGTATTTTTTTGCTCTCATGTGCCAAATAAATTTCTGACTTTAATGTACTGTGAGTAAGTACATAACCATACCTAGGTTATTAAGAAGCAGTGCTTACCTAAAAGATTTACTAAACCAACAGGGTTCCTTAATAGGTTAATCTTGATTAACTCTTTACTAATTTCCACCATGCCAGGGCCCAATGGTCTGTGGAGAAGACTCTGAAATGGAAACATTGGGACAAAATATCTTG
>JAQNCA010000001.1:11238255-11258260 GCA_029783725.1 Acanthurus tractus
TGCAATGCAATGACCTTAACTTTTCTTATCGAAGCCGCAACGGATTGTAGACCACTTTTTTAAACACCCATTTGTTGACATTAGCATATTAGATTAATAATCCGTGTCATGCTCGGGAAACAGATGAAACTTCACCGACTTCCAATGTTTTTTTCCCCCCAAGTCTTCCCAATCACTCACATCACAAGAACAGTTACCAAGATCAACAACGAACACGACCCATGTGAAAACAATCATATTTAGTAAATCTCTGATTATGTACTTGGTCTTACCTGAATGATCTGATGTGGCTGGCTTGTAAGTGGCCGCTTTGATTTAGAAAGAAACGTCTGTAGGACGTTGTCTCTTCTGTAAAGGACATTTTTCACTCTGTCGCTAGAAATCTGCTTGTTTGTTAATAAATGAGAGTTTCGCCTTGACAGCGACAACAATAAAGCTCTGCTGTATTTTCTACATAAGGCAGCGCGGTGCTGCAATAACGAAGCTGACATAGTGCCACCGAGTGCAGTATATTAACTATACAACAGCAACGCCATTGCTATCACTTTAAATTGAACTAAAATAGTAATTTTCAACACGTTTGTTTACTCCCACCTCCGTAAAGAGCTAGCTTGCTATGTTATCCAACTGTGCACCAAGCAAAGATGTCATCTGGAGATCAACACGGCCACATTTCACTGTCGGACTCCCTGCGCAGGAAAAAAATAATAAAACGACATTACTTATTTCCACTGAATTTTACTTTTTCAATGTTGTCTAATTATCAATGATATCAAGACCGTGCTTAATTTGTGCCGAGGACTACGGGAAACACATTTCGTAGCCTTTGCAAACATATTTGTATTAAACTGTGAACTTTAACCTTTCTCCGCGTTCTTCGATAAGCTCCTAAGTGCGCAAAGCTTGCGCATAGCTTACTCAATACAACGTTATCAAACACAATTTTTCGGTCTAATTTTTCAATGTGTTATTCAACGAAATTAAGCTTAGTTTTACCAGATATATTTTTATATTTTTGCTTCGATAGCCTTTTTGGGAGATAAAATCCATTGTGTAAAATGCTGCATTGTAAAATACTGAACCATTCAATGAGGACGCACATTCACTGCCCTCTCCATGTGTGAAAATTGCTAGTTTAGTTTAAACAATTGCTCTTGTTTTAAAGCCAGTGTATCCATATAGTTTGGCTTGCACTTAGTGACACTTCTGTGCTTGTGAATCAAAGACAAAGTTATTACAAATCTCATATCATTCGTAGCCTGCTGCAGATGCTTCACAGCCAATCTACGCAGTAATAAACAATAATTTCTAAAACATATAGTATAAGTTCCGTATCTAATTTTATTAAACAACACTGCAAAATAATAATTACACTGGGTAGAAAAGGTTAAAAACAAACAAAATGGGAAACAAATAGAAAAATAAAAAAATATTTTTTATTATTTTCCGCCGAGACAATAGTATTGGGCATAATGTTTTAAAGGTAAGGATAAAATTGTACCTTCTTAAATATTTCCCTGTTCATCTGTGAAAATTTGGCCTATCTGGACTAAACCTTTATGAAGTGGGACCTGGAAAGATTATTTTGATGTGTGTTGACACTACAGAGGTACTCCAGCAGAGTGCGCCATTAGCTCACTGAAAAGGACTCGGGATTCAGTACACCTAGGTGCATTATTATGCAAAACGAATACATAGAAACACTATTTTTTATCACTTATGAGATCCAGATCAATAAAATAAAATAGGAAATCACATGTTCTACAACGGAGATACGTGGAAATGCCACGCACGGACAATCGTCCTTTGTTTTCCTTCCAAGTAATCATTTAGGGAAATAATGACTTCCTTCTCCTTCTCTTGCATGCGCACATGGATGCATTAAGGATTGCTGTCCTTTCTGTGCCTATCGCTGTTGTAAATAGTCGAGACATTGATGTCGTGATTAGCTACGTGTACGGATCGGTTTGAGTGACATATCTAATGAACCAATGAGAATAGAGACGTTTTCTTTGAGCAAATTGGATCCCTCCTTTCATCCTTTCGCGTTTCATTTTGACCATGGGTGCGTCATGTTTGTGCACCAGCCCGCACCGTTTACTTAACAACTCCGTGTCCTCTAACCCATTTGTCTTGCTCTACGTTTGACCCCTCCATCGAAAACAAGCTTACAATCTTAAATAGCCTCAATATTTATTGTGAATACATCTACATGTTTGACTTCGATTTTTGATGAATTAGTAAATAATTATTGTAACGTAAGATAATGCTTCGGTAGATTTCCATGTCAGTTTTTTTAAAATTATACTACACCTTTTTAGTGAAACTAAGTGTAATGTACTTCTTTACTAAATTAGATTATTAATAGAAATCAGAGTCAGAATAAACAAAGTTTCTTGTTACTAAAAAAGAAAATAAAGATTGTTTAAGGTTTCCACATATGTAGAAAACGAGTGCACCCAATGCATGTACTCCATTTCCTTTTCTTGAGCTCCAACTATATAATGGAGTGTGGTCCCTTGCGTTTGAAACTGTTCACTGCGGTCAGCCACGTTGGAGCCCAGCTTGTGTTTATTCTGAAGCGAGAGCAGGATGCTATGTAGATCCAAAATGGCGTCTTTTTCATTCTGTGCGGAAATGGTATCCGCCTACAGTTCCAGCGCCAATCAGGATGCTCGTTTCATTCCCGAAGCGTTTCCGTCCCCAGCGTCCACACATTGAAGTCAAAGGCCGCTCGAAAACCGCTCGAATGGGCTGGCGGAGAGGATTAAACCGAAACAAAATATGATCTTTTGATGGTTTACGTTCAACCAAGCAAGTCTACCGTTTTACAGATGGAGTGTTAAAGGTTCGTAGTTTGTGATGAAGATGAAATAGCTACGCTGTAAACGATTAATCGTGGATATTTTATTGTTTTTTCTTTGGACGTCTTTTGGTCTGCACGGTTTTAACAAGCTAGCACTAGCCTCGATCCTAGCGAGCTGCTGTTGAGCTGCGATGGTCGTCGCGAGTTTATGCGGATGTCTCCGGACCAGTCTGTCCTAAACCGACGGCAACAAATGGGATCATCCAGCATCGGCCGAAAACATCGTGGCATAGACTAAACATTAATAATTCAGATAACTGATTGAATTTGTGGAAATTCAGACAGAGGTAAGTCATATTTAACTGACCCTGCATCGCTAACCCTTTAACAACAACAAACTGACTATTGCTGCCCCTGTGGTTAACTCGGTTTGGGTCTGTTGCGACAAAGGTCAGCTTGCAATATCCTCATTTATTTAAGATGTTCACGTACGACAACGCTTAAAACAGGCTTCATGGTTATTTTTATATACGAGTTACGTTGTTTCATTGGAAACGCGAGGATTTTTTTTTAGCATGCTGCTGCACTTATTGAGTACAGCATCTCAATGGTTATGCTTAGCAGTGTTTTTTGAATTGTTGATGAATTGGCCGTGAAGGCATACATTTTGCGTTTTGCACATTCGGAGAACTTGGGCAACGTTGACTTGATTGAAAAAAAAAACAATTTTAGTTGAAAGAATTGTTGCTCATGTATGATGGGACTGATACTATTAGTGTTTTAACGTTGCATAATTAATTGTACTGTTATTAAAATGTAAAGTTAATGTTTCACTCATTGATAACAATCACGGATCTTTACGTACACACATTAATAGATTAACAGGTCCTATGTTTTGGATGTGTTTTGGAAGGCTTGTCTTGAAAAATAAATTAATGAACTTATCCTGTCTATCCATAATAAGTTTTACAATAACCGTTTGCTCAAATGCACTGCAGATTAGCACATATGGGCACTCACAACCCAGAAAACAAATGTCAATACATTTCTCAAGGGAGTGCCATAACAACGTTGACCTATTTTTGTTGATCTTGAGCTATACTGGTATACCTGCTTTTCCAATTTATAGTGCACAACCTTATAAATTCTTGTCATCCAGCACTATGACTTATTCATCTGATGGGCTGCAAAATAGCATAGTGGATGTGCTACAAGCCTGGATATATCAGAAGCAATAAAGTGGATTGTAATAACTAAAACTCACAATGACATTTGTTTGAATTGTGAGACTATTAAAAGATCTGTGCCTTGTAATGCTCACATGCATTCTCGATTGTTGGCTGTCTGTACAGTAAGCAGACTAACAGTGGGCTGGGTAACTGTCACAATTACTTCAGTTAGTTCAGTGTTGTCCCTGTGTTTTCTGTATTAAATAACAAGTAATTGTGGTGCACAACATACTAGGTTTTTAGATGTGTTGCAGAGGAAATGGAATATGGAAGAGAAGCTCTTCACTTTGGTGCAGTACCAGTGCTGAAGAAAACACTGCAGTGCCGCTGGTGGTGTTTTCCACCAAGATACTGAGAGTGTTTTAGCTTGTTGGGGCGTTCATGTTGACTACACTGCAGAGGCAGTGATGCATATCTCTGTCTCCCTTGTGCGTGCACAGGTCTTATTTCTCTCTGATTCAGTGCAGACAGTATAAAATGCATATTCTGTTATACATGCAGATCATGATGCATGGGATTTAAATATAAATAAGGTGTTTAGGAAAATTCTTATCATAATTTATTTCTTTTATTATGACATATATGATTGATTTGTTTACACTGTGAATGTGAGACTCCGCATACAGAAGACAGTCCTGTTGAATAAGAAGTTTCTCTTTAACACATAAGGTGTAATTATTGTTACAAGGTTTGGCAATCAGTTTGACAATTGAAGGTCTTTTTTTTTTAATTTTGAGTATATAGACACCTAATTCATAGATCTGTAGTTGTTAGGGGTGTAATGGCAGACATTTTGTGGCTCTTTACGTACCTTGATGTAAGGTTCATAGTTTGCTACATTTTCAGTGGGGAAAACAGCAAAATATTGAAAATATTTTTTTTGTCATTTATAAAAATGAGTGCAAAAATCCAAGATTGACTTCTTGTCCACAGTTCTTGATGTAACAGTTAAGGTATTCAAGCTCTGTCATATAATCAGTGAAAAATAACAGATAACCAAAAAAACAGTATCACATAAGTCAGTAATGCTAAATAGTTCTTGAAAAACACGTGCTTGTTTACACATGGCAGCACAAAGGAGTCATGCACATATAAAGGCACATTGAAACAGAGCTGTAGCACTCTAACCAAATGCATAAATCCTGTATTCCTGAGACTGAGTATGGTTTCATTGACCAGGTCTCACCCTCCAGTTTGTTTGTGACATGTTTTGCCAGTAAATATATTTGCGTAATGTTGCCATAAACAGCATTTTAAAGTGTGTCCACAAGCATATTCAACCTCAATTGTTCATTGTCAACAAGCAGTTTGTCACTAATTGTTGTCCATTTTTGCCATAACTAGCTGGCAAACCATAATCCTCTCGTGCCCCACACATTGCATGAGCTTGAGTAACTGTGGCAAGCCAACATGCATGCACAGCTTATGCACAAGAACTGGTGCACTGCCAACATGATCCTGTTAAAATTTGCACTCTGGGATTGCTGCCCCCATGTGCCAGTGTGTAGAGATAAAAACAAAAGTTTGACAGTTATTATTTCGATCACAGGGTGTACCTAATGGAGGATTTCATATGCTAACCCAGAGGTCCTGTAAAAGTCAGCTTTAGACAAGAATATGTCTCTTAACACCCTCAGCAGTGTGCATTTGCAAACCTTTAGTTATTTAGATTAACATTTCATTCAGCACATTAATTCCATTTCAAGGTTATAAGTCAGTTTGTGGCTTATTTTCATTAGTGTTGGCTAGATTTTGCCCCTGTTGATTAGTATTATCAGAGAACTAAGCCATGGCCCCTGCCCACAACAGGAAGTGGAGTTTTGCTGGGTTCAGCACGTGAGATATGATAGTAGCTTAGGGTTAGACAATTGGTTTAGTAGAGGCAAGCAATGCGTAGATGTTTATGCCCTTCTACTGCTTTGACTCTTGTCTCTGAGTCACTTACACATCAAACTCAGACTAATGACAACAGAACCCTAATACGGGATATTTGCCGGTCCATGCGCGCCACACTACAGTCAAGGTTTTTTCAATTGATGAGCAATTGACACACCTAGTACTTCATTTTCAATAAGAGGTGGCGGCAATCTGACCGGTAGAGCAACTTGCAGATGTAATCCCATGAAACTGTGGCAATCATGCTTGTCACATACATGCCCGCCACTGCCAGAGTTAAATAGTTTGAACCTCTTTTATGCAATCTGCAGCTTAAATCAGTTAACATGAAACTAATCCCTCATCCCATTTGAGATTTTAGTAATTATACACAAAACTGGCTTTATTAGGTCATTTTATGTATAGTTTTTACTTGAGCTAGGACATAGAGATATGACTATGCTACTTCAGCTAACCTAAGCTAGCCAGAATAATGGTCAGTAGTAGGCATTAAATACTAGGCTTGCCAATGAACCATTTAGTCACAGTGTGCAGACTCCATTTCCTTTGTTACCACACATAAGTCTCTTATGCTTACTTAGGATTGCTTGTGTACCTGTCTGTTCAATCTCCTGCTTGTATCTGGCATCCATTAGGACTAACAGTGCTGTAACAAATGAAAACTGCCCTCGTTTGGAAAATCAAATGCAGCATTAGTTATACCTGTGCTTCGTAATAACAAGATGCTATGTAGTATTATGTAATTAACAGATGCTTGTGAAAACAAAGAAGAATATTTGTTATGATGAGACAGAAATGGCAAAAGACAATACTTAAATAAAAATCAAACCACTGTTTAAAATTGTGTTAATTGTCACCCATCCTGAGTAAGCATGCCGAATTGTTTAGTTTCTCCTCCTATATCCCCAGTATTTTTTTTTTTGCTTATCTCTTTCTCTGGTTACCTGCCTGATATTTGTGAGGCTGACTAAAAGGCTGAGTTAGAGACAAACCAAAATGTGACAGAATTTAGTAACAACCTTTCAGAATCACTGAATGGGAGTTGTATTTCAGGTAAACATGTCAACTGTCTGTTAATTGATGAGCACATCACTATGCAAAAATTTCAATGTAAGTCTCTGAATGTGTTTACCTAATATTTATTCTGTGAATAACTAGCCAAGTAATATCACCAAAAGAAGACATTGTTGCACACAGTTATAATTTCTTAAAAAGCACCTTTAATTTGGTAACAGTGCCTGATGTGATATTTTAAATAGTGACCAAAAATACTGTCGATCTTGTTCAAATTTCTAAATGTGAGACCTTTACTGACAGAAAAGGTTGTTTTGTTCCAATATGATAAGATATATTATATAATAATGGTTTGCGTAGGTGGCTTACATAGCAGGCAGTACATTGTGCAGTTTCTGTCTGAATATAACTGAGAAACCGTATCGAGGTTCAAAGAATAAAACAGCTAGTTGTTGCAAGAGGTAAAAAGAGCTGCAACTCCAGCACCCACTCGGCCTGCCTTCTGACCGTGCAGCCGCTCCCCTCCCCCTCTTGAGAGTGTGGTCCTTTTAGGTAAACAAGCATGGCTACTCTTGTTTCTTGCCTGTCTTTGTCTGTCTCTGCCTTTCTTCTTCATTCTTTGTCTCAATTTCTCTTTTACTCTCCACTCTTTCTCCCTGTAGGAGTTGTGTAAATCTTTTATAGTTGCTGTTCTACCAGTTAAATCTGTGCGGATAACCAAATGGCATCTGAAGCCCTCTGAAATTCAGCCTAGTCCTTTGCCCCCTCCCCTATCCTCGAAGTGAAATGGAACAAAATGGCGGGCCCCGATCCTGCTGTTTCCCTCAGGGACTGTAAAGCCTCATTTTAGGGTTTAGGAGGTCCTGATGGATGATGGCGTCTTTAACTCGTGCTAGGTTGTGCCTACTTCCTTGCCTTCCCCTGCACTGCTCTCAATAATATTTTCTCTTTCCTGAGTCTCTGCACATCAAAGGGAAAAGGTTCTCTATTCTGGCATGCTGCTACTTCTCCAGAAATGTGCTTTTTACAGACTTGGCTTTTGATCTCTCTGATCGAAATTTGGAAAGGGGATTTTTTTTTTCTGTCTTGTTTTTGCTGATATTCTTAATCATAATTTCAGGTATTCTGGAACATTTTATACTTGGCATCTCACAGGAGTGTGCCTCCAGGGTTTGATATGTCTTGCCATTCTGGTATAGATTCATTATGACGTGATCTGACTGGCAGCTGAGCTTAACAGTAATCAATTGAACATAATGATTAAAATTAATTAGGATCCCAATATGTAGGTAATGTTAACTAAAGTAACATATGTAAACATTTGTTTAGTTTAAGATGATTTAAAGCGGTTGTTGTAATTGCTGTGCAGTTTAAGTAAAAAAGTGATTGGTGCAGAGTTTCCTTTTGCACCAGTACATTTGTCTTGGAACAGCTCACGGTCCAGCAGAAATGTGGGAAATTCCTGTTAAGTATTATCTGGTTGAATATTAGCTGAGTTTACGACATAAAATATCTGTGTTGACCCAAAGACTTGTGTTTAATCACACTTTCAGTTTCATTCTGAATAACGCAAATAAGACTCAGGCACTGTTAGTTTGAGTCTGAATGTTTTCACACAGTGAACTCTACAAGTGAACTTATCTACTGCCCATTTAAATGATTTCCCTTGGACCAACACGACCCCTCAATAACAATTACAGATAGGACTCAAGGGTTTATCTTTGATAGTGATGATAATAAGTGAAAGTCTTGGCAATAGAAAGCACCCTTACATCTGTGCATGTGTTCACTGAGTGAATCTGTGTAGGTAACGTTGTAATTCAAATGGCTGCGTGCTTCAGTCTGGGCAACAGTGATTTAGGTGTGGTGCAGATCTGGAGACAACAGTTGGTATTTTTGATTGGATGTGCAACTGAGCGGGAGGCTGCAAAGGAGGATTTATTATCCATACGTGGCATTAGAAATGTTATGAGGTTAGTCGGCCAGGTCTGGGAGCTGATGGCAGAGACAGTCTGTGTGGTGTGTCCCTCTAGGCTCGGCTGTTCTGGTCTTTTCAGCCTGTTGCTGACACACAGAGAAAAAGACAAGAAAGGCTTGCTTGCCTGGACTCACTTGCTTTCTCTGTTTCTCCTCCTCAGTCTTCAGGCCCTTTTTAAGGGTTTGCCATACCTGTGTAAAGCTAAGGTGACCCACCCACATGTTTTTTTAAATCTCCTAGAAAGCCCTGTTATAAAACCAAACATAGCACAAGTCCAAGAGTGAATATTAGAGAATTATATCTTTTCTTGTTTTGTTTTGCCATAATTACATGTTCATTGTTGCTGGCAGACAGCAATTTAGCTTGGTTTTATTGAGGTAGGGAATAGGGCTTTAGCATGAATGTTTAGAATGTATTTGCCCTAATACATTCACCAGCCTATAGTTAAGTTCGTTTTACCACCTATAGGGCTATCTGGTTGGTTATAGTTTATAAGTGATAGTTATCACCACTGAAGGCTACCACACAAAGTTGTTTGTTTAGTTACATCTGATGTTGATTTAGAATATAACTGATAACATAAAAACAAATCTTCAAGGTATTCTGCGTGGTAGTAGTCCTTTTGCTGTATAGATTAAATATAATTTTGTTCCGTGTCTGTAACTAACCTTTGTCACCTCTGAAATGAATAAGATACATCCAGGATTTGTTGCACTCGCAAGAAAATACTCTAATGCTGACTTCAGTTGTGCTACAGCTATTCAGCTATATCAGTTTTCTTTAAGCCCTCTTGTGCCTAACCAACCTCTTCATGCTGGGCAAAAGCTATAAGCTGAGACAGGGGGTAAGGGTGTCAGGACAAAGTGTTGGGTGGGGGAGGGTAGAGGTGGTGTGGCCTGGCTGAATCTCAATCACCAAGGCCCTTCAGTGGGGCTGTCCTTTTGATGGGCCAGCTGCAGCCATTCATTCACCCATTTACATTGAAATGCAACAACAGGAAGGGGGGAGGGTAGGTCTGTGGGGAGATGGGCCTCTGCGCCTGTGCGGGTGGGATGTGAATGAAAAGCAAAGGCATACCTAAATACCAAAGAGATGAGGTCCGTCAGACGGGGCCCATACCCCTGCTCACCAATACGTTTAGCCATACTTTGTGCCCCCCCTCCCCCCCTCGCAAGCATGCTGTGGGGCAGTATACTTTACACAAAGGATCTAAGCACCCTTTTTGACCAGTACATGCATTTTCACCACTCAGCTCTTTTCTGTCTTTACAACAAGGCCGGTGGCTATAAAGAGGTTGTGATTCATTCCAGTGTCCATTTTAACAGCACTTCACTGTTACACCTATTGTTGATGCTAGTTTTTGTGCTTTGCTATCTGCATATTTTGTGGGTAATTGCCTTCAAACAGATGATTTACTTGTGTTAGTTGAGTTCTTTATCAAGGCTTATTTATGAAGCCTGTATGGGTTGTAGATTTTCAATTTCTTGTTCCTGGCTCACTGTAATGGAGGTCATATTGTGCTACTGGCTGGTAAAAGACTTTTCTGTAACTCATTAGGGGCTTCAGACACAAACTGTAGTTCAGATAAATGAGGCCAGTGTGTCATTTTTTTTTTGGAGTTCATCTAGCTTTTCAGGATAACATGGATGTCCTCAGAGGTGTGCATCTGACATTGATTGAGAGGCATTTTGGGGAATATGTCACACATGTTCAGGCTAGCAGCAGCTATGTATCACAAACCACAGCCTGCACATTAATTGCAATGAGACACTGGAGAATAAAAATGGACAGAAAACTAATATCTGGATAAACATATGCCAAAAAAATTCAACATCATCTAGAAAAAAGCAGTGTATTGGCGAGCGAGAAGGCCAAGACACACATCAGGCCTACAAATGGCTTGTGGCTGTTCCAAAAAGGTACAAGCTGGCTATATCATACGAGAGTTTATATATTTACAGTCCTAGGCCTCAGGTTGTTTTAGTTTCTGTTTTTGAATGACAAATACGTACTTATACCACCTGCTAGTATGATGAATTATTTCCTCTCACGCAGGCGCAAGACATATGTTTGAGTTCGCTGTTGGCTGTTGTCTTTGCAGTGTGTTCAGGTTCAACTCTATTTCCCAGACCCAGGCTATGTTGGCCACAGCAAGTCCTTTTTTGTTTGCTGTGTCTGGGCTAAACATGTTAAAGGTCACATTCCAGGTAGAATACCTTTTTAAAGGAGTAGTGTGGATTAACTGCTGACTTGTGATCATGTTGTTTGGGGATATTTGATTGTTGCTGTGAGAACTTAGCAGAATAGTGCAGTACTTTCTCATAGCAGTATACTGAGATGTGCAGCCTTGTGGCTTCTGAAACGCCTTTGAACTATTGGCACTATCACTACAACTGGTACTATTGCCTCCTATCACATTTTTTCTCTATTCACTGTGGTTGTTGCTGTTAAACCTATTTCAATTTGTAAATAGTTAAAATGTATATGTTTAGTTACTACAAATTCTGTGTTGACCTGCATGGAGTGAAAACTTGTAGAAATGTTGAACAAAGTTTGAAGAAATTGCATAAATATGGCAAGACATGTTGTTACCAATTACACCTCACTTACTTTCTCATCCTCTACATTGCTGTAGAGTGCATTGCAGTGCACTATGCATTGCTATAAAGTGCACTGAAATGCATTGGTGTTACTTAACTTTTGGTTTTAAGTTTAAGGATACGATTCAGAAAGGGATAACAAATTAACAATTTATTTAAAGCAAAAGGTCAAAAGAAATCAGTTTCAAGCTCATCAAATGTAAATGTTTGTTTCATTCTCTATTGTGAGTCAACTGTAGTACTGTTAGTGGAAAACCCCAACGATAAGAGGGTATCACCTCAGGAAAGTACAAATCTTTACTGGGCAGATTTCAAATTCTAACACTTTAGATTTAACGTTAGTTGAGGAAAACATAGTTAACAGAATATACTACAGTTACTGTTGATCACTGCCTGATCAAGTTTTAGAAATAATAGTTAATAGAAATAATAGTTTGTACAGTTTTGTTAAAAAGTCACAGACATGGTGAAGAGAAAATGTCTTAAGTCTTTTTGGTGCAGAGGTAGGAATTAGCCATTGTGCTCAACCAGAACAGTCAGCAGTCAGTGGAAAATAACATCATCTTCAGTCAGCCAGCACAGGGACTTTCCCTCCTGAATATGTGGCAGCACAGAGCAGTTCTTAAAGCTTAAGTCTGGTATGTGTTAGGCCCTCTTATCGAGGCTTGTACGTCCACATTGTATCCCTGTGTCACATTGTGAAGACGCTTCACTCAGGTATTTGTTTTGCCCAGAAAGGAAGCAGTCTAAATGAGAAGTGGAAAATAGGAGAACAGGAAATAAAGAAGACATTTTAAGTTGGCCCTGGAGCTACCAATAATCTTTCCAGCATTTTACTGTGTTTGTCTGCCAAGGCTTGGAATAGTCACAGACCTGTGATTGGGTGTTTAGAGTTAACCAGACGCTGATCTTTAAAGTACTTTTGATACTAGAACCTTCTTTCCTATAAATATACTGCCTTGTTTTTGTGCCCATCTGTGTGTTTGAGAGGGTGTGTGTGTGCTTGTGTGTGTGCTTGTGTCACTCATACTCCCTGCAGTGATCTTTTTATAGAAACAGCAGCCAGCAATGTAATCTCTGGCGTGGATGTAGGACAGTCTTTTATTCCTCCTCATTACTTATGCAAAGCCAGTTCTCACCCACAATCACTGCATAGCCTCATTGAATGTACAGTTTTCTTAGAAAAGATTTGCAGTTAAAGGATCATACCAGTTTTTGCTCATGTGTTTAGCACAAGTACTACATATTATGTATACTTAATACTGCTGGTCCTATTCATTTGCATTTTATTTATTTTGAATACATTCTTCCACGATTTTTTAAGTATTTTTTTTCTCTATAAAGTGTAATTCATCTTCAAAAAGTTTTTTTCACAAAAGTTCCCTTTTTTGTAATATTCACAATGGTGAACATTGTGGACCTGCTCTGAGGTAAACATTTGATTTAGGAAAACTGAGTCATCCAACAGAAATATATAACATTCATGGGCTGTGTCGTCAGAAAAGCACTCCTGGAAGACAGGTAGTAAACTCTGAGGCTGATGACTTCCTACATTAAAATGGCCTATTTGTAGTCAGCTTTCAAATCTTCTATATTGAAGTTCCAATATTAAATGGTCTGAATAATGGAAAAATGCATGATGTGACACCAGCATTAAATGCTTCAGATAGAACTTTTCTCTTGTCAAGGGTTCAGAATTGAAATCTATTCAAAGCTACAGCTGTTCTATTATGAATGTTTTTCCTATTTAATTATTTAGTAATACAGGGCTAAATTTGAAGTGGTGAGTTGAAGGGGCACTGGGGTTTTGGGTCCATCAACTTATAGGAGTAAGTTCAAGTGTGTCTTGGGTTACATCATATTTTGTCCTTGTGCAATTCACTAAATGTTGCCAATGTAAAATCAATTCTGTCAATATACAAACTCCTCTTCCCTGCAAAATCATAACACACATTCACGGTTCACATTTATCAATATTGCTTGGCCTCCTACATAAAAACTCTTAGTTGGGCTATTCTTCAAACTGCGTATAAGTTGTATTTGCCTTACTGCAGAATCACCGCTTCTCTTTTTTGTTTTTTATCTCTTTTTCCAGTTTTCCAGACACGTGTGAGGCTTCAGCAAAAAAACAAAACAAAAACTAATAATAATTTAACATTGCTCACATATTAACTGCAGGCTAATCAAAGCTATTCTGAGAGTCAGATTTTGAGACTCATTGTGTTGGACATGCCAAAAGTTTGGCATTTATTTACAAATGTTAAACAATCCAGTTTTTAAATGGCAAGTAATAAAGTGATTTTGACTAAACAGAAAGAAGAAGATATGATTGTTAATGGCAATCCGATAGAAGAAAAAGCCATCTGATCTCCAACAACCACTTACACAACTACCTTTTTAGTTACATTAAGATGTTGATGAAGTGGTCAATGCTGCACTTCAATTTTATTTTTAGTCCTTGGAAGATTCCACTTTTTTGCTAATGCTGCAAGCATGTCAAGTCTTAGCTGTGACTGCTGCAGAGGACTTGGCTTTCAGGCTATCAACACGATGCACGCTTTAGCTTTAAAATGTTTTTTGTCTTTTACTAGGTGTTTCCTCAGGTTAGATACATGCCCTCTCAAGCTTTGCATTTTGCATTACATTGCAGCAAGTGTTGTCTGTGAGCTCTTCAGAGTGTTGCGACTGCTTCCAACTTTCAATTTCCCTGTCTCACTTTACTGTGACCTGAGCAAGCTAAGAGCTGTCACATAGCCTCTGTCTCTAATTCGCTTAAAACTCTTAAAAATGTGTTTATAGGTTCTGAAATTTGAAACAGATTAGTTTTACGTGAAGTGATACTTGTTAGTACCACCAAGTACAGACACTGGTACCATACACTACTTTGGCAAATTATCTGCTACATTTTATCATATCACACCCTGTGAGTCTTAGATAGATTAGCTTCTCTGCTGAACTCAGCTCTCTGGTGTACTGTTATGCTGCTCCCTCACATGCTCAGCTCTTGCCCTCTGTCATTCCGCCCACCAACACCTCTGTGCTCTCCCTCTTCTGCTTGCACTTTCTATCTGCCATCTATGCCTTCCCCATCTTTACATCTCAAAGCCTAGCTTTACGCTTGCACACTGCATCCTCTCATACTCATCTCCCCTCACTCTCTGACTGTCTCGCCTCCATCTCCTCTATGCAGTAGCCGTGGTTCCTCAGGAAGCACTGCTTGCAGGAAGCCATGGGCGTTGGACCTAACTGTTTGCCTTGTTTCCTCCTCCGCCACAATCATAGTAAATTATGTGCACACACCTACAGCCATGTTTTTTTTCTGCTTTTAGTCTACTGCACTTTTGGGAAAAATAAAGAAGGACAATTTACTTAGTATGCCTCTTCTGTTGTCCAGAATATAAATTTGTATTCAGATTTTTTTGTTGTTGTTGTTGTTTTGATAAGGTAGTAGTTTTTCTTTACTTGTGGATTCAAGAATATGAATCAGAGATCGGTCTAAGTGACCTTAAAACATATTTTTGGCCAATTCAAAAAGGAATTGTGTTAATTATGATACTATTTTGTCCGATAACATAAATTGATGATAAATTGATAACATTTTATATCTAAAACGTCTGAAATAGATGTATACTTAAACTTTCATGTGGGAGGAGACATTCAAACCATGATGTGTTAAATAAAGTTGATTTTTTTCAGACAAAAAATGTTGTCATAGTAGGGTTGAAAAAAATAGTGGATTCACTGAGAGTCATAACTCTTTAACTATTTCTGAATTTATGAGCATGTTGTCCCAGCCCTAGTGGATAACTCTATTTAATTATATTTTCCAAAGTCCTGTATTTTTGTACTCTGTTGTGCACATGGCAGCAGTCATTGTAAGTTGACTTTAATTTGAGAGATCAAAGCCCTCTGCAGCAGACCCTCATGCGATTTTTCTTCCCTCATCCTAAAAGTGAGAGAAAAAATAACATACACAACAGTCATACAGCGTGTGTGTGTGTATGTTCTTGGTTGGCAACCATTGTTCATGGTCTTGGCTTTTGTATAGTCTGATCATATACTCTAATAGCCTTTGGTGTAATGGAGCATGTTTATTTTTGATGACAACTCTTTAAAGGTTACATTGTCTTAACACATACTTGCATAACCGGCGTGCTTTGCAGTGGTTCTATTCTGATCAAATCCATGCCCACCCTCCCACAGCTCTCCTAAAATTGATGAAATAAGAAATATCAGAAAGTCAGCAGTGTTTGTTTGTGTTTCAAGTCTATGAGTGAGAAGAAAAGCTCCTAAAGTCAAGTCCAGCAGAATACAAAAGAGACCTGTAATCAATCCGTTTGAGGGTCAAAATGGCACCATGCATGATCCTAAAGGACTTGCACATGCAATAACCTGATCAAATTGAGCCAAGCAATTTCTTTTACCAAGATATTGGCTTGCCTGTGTGCCAGTGTTGGCTAAATAGAGGAAAGTATCCTTTAGCACACATACACTGTGAATTCATCCATATTAGACTAGAGTGGATCTTGATAGCTGATATACAGTAGTGCTGGGCGGTGTACCGGTTCATACCAAATACCGGGATTTTTTTTTTATGATACAAGTTTTTCAGATACCCCAATACTGGTGTGTGTGTAGCGTACATAATGTTGGGAACTGCTAGCGGCAAACATAGCCGTGGTGCTACATTTGCCACTTGCAAAATGTAGCGGCTTACATACTTTTGCCACTACATACGTTTGCCGCTACATTTTGCAAGCATAGCACCATTTTTCATGAAGGACTGGGCCAGTTTTGCATGAAAAAAGACAATATCATCATATACTGTGAAACTGATATAATTTTGAAAAATACCGTGATATACATTTTTGATCATACCGTCCAGCATTTACATACAGTAATAAGATCAGTATGGAAAATGAAAAAGCTGAATTTGATCAGCTGCTAATTCCGCTCCCAATTCTATGGGTAAGCAGAACAACGCTGCAGGCATTTTTATTGCAGAGTTTTCAGATATGCTGGAAATTGAAGCTAAACATGCTTTTTTTTTCTATCCTCATCCACTCTGGACTACCTCTGCTACAAGCTAACACCACAAGTTATTGACTTGACTGGATTACTTTTTTTTTTTAGATATTTTTTTGGGCTTTTCATGCCTTTTTTGATAGCGCAGCTGAAGAGTAGACAGGAAACAGGGCGAAGAGAGGGGGGAGTGACATGCAGAAAGGGTCGGAGCCGGAATCGATCTTGCGACCGCTGCGTGGAGGACTAAGCCTGCCGTATATAGTCCGCCCGCTCTACCAAGTGAGCTAAACTACCCCGACTGGATTACTTTTAAACTAAATGCAGTTTGTCTGGCACTTGAATATCAAAACGACAACAATGGGGGACATAAGTTAGTAACAAAGACAAAAACCTTTTGCTATTGACTTTGTGGATTTTCATGGTGCCTCATATTGGAGTTCTGCCTCTGAGCTTGTAGCATGAGTTGGTGTCATGGGATGGTTGCTTACTTGTTACTCTAGATACTCTTACCCTAAAGTGGACTCGTCAGGCTCAGCAAGCTAAGACTTAAATTACTGTGCCCACTCTGATCTCTCTAAGCATTTTACATATGCTCCTGTATATATGCTCCTCTCCTCCACACACAAACCTATATATATATATGAATGTATTTGTGTCTTCACTGTCACTGTAACATTAACAATCATGCTTACATTTATTGCTAAGAGTAACCAACACTATGAATAAAGCTGTCTTGTATAAAATTAACATAAAGGTTAAACAGAAAGTATCTAAGGTACACATAGACATGACTTGACTTCGTATATGAAGCTTGCATGCAAAACAGTGATGTACGTGCTATTTTGACTGGTTAAGGCTGCATGGTCATTGACCAGTACCAGAGCTTATATCATTTAATAACAATAAACTATAAAATGCCTTACTAGCACCAGATAAACGGGACAACTTGTTAACCTGTAATACATTTAGTCTTCATCTAATCCTTGTAATCATTTAAGCTACATATTGTAAAGAAGCATGTTGTATTTTAAAGAGAAGAAAACCCTAAGAATTTGCATTGAAAGATATCTGATATCACACCTTTGTGAAAATGGTGAGTTGGCCTTGAAGTGAGATACATGATTTTGTATTTGCAGAGGCAATGTGTCTCAGCTGGAGATTTTTATTAAATGCCTACTTTTTAACTGGCTGAGAATTGTGTGGGTGAATGGATGGCCGCAAGCACTCAAAACCAACATAGTCAACATGTTATATGGTGTTAGAGCATGTGCGGGTGTTTATGTCGATTACGTACCATGTGCTGCTACTCCTCCATTTCCAGTGTTCATAGAGCACTGTCTTTCCCTGCAACCATGGCAACAGAAAATGACAAATGGCAGAACTGTGGAAATGTTCAGGTTGTGTATGAGGCTGAATGACAGAGCAAGCTTTCTCAATAGAAAATCAAATCAGTGTCAGTGAATAGGCGGGCTGGCCTTTACTTTCTGTATAAGGTCACTGTTAAAACATTGTGAGTTTGAAAGAAACTTTGCTACTCAAGTATAATCAAGCATACTAGGCTTTTTTTTTTGTTTTATGTCTTTCTGGCCCACATATGGCAATGTAGATTTTAGCACTGAAGTGCCACATCACGGTCCCCGGCTCAGTTGCAATATCATGATAAAAGACAGGAATATACATGGTGGACTTGTTCACTAGACACTGCAATGCATGCAAAGGCAAAGAGGTAGAGCAGGTCATCCACTAGAAAGGTTGGTAGTAAAATTCTCGGCTCCTCCAGTCTGCATATTGAAATGTTTGGACAAGATACTGAACCCAAATTGCATGTGTGAGTTAATGCATCACTGATAAGAATGCTGGTCTTTTTAAAGCCCTCTGCAATTAGTGTGTGAATGAGTGAGTGTTGACTTGTATGGCATGCACTTTGAGTAATCGAATGACAAAAAAAAGCATTATAGAAATGCAGTCTTTTTATAGTTTACCGTCTACCTTCATAACGTAGTAAAGTGAAATTAGCTCACACCAGCTCTAAAGGTGATGAAAAGCTATTTTTATTATAAAAAATACTAGCACATCTGAAAAAACAACAACCTATGAACAAATTGCATATTTGCTCATTTTCATATAATAAGGGCCTTTTTCCAGGTTGTATTACTTGGTTACAACAAGACTGTGTTATTGAAAGATGTGGATAGAGAGAGAGTGTTTAAAAGCCGCAGTGTGCATGCTTACCTGAAAATATTTGATAGTCATGGACCAAAGCTATGGAAATGGGTGTTTTGGCAACCCATGGGTATTAGAATCCATCATTCAGGCTGCTTGTACAGGAAATAAGAATGCTCTTCTGTACTGGCTAGTGTATTATTTTTCGTATCACCTGACTAGAGAAGAAGAAATTACCATAGAGTGGATGAGATGTGTCAATTGAGAAAGCGACTCCGAAGAGAACACTGTTTTTCTGGAGCATCAACCAGTGTTTATGCATTAAAATAGGACAGTAGCATATTCTGTTGCAGGGCAGCAAGTCCGCCCGCGCTGCCATCCCACGCCTTGTTGACACTGATGTGGAGGCTTGTATAGAAAATAATAGGAGAAGCTGTTTTGACGAGCCTTTTACAGGCGTGTGTTTTGGATTTGACACATTTACTTAATGCCGACAGTGCTGCTAGTTCAGTGTGTGACATGGGCATATGTGACATTAACACCACTAGCTTAGAGCAAATGTTTGATAGTATTAATAGTATGTGTTTGATTTGAGAAAAAATTTATCTTGTATTTTTTAAAAGTAAATGTTTAATTATTTTCAAATGTTAAAAGATCAACTTTCAAAAAACTCATTCATTGCAAAATAAATACAGATGCATTGCAGCTACTAACCTAAGGATTACTTCTTTGCTTATCTCATTTCCATATTAATTTAATTCACTTTAATTGATGAATACCTTTGGATGTTTGGCAAATTGGCAGAAAAAGCACTTTGAAGACATTGCCTCCAGCTCAAGTGACTTGTGATTGGCAGTTTCATTTTATTATTATTATTATTATTATTTCTTTTTATTATTCAGTAAATTTTATTAGTTGTAAAAGGTACATCAGTTAGTTTACAGGACAGCTACTTATGTTGCTTGGCAGATGTGCACCTGATATGTTTTAGCTTTAGAGTTTGTTTACTAGTCAGTATTAATATACTAAGATATGAAAAGCTCCATGTTTGAGTGTTCAGTTCATGCAGCAATTCTGGCCTTTGCTGCTATAATATCGCACGCTATTAGTTTATGCACAGTTTATATAATCATATAATATAAAGCCATATAATCTAATAGGATTTAAACCTGTACGTTCAAGTAGACTGTGATCTTGAACATTTCATAGGAAAGTCCCAATGAGGGTTAAATGATTACTAACTGTTCACTGTATCATTGGTTCAGAATGGAAATCTGTAAAACCCTGCTCACTT
>JAQNCA010000001.1:11258360-11270102 GCA_029783725.1 Acanthurus tractus
TTTTACTATTCAGTAAATTTTATTAGTTATAAAAGGTACATCAGTTAGTTTACAGGACAGCTACTTATGTTGCTTGGCAGATGTGCACCTGATGTTTTAGCTTTAGAGTTTGTTTACTAGTCAGTATTAATAAGCTAAGATATGAAAAGCTCCATGTTTGGCTCCCTGTGCATTTGAGTGTTCAGTTCATGCAGCAATTCTGGCCTTTGCTGCTATAATATCACACGCTATTAGTTTATGCACAGTTTATATAATCATATAATATAAAGCCATATAATCTAATAGGATTTAAACCTGTATGTTCAAGTAGACTGTGATCTTGAACATTTCATAGGAAAGTCCCACAGCAATGAGGGTTAAATGATTACTAACTGTTCACTGTATCATTGGTTCAGAATGGAAATCTGTAAAACCCTGCTCACTTTATTTTACTGGGACTTACAAATTGGGCAGTGCTGATCAAATACAAACTAAGATGCATTACTGCATAGCCTATTTCTTTACTAAAAGGTTTTCAAAGACATTTTTAATGTACTGTGAGTTGTATTACAAAATAATTATCAGCGGTCCAGCATATTGTTTCAACTTTCCAATCAGATGAGCAAAAAACCCTTGCACCCTTCAACTTGCAATATGTCACCCACATGTCGGAATGGTTAATTGTCCAAGGAAGCGCAGTGCATTCTGGAGGCTGAAGGTTTACTCAATTTTCAGCAAAAGGGAATACTACTGTCCCTTTTCTTTGTTTTGCCTAGTCTGTTTGCACCAGTTTAAAAAACATTTACATCTTCCTGTTCCAGAGACTACCCAGTTTTATGAAAAGACCAGTGAAGAGTAGAAAAGTAATCTTAGTTTGGACTTTCAGAGAGCGTAGCTGACTAAAGGACTTAGCACACAACAACTCTCGCTAAATTGATCTGTTGCTCTTCCAGCCGAATCTGTTTTAGGTTATAAATTATGAGCATGAGTGCATGTTGTAGGCCTAAGTTTATACCTCAGTTTGTATAATATGAATCTCTGTAATGATAAACTTGGCACAATTTTATAGATGTTTTAAGTTATCAGATAAGATTGTACTTAACCTGCAGGAGAGTTCTTGGTTGAATTTTTTTTACTGTTGATGAGGCGTAGGATTCATTTAATTGCTTAATCTTAATAAAGTAACTCTAAACATTGTTACTTTGAATGTTTCTTACAACTGTAATATGGTTGTTTTGCCCAAATTTTCATTTGAATTTGGCAACATTAGGGAAACATCATCACACGGTGATATGTAAAGATTTCGTGGAAATAGGAAAAGTGCTTGTCTTAGTAACACTGCCAATCTGAAGGTGCCTTCAATTTCGTAGTCTGTATATTGAGAACACATGCAAGCCTCAGGTTGAGGCCAGCATTTGAAAAGACAACCTTTGAATGTGAAGATTTTTTTTCCCAGTCCAGAGAGCTTGTTACCTTGACAACAGCAGAAGATTCGTAGCAAGTGGAGCTGAGCGAGTGAGCATGGCAGTGCCGAACAAACAAGCGCTGTCGCTAACTGTGTCACGAGTGCTGCTTCTGCTGCTGCCTTCTCTTTGCAGCCCTTATCCCCTCCCTCCTCCCCTTCCTCTCCTCACATCTCTGCCTTCATTTAATATCAGGTTTTTATTCAGCGGGGTTGTTGTTCAGCTGGTTTCCGCCCATCCCAGCCATCTGACAGACTCACCTTTTTATCTTTGTTTTCAAGACAGTTTTTTTTTCTCTAACTCCCTGCTCCTTCTTTCATCCTCTCTCGTCCTCTCTACTGCATTTACTTTTTATTGCCTCTCGTTGCCATCTTCTGTGCTGCTGCTTTATCTCACACACTAGTGTGTTTGGTCTTTAGGAAGACTGATTCAGATAGAGCTGCCAGTGTGCTGTCTGTGTTGGTTGCTCATGCTTGAGATATGGAGGATCAGTGTGCTGTGGTCCCTCCCTGCAGAAGCTAGGCTTTATCAATAATGTAGATGTTTTTGAAGAGGAGAGGTGTGGTGTGCATCTCTTTTTCTCTCTCCTCCCCTTGCCCATCTCCCCTCTACCCCCTGCTGTCTCCCCCAACATCCTTCAGTGTCAAATTTCCCCTCCAGTGTTTGAGCATAGAAGGACAGATGACTGAATCTAATTAGTGAAGATATTACAATAAGCTGTGATACCTGATGCTTTGACATACTGCAGGCTGAACCCAGGCTGTTTTATTGAGCTGCTGTTTCTTCCTATTGTTTATTTGGTTTCGTGCTTTGACTTTTTGTGTGGTTCAGGTGACCAACAACATCATTGCACTTACTGTAAGTGGACTCTCCTGTGACTGCTAACCCCCATGATATTATTTGCACTGTTCCCCCCATTGAACAAACACATTGTTGTTGCTTTTTGAATACATTTTTTCAATATGACATTTTACCATGGGAGATTGCTCACACTGAAATTAAACTGTTTGAACTTTGTAGATAAAATAAAGACACATGTTTTTTTTGTGTGTATTTCCCTGAAAAAGTCAGACTTTGACTAAATTAACTTGTGTTCAAGAAGAATTTGTGACTAGAGGAGTGTTTTCACATTCCTCTTCTGAAGGAGGAAGTGTTTGTGTATTTTTCTAAAATCTTAGACTCAGACATACTCTGTGCAAGCTAAATTTAGTACTTCATATATTTAAAGACCAATCACTGGCAAACAAACCTCAAACCTGCAACACAGAAGACTAATCACCGCAGAGAGTGAGAGTTGACATTAGCATAACCACTAATGCTGTGCAAGCCCAATGCCATTTAAAAGCTAACAAACAACATAAATAAAAAATGCTAACTACACTTACAACTCTGATATGTCTGCTAGATTTTGATTGTGGTACAGACTCTGAGTCCTCTACCTATTGACCTATAGCCAACTAAAGCCAACATTAGAACCCATGCCTTTGCCATTAATCCCAGTACCGTGAGAAATTTTTTCTCTATTGCACGCAAACAAACTTCATGTGTCACTAGTGGTCATGCTCATGGAGACAGAATCTCCCCGAGTATTGTTTTTGCCCACCTGGAAGTCATGTTAGCTGTTTACAGGTTTCAGTGTGTCTATTTATTTTAGTAATTACATGTTCCCTTTTATTTAGCGCCTCCCTTTTCTAATGTCTTTCCTGTCACCACGACTCATAAGCTTGATACATAACTATGCATGTTGGGCCATGAAGCATAAAAAGAGCTCTTGTTCTAATAGGTTAAAACAGTGGGACATTTGTTGTGCTTATACAGCTTTTGCAGGGATAGCAAATTAGCCATTTTTCCTGCTTAGCTGCAAGTAAAATGTTATAGTCCCTCTAATGCAATGCCATTCGCTTAGCTTCAGTGAAGAGATTTAACCTTATCTGCAGTTGTGTCCATCAGCATCAATGGTTGCCTCTCTGATTCTTGTTGAAGGTCTCTGTTAAAACCTGGGTTGTTCCTACCATCTCTCTCATTCACAGTAGTGTTTTGAAGAGTTTGTAGGTCAGCTCCCTTGACTGCACAAATGTGCTGGTTGGCCTGTTAAAACGGTTGTGTTCCTCACCGATACATAGCAACACCTCCAATGCTGTTATGAGCTTAGCTGTGCTTTAGTGTTCTAAAAAACCGCTGATGGTGTTTTGATTGTTAGATAACAGGGACATGTCCAGTAAATATGCAGAAAAATTAAATATGCAGACGTGTTGTCATGGTGATGCAGAACTAGAAATATGCTGTAATTATGCATGATAATGCCGAATGTTTGGCCTCCACTCGTCATAGTGTGGAGGCAGTGCTTTTGACATACAGCGAACTTAAATGGAACCCATCTTCAGTCTGGGAAATGACCTTTTCATCAAATC
The DNA here is from genome assembly GCA_029783725.1 of Acanthurus tractus. Taxonomy (NCBI): domain Eukaryota; kingdom Metazoa; phylum Chordata; class Actinopteri; order Acanthuriformes; family Acanthuridae; genus Acanthurus; species Acanthurus tractus. Next base: position 11,262,214 of record JAQNCA010000001.1, read on the forward strand.
CACTGCATTAGTCTTATACACAAATATTACATAGCTTTTACAGACTATATTCAAAATATATGTGGAATTGTGTACACACTTGTGCATGCAACTTTTTATCTTTTAAGTGATTAATCTGATTGAGGAAGTGATTGATGTTTTGTGTGAATTTGTTCCGTCAGCAGTTTCTGTGAGCGTGCCACATATGTGTCGTCCTCTCATTTTCACCGGGTGCAGCCTAGTCAACGCTAATTAGCTAGGAAGCAACCGTTACTAGGGAGCCTGTCAATGCCACCCAGTGAGCAACCCTGTAAACATATTGGGTTAGTCGGAAATTTCTTCCTCAGCACAGTTCTGTTAGACACTGCCATTAATGCTGATAGAAGCAAATGAAAGATGCGTGTCCGGAGGCAAACAATGGCATAGCTATTTTTCTATTAATATATGCTCATGCAAAAGCATTTTGTGGAAATCTTGTTTTACTACCAGACTGTTAAATTATGAGATCTTTGCCATTTAAATAAGTAGAACTGCCACATTGTTAGAGATGTGTTGTCCTACTTCATCAGAAGGGAAAGAATGTGCAGTTGTCATAATCACACACTGTGAAATTAGACATGAAGTGTAGTCTATAATGGCTGTCAAGGCAGTCGTCTTAGGGAGAAGAGAGACACACAATTTTATTTCAAGTATGTACATAATTTTGCCTAATTTTCAAGGCACTCATTGTGTTGCACTTAATACTCTGTACACATGAAAAGTGACAGAAATTGTCCCGTTAAAAAAATGATAAAGGAAACTGTTAAGAAGAAGAGCACAAACTCCCCTCACCCCACCAGAATTAAATGTAAGATTGTCAGTTTTTTACAGTTTTAGAATTGGTCCAACACCGACAGACCAATTCCAGCAATGGAAACTGAATGGACACTTGTGTTTTTACTAGGCTTAGTCCAACCTTGTTAAAAGCTTATGCACCTGGCTCTTAAAGTGTATTGCTATCACTAATGTTATCTATAGTATCTCAGTTCCTACGGCCAGAGGAATGTGCGCTGTATGCTGTGTTCTTGTTCCCATGGAGAGGGGAGTTTCAGAAGTGCTCTTCATAGATCACTATTTTTTTTAAGTAAAATAAAGTGTCAGTCTGGATCTATTGTAGGAGAAAACTCTAGGTAGATAAGCACATTCTTTCTTTATACTCAGTAATAACAAAATATCAAAGTTTATGTGTAATTTTCAGCCATTAGCAGCACTTAAGTGGCTTAGTACATCTGTGAATTTGTCACTAAGTAAGAAAGTAGATGATCAGTTTTTTTTACTTTAAGTGGCTCCACTTCTTGTACTTTGTAACAGTTGTTGTCAATCCAGAAATTTTCATTGAACAGAAATACCTGATTGTTATTATTTGTCTTTCTGCTCAATGATGTGCTTGCTAGCCTGACTTTTGTCAGGAAAGGGTAAGATTATGTTCGTTAGTGTATGGTTTTTTTTTAGATATACAGCCCTTTTTAAACTTGAGGTTGATTGCCTTTGTGCATATAGGACTTTTACAAACAATCTGTAATCCTAGGAACTTGTCGTCACAAGTAGCTGATGCCTTCAACAGACAAGCCAGGAAGTACTTCACAGATTTGCATGCAGAATCTATACACAAAGTCAAGGTAATGTCAGTACAGAAGCTAACTGTAGTTATAGTTTACATAGCAGTATCTTTAAACTTGATCCTTATAGTGGCCACCTTTTTAAATTTGCAGAAGCAGGACTATTTAAACTGCATTGAAAGGCCACACCCCAGCAGTCTTACTTTTGTGAGCAAGAGAGAGTTTATAGGTGAGGCACTTTGAGCTTGTAGTATGCAAGTGCAAAGCAAGGACTCGCTACTTTGACTTACAAGTTTAGTTACTATCAAGTTCACGGTAAAGTAAAAATAGTTTATTTCCAACTGTATTGAATTTTTCACAGTTATATTAGACAATAAAATTCCCTTTTGTTGACCTTGCATTAGATCTGTCTCTTGCCAGTTTTTGTAGGTGATCTTCAAGGGGGATTATCTCTATGCTGTCTCCAAAAACTCAGTTGGGAGGGTGGTGTTCTGTTTCCTGCCTGGATCATTACAATCCGTCAATCCTGTGCTTCCTGCTGGGAAAGCACCACAGGTTACACTCCAGTACAAACACAAATACGCATCTAACCATCATCCTCCTTACCACTTAGGCCAACCCAGTGAGGTCTGGCCTTAATCCTGTACGACGTACCCACCTGCTACCCAGCTTGCACTACCAGCCTTTGTACTCTATCCTCTAAAACCCTCCACACAGGTCTTATTTGATACTATCGTGCAGCAGAGATATAAATGAACATTTACGAATAATAACAGTGCTTAGTAATTTAGGTATATGTTGATTAGGAAGTAAAATGCAGTTGATGGTGCTGTATTTTTAATTATGTTAAAATTAACAGCTAGATCCCTCTGACTTTTGGTCTTAGGTCCTCTTGTGATACTTTCAAATCAGGTTGATGGAACAAATGTGGGTTCATATTGGGGAAAGGGCCCTATATTCACTGGAATGTCACCAGTCTAGCCCAACACTGGGCCTCTGTTAAATACGCCTCCATGTACTGCCTCCCAAATCCAGATAAATCCTTGTCCTCATAGTTGGGAGGGGAATGGGGGAAGGGCGACCGGCTAGGAAGGTTAGGAACATGAGCAGGACTGGGAGAGTGGGCCTCAGCTGGTTAAGTTTGGGCCTCTTGTGCTCCGTTTGGCAACTCACTAAATGGAAATGTTCTGTGGACAACTAGCTAAATAAACTCAGATTTCTTTTTTGGGTGTGACCGGCGGCGAAATGTTACATAATGTGTAGGTAACCTAGCTAAATATTGATGTGTAACCAATGTTACTGTATCTGTTCACTGGCATTTGAGCCTTCTGTATATATGCAGTTTCCCAGTGCGTTTAACATGATGAAAAAAAATTAATAATTAAAAGTTAAATGCTGTGGCATGTCTAATTTGTTATGAGCTTGATGCAATAATAAATTAAAAGCTAAATCTGTAATAAAACTGCAGTTAACTTGAAAGATTTCAAAGTGAAAATTATTAACTTTTTCCTGAATCAGTTCATTGCATTGCTGGCCATATTCTTGCATTCAGAAAATGTCAACAGTCTGTTTATAAATATTTGTTCTTTATTTTTCTTCCCCCTCACCATACCTTAATAAACTTAGTGATACAATGACTTACTGACTACTTTGCTGAGTGCTGCTATGATTTTAATGGAATCTATTTCTGGGTGTATAAGTGAGGCTGGAACCATTTGTCATGTGCTTTCATGCTTTGTCATGTTTTGATTGTCTACATTTTGTGTAGGGGTTTTTGAGCAAGTAAATCTTAGTAGATGATTGAATGTCTTAATTTTAGATTAAGGTAACAATTCAGAGACCTAATTTCCTAGAGCTTCAATGGGTCTTTCTTGCCAGAGAACTATGGGAGAACTGATCTGAGAACCGAGAAACATAACCCTCTGCATCCACCCTAATCCTAATACCATCCATCATGGGGAATGTGAAACTGCTTGTGCTGTCCTAGTAATTAATGCTTTGCTTTGTTTTCATCTTATTTTTCAGGATTCTGTGGACCCTACAGAGGCAGGTGTTTTTGAGTTGGATTTTAGCCCACTGACATTCTCGCACAGCCATGGAATCGGTATGTTGACAAATATCTTTTTTAAAATAAAATCATCAGGCTCTGCCCTGTAAGGATGCTTTCATTGAAACACTGTTTGTAAAGCACTTGCTTCCTAAAAAGATGTTTTTTGGCTATTTTTTTTTTTTTTGTATTTGTTTGTGTTGGCATCGTAATACAGGGTATGCTGTACAATATGGTGTGTGTGTGGGCAATTTTGTGAACACAGCAATTCAAGAAAAGAGGACTGACATGTCTCATTTAGATCTTTTCTCATTTTATCATCCTTTGTGTGTTTGAATTTTCGAAGCATACAGCATTACGTCTTGATGCTTTATAGAATGGAGTTTGTCGGTGATGATTATGTAACACATTAAGAGCTATATTTTTCTTTCTTATTTGAAATTTTTTAGCTTAGTAAATCTTTTCATTGCGAAAATGGAAGATCATGCAACTAAAGTAGTGCATGTCCAATCAAATCACTGTAATGCCTGTTATTTTTCTTCCTTTTTTAACCAGTGTAAAGAGTATACTTGTATACATATATACTTAAATACTACAGGCTCTGCCCTTTATTGTCAGTCATGCAGGACACTGTGTATGCAGGAGTTGCTTGTACCAACAGGCAGGCTGAAAGCGCAGCAGCATTGAACTCTATCCACTGGAATGCATGTATTAAGAACGGGGCTTAGTGCATGCCTAACCACTGCTTTCCTGTCCCTTTGTCAGCGGTTGTGTGTCTGTCTGTGCACAAACATTTTGTGTGTGTGTGTGTGTGTGTGTATTAGAGACTGAAAAGTAGGTCACAGCTTCTGTAGTGCAGAACTAGCATGTGTCCAACAAAAGCCCTCCGTTACCCTCTCCGTCTCACTCACAAATGCATTGCACACACACAAATGCATACTTCCATATGTCAGTGAATGTGACTGTAGCTGATTGTCCTGGTCATGTAAAATTTGAGATGAGCACAAGACGATATTTATTTTACATTTCTATGTCACAAACATTGGTGTTTACCACTCCACACACACAATACACAATGATACAGCTTGATAAAGGACATAGTTGTTGGAATGTCTGTCAACAAGCATGCTCCCTAGCTTTACTTGAAGGTTGTAATTATAGATTGCATTCACGGTAAAGGTGTGCCACTCTTAAAGGGGACAAAAAGGCATATAATTTAAATTTAAGAGATATTCCGAAACCCTGTTTTTCTTGATCATGCTGATACCTGAAATTCAACCGAAACAGAATACCAATCCAACACTAGTGCTTAAAAGTGATATTATCATTGCCTATTTTGTCATTTAGGATGCCATCAATGATATGCCATTAAACAATGGGGGAGTATTTTTCACAGGAAAATTTTGTGCTGCAGTTCCAGACAGGCATGGTAGTGAGCTACACACCGACGTGCTGATGGCTTTGGTGTCTGTGTTTTTCCCCATATTTAATACGGATGTACATGCTTATTGAGAAAAATGCATTATAAGATCAGTCCTGTGATTTCAAAGAATAATTACTGGATAATTCATATAGACGCATCGATTAATAGGAAAATAGATTTTTCTTTTTCCTTTTACCCAGCCCTGATCAACATCTGCAACGCTAGCTCCCTCCCTCCCTACTCTCTTGCTTTGCATCCTCTTGAGTCTGTGTGCCTGTGCCTGTGGCTGTGCACCAGCTAGAGCTTCTACTGTTTACCTCTCTGAGCTGCCTATATCTGCTTACTGTCAGTGGAAACCAAGGAAACTGATCACAAAGCTTATTATGGTGCCAGGAGTAGAGTACATGCTGTGTGCGTGTGTGCCTATGGGGGCTGGACACACACACACACACACACACACACACACACAAACCCTCTGCCATTCTCCTCCTCCTTCTTCTCATGTGATGCCAGTCACATGGTTTCCAGGCAAGAGGCTAAGTAAATCAGAATCAGACTTTTATTTTTAACTGCTTTAAATCCTCCACCTGGGCTCCATGGTTAGCAGAGCTGACTGAGGTGTCTGTCGATCACTTGTCTTGTTTATTTCACTCTCTGTGCCTCGTTCACTATGTGGTTGTCTTGGCGTCACTTCTCACCTCTCAGTATATGTAGGCTTTATTTGGGTTTAACAATGCTCTCCTTCGCATTAAAGGGTAAACCAAGAGCTACTCTAATGTAAAAATGTGGTAGACATTGGTGGTGACTTTAAGACCTTTCACACGTACGTGCTTCAATGATGTACTGCAGAGATGCTTGAATAGGAATAAGATCTTAGAGCATAAGCTGTTGCATAATAAGCATTAAGTTTTTATAACATGTCTGAATAAAGAAATCCTACCAAACTAGACTGGAGCATTTTCACAGGCTGATTTATTGCAAATCTACCATAAAATTGCCACTGAAAATGACATGTTGAACGCATGTTATTATAATAACTATTCATAAATCAATGGTACAGGGGATTTGTCTGAAAATACAATCAAAAACCTAAGGTCTTGTGTAAACTACGACCACTTTTTATTAGCTGTTAAGCTTAAGTGTGTTGAATGCGTTTCATTGTCAAATGTCATACACAGGCTTTCTGCGTAAAAATGGTGTCTCTGCTGCAGCCAGCCATCGACAGTGCTGATATTACTCTGACTGTTATCTTTCAGCAGAGGAGCTGTGGGGAGGTGTCTCTGTGTTCGATTTGGTGCAGATGAAAGGCTAAAACTCTTGTAATCACACCTTTTCCACTGGTTCCCTCACAGCTCCCCTTCTGTCTCCTCCTCCTCTAAAGCAGGGCTTGTTCCTCAGTGGGGATTAGTGTGTGCAGCAGCTCTGAACAGGGAAGTGGGCCCTGCCAGTCACATTACATAACTTGCCCCCGCTAGTGCGGCTCGGCCTGGCCCGGCTGGAGAGACAACTATAGAGGCTTTGTTTTCCCAGCCTTTCCTTCTTCCTCCCCTCTGCTGCTCCTCCTCCTACCCCTCAGGCAGGCTGCATACTGATGCCGTATAGAAGGAGCCTGTTTGCAGGGAACAGGCAAGGCACTGTGGCATGGAGTGCGGCAAAATACGCCAATAGTAAGCTGAATGGCAGAGAGCTCACATCTTAGGCAGAGGAATTTAAGGTCTACCGTAAGACCCACAGTTTCAGGGAGATGGGAACCATCAAATTGCAGCACTACGCATTACTGCCTGGCCACGGCTTTCAAATCAGCATCTCCAGTGGTGACACAGAAGGTTAGAGTTCTTTTGCTTCGTGTCAGTTTTCTCAATGTTGGCATGTTTTGAGATGGTTTGTTAGTATTCCAAAATTCCTTGTTTTAGTGCCATTGTCCAGTTCAGTTTGACCACACATACATGCACACACACACACTCTTCCCCACCTGGCAATCTGCCATTGTTCGTAGGGTGGGAGTGTGAGGCCAGTGTGCTCTGTGTAATGGAGGTTCAGACCAGTTAGCACTCTAGAGTAGAAGGAACTTGTAGGCGTCAGAGTAAAAGGGATAAATAGCAGTCCATGCTGGCAGTTTTACTATATCTTGCAGCATTGTGTCAAAGGTTTTTGTTTTCTGTTTTTGTATTTTTGCTTCTCAGGAGTTTGGGAATTACTGCCAAGAGACAACAGAGGTCTCTGTTAAAGAACTGATCAGGACCAGGAGACACTTGCTATTAGTGGTAAGGACGTCTTGATCAGGAAACTAAGGACCAATTGTTGTCAAAAGCATTGCCCAAACTTAGGTCCCTTTTGAAGCCTAATGGGAATATTTATTGTGTAACATTGACTATTTATTTGACTATTCCAATTGATGTTGTATATTAATTATTGAAATTAAGGGGAAATCAAAATGTTGTTTATATTTTAACCGTCTTTGTCATTAGTGATGTAATAGAAGCATAATTATATTGTTAAGTAAACAAACCTGATTTCATCATCAAATTCAAAACAGCATTGATTCATCAGCCTATGTCTATCTCTTTCACTAACATAACGGAGCCATCTGTGAATCACCCGTCGTTCTCTGTGCACACTCTAAATCAGAACACGATCTTGCCTTTATTATTGTCAGTTTGGTGACTTTGTTGATACATTTAGCAACTTTCAAACCCTCCTAGTCACTTATTTTTTTAAAAAAAGTAGTAACAGCACAGTCCATGGCTCTTCAGCCAACAGCTCCCTGGTCTCTCTCTCTCTCTCTCTCTCTCTCTCTCTCTCTCTCTCTCTCTCTCTCTCTCTCTCTCTCTCTCTCTCTCTC
>JAQNCA010000001.1:11287863-11303641 GCA_029783725.1 Acanthurus tractus
GTGAAATGACAATACATCGTAGTGGAGTGAATCCTTGTTGCTGGGAAACGTAAGGTGAATAGCAACTGCCTTGTTTTCGGCCGACTTTTGTGGTTTGAGAACAGGAGGTGTGTGTGTGTGTGTGTGTGTGTAACAGTGAGTGGGGGAGCTGGGAGTGGCGTGTCCTAATGGAGCCGGGTCCGTACGTGATCAGGAATGAGATGAGGCAGATCTGCTCTTCACCTGTCCTGTCGAGAGAGATAATACACATGCAGACAAACTCACACATACATACACACACACAGTGCATCAAGGCAAGCCTGCCCTGAGTGCCGGCGGGATAATCTGATGAATCTCCCCAGCAGCATGTGTGCCCACCTGTTAGTACAGCCCCTAGTTCCCACTTCAATCACTACCACATTACTGGTGGTGGTAGTAGGGGGTTTAGGCATGTGTGTTTGGGTTTTGAACAAGAGGGTCTAGTGTTTCTCAGACAAAAAACCCTCCAGGGCCATGCTACGGTGCTGGGTACAACAACTAGTGATCCAGACACCAGTAACCTGGTCTTACTCCTTGTGGTATGTTTTAAAATGCCAGCTACCGAGTAACATAAATTAAATATCGTGAGCTGCAGAGAATGGCTAGCAGCTGTTGTGTGTAGCATATGGTTGCTGACCAGCTGCTTTTCCTCCGTTTCTTTTCTGTATGGGAGAACCTTTGCACCCATTTTAGATGGATTTAAAGGGGGGGGGGGATGATACTGCAGAAGAGCTGTATTTTAAACTGAGCATGATCCAATGCAGATAGAGTTCACTGTTTAATGTTTCATGTTTCTCTAAGCAAAAACTCTCAGCCCTGCTGTGTTCCTAACTATAGAGAAAAGGGTTTTGTGTTATCTAATCTATTCTTCTGATCACACTTTAAGTGTTAAGACCACTGATCAAACTATTCAGAGCATATATTCGCTAGAAACAATCAGTGGTCGATCAGTTGAAGCAACCTTTACCAAAACACCGTAGAATTGTCAGCTGCTTTAAATCAAGCTTTCGCTGTGCTGTTTGGAAGCTGTGTTGAGAAAGTTCAGTTTGGGAATATAGCGCCATGAATGTGCCTCACCGTTTGCCACTGAGCCGGTAATGGAGGTAGTTGCAGCACAAAGTCGATGTCTGTGAATAAGCAGAGTCAGCATATCCGGACAGGGGTGAAGTATTTTGTCAATGTGTTAAGTGTGTGACCTAATAGTTGGAGATTTAGAAAACAACTATCAACAATTAGCAGCTACCACCATGAAAAAGTATAGGGACTTAAAATGTTTAAGCATTAGGAAGGTCCAGGAGTTCCTTACCCTCCAAGCAGAGGGCAGGGTTAGCCACCATACAACAGGGATTGTAAATTGTTGTTTTCATCAAGTTAAGTCATTGTTATCGTTTAGAAAGCACTGCCTTTTGTGTATGTTATACACAAACTTAGATGCAGACGCTGTTGCGTGATGCATCTTGCCTGTCAATGACTCTTAATGTTCTGCCACGCCGCCATGCAGTCTAAAATTTCACACTGTGGTGACATTATGGCAGAGTTGTTTGTTTCAGTGCAAAAAACAAATGCGTCTTCACTGCAGAGGAACTGTGCACTGTCTCTGTGTAAAATGGCCTAGACGCTGGTTAACACCAACCTTTTAAGCGTAGCAGCTTGTCAGGTCAGGTGAGCAGACTTGATGGTGACCTGATGACTTGTGTGCACTCTCCAGGCCCACATCCACATTGGATAGAGCAGAAGCAGAGAAAACCTGTAGAAATAGGGCCAACAAATGGTACATTCCTGCTCACTCCTCCTAAACAACATGAACACTCCTCCTCTGCATCACACTTTAGCTCATTCCACACTGTGTCAGCCTCCCTTGAGTTTTACTGAGCAGCCTTAACAGCAACAAGGGGGGGATGGGTAGATAGAGGAATTGGCAGTGATGTGGATACAAAAAAGGATTGGGAAGAAAAATTAAAATGGGCTCGCGATTGAGTGAGGTGGTGTGTTAGGTGAAATGAAGCAGTGTGTGCTTTCTTATTGTGTGTGGTTGGTGAAACTGTTAGCTAAGTGTCTCTAGGCAGAATAAACCAGCACACACTCATTGGTCTCCTGCACTTCCCCTCTACCACTCAGTGGCTTTCACACTCTGCAGAAACGTGAGCCTGAATAAATTGTCACACACTCACAGATTATCTTCCCAGGATGTTATTTTGTGCACTGAGGATGTTTGAAATGCCAGTCACAGACACACTGCACCCTCCCCCATCCTCTCTCCCACACACACAGTCCTTTTATAATGTACCGTTGAGCAGCAGTGGAAGAGTGCAGTGTAGTATTGCAGAGCTCTGCAGGGCTTATTTTTTTGTGTTTTTTGAAGTGTTTGAGCATGCCGGCACACATTGTGTCAGTGTGGCGTAACACGTGAGCTGTTCTCACAGGGAGACTTTATGGAGAGGCTGTTTTACAGCACAGCTATTCACACCATCCTGCTCGTTCCTCCAAACCCTCCCCTCTGTCTTTCTCATTGAGCATCTTCCTCTTTATCTCTTTTCAATCCCCTTCAAGTCTTTTCTCTCCAGCTCTACCCCTTTTCCACTATTCCCTTTTTTAAAAAGCATCCAACCTTCTCAGCTAACAGGGAGAGATGAGCCTTCTGAGGCTGAGAGGGAGGGAGATTGAGCTCGTCCAAGGCATTGACAGAGTAGTGAGACCCAGCAGGGGTGTGAGCAGCTAAATATAGATCACCTCTTTGGAGCGGTGATGATGTCACAGGCCAGAGAAGAGAGGAGAAGCAAACAGGGAAAAAAGAAGAACTGCAGCTTAGAGGCAGCGGTCACTTTTACAGGTCGATAGTTAGTCATCGTCTGGCTCTCTCACTACTTTACCTTCAGGCATGCATAAAGAGCTGTGTTTTAGATATAAGTGAAGCAAGAGAAAATGTAGCAATCTGCTTGCTGATGTAATTATAGTCATTATATAGTTACGTTGAAAATATTTAATTTGAAATGCAATTAAAGTTTTCCTATGGAATTACAGCATAAGGTACACGATGTATGACAAGTTTATGATAATAGGTACCTGTATTACATTTATTTTTGATTCTTAGCGTGTGTGTGTTTTAGACCAGACTTTCAGCAAGGGCAGAGAACAGTTCAAGTGTTATGAGGAATGATTAATCCCACAATGTTTGCAGTCTAACTTCAGAGCTGTAGCTTTTGCCATGTTTGTTATTCAACTGTTAGTTTAGTCAGTTGGATTTGACGTTATTGTGTTGTGAGGTTTAAGTGGCTATGTTGGACCCATGTTAGAAAATTGGCTAACTGTCATGAGAAAATTGTAAAACTCACTTGAAACAAGCTCAAAAAAATATGAAAGTGCAAAGTTTTATATCAGTTACTGTGTTTTTATGTGTCTTTTTGTCGAAATTTATAATGCAGGGCTAGCTTGGCCAGCAGCTTAGCATAGCTTTTTTATTATATAGACGCCAAAGTTGTCATTGCATGACATGTGTGCTAAAAGAGGTCAGCACATCTCCTCTATCCTTACATCTCTATCCTTAAACCGAGACAGATTTGATTGCCTTGGCTACTCGTTGAAAAATACATTTCTTCAAGTCAACAGAAACAAAATAAAACTCACCAGAACTTGAGCATTATATGCCTCTTGTGGCAGACACCATAAACTATATTTTCACATTAACAACATTCTTTATAAAAAGTTGAAACCTATAGTTAATGCACACTTAATTGTAAGAAAGTTAAGATGCTATTAGCAAATGTGAATTATTAGTTATTCCAATGCTTTGATATAATCAAATCAAACTGCAGTAGGCAATTCCATAAAATGACAGTAATCAACAAAAAACATAGTTTTTGCTGAATGTAGTACAGTTTATCATATACTTAGAGAGAATTATTTTCACTGGACATCATGACCGGATTTAAGTGTTTTAGACTGAAGAAAACAGCAGTTACTGTTAAAGTGAAACTGACCGAAGCCCTAATCCTTTAACCTAACTTCTGCATAGTTGTTTTATGTCTATGTGTGTGTGAATGCTGTTTGAACATTGCTTGATAAGCATACCTTAAAGGTAACAACAGAGCTACACGTGGAAAGGAAGTTATCAAACTGCATGTATAAATTGGCTTAGCAACTTTTTGTAACTTTGATTAGCATCATTCAGGCAACCACATGGAGTTAGCTTTACCTGGGGATTTTTCTTTCCCATGTAGTCTATTTGTTGAAGAGTAGATAATATTGGCACAGATGGCATTGCACACACACCCACCCCACCCTTCATATCAGGAAGGCTACCTTTGTTGCACAGCACTAATTTGTAATCCTCTCAGGCCTCTAGCAGGAGAAAAAAACTGTGATTACGTGACAGCATTTGAAATGGGTTGCAATAAGAGAAATATGGAGGAGAGCTCAGTGTACTGCAGTAAGATTTACATGCGTGCATGCACACACATACAAGCCTCTACTCTGTCTTTTCCTCTGCAAGGACTGTAGCATAACACTGTACAGATGACGGCCACTGCAGAAAGGTGTACAACCTACTGAGTAGCACGTGACTGAAATTTACGGTTAAGGTGTGTGCTATGGCAGGAAGAGCAGAGGGCAGGGCTCAGTGGTAATCCAACACAGCCTTTTTTTTTTTATCAGTGTTAGGTTTTGTCGGGTCAGGCTCAGCCAGTGAGGCTTTTATTGCAATGCGGCAGCTGCAGCACAAAGCCAGGGCCTGTTTCTATTGATCGTTAAACCTGATGGATTCTTAAGTACAGAAGGTTGGCTTGTCTGGTTGAAACTGTCTTACATCATCTGCATTGACCCGACCTGTTCACACTGATAAGCTAACTGCCTTTAGAGAACCCCTGTAGTAAGTCTACCACAAGCATGTGACATAAAAATCCTAGTAACAGAAAGGTTAATAATTAAACATGCAGTACGTTTGAGTTTGTAAGGATCTTAGAGCAAATGACATCTGGTTAAGCTGAGCAATGCTGGGCTGGACTATGCACTAAACCTTTTGTGTTGGTAAACATGGCAGCTGTAAAAGTGTTAACTAGCCCCCTTTATGACCCATCTTCAAACTGAGGAGTGTCTGCCTCTGAATACTTTCCTCTCTGCTGTTCTCACCCTCTCTCTTTGTCATTGCTCCTGTTTTTAATACATTGTATGATTTGTTTCTCTGTACCTAGCAACATGCTTCAGAACAGTAGTTGTCTAAACCAAATAACATTTTAAGTTTTTGAGGACTTGCAACAACTCGGCCTTGACAGCTCTGCTTGTCGCTCAAAATAGTAAGAATACATTTTGGAAATAAACAGTTGTGACTTCTTCAGTTTCAGTATGTTCTTGCCCTTGACATAGGAACAATGAATTCACCACTTTCTTCTGTTATGAAAATAGAAGACATAAAGCTATATAAAGTGTTGTTATTTTTCTGCTATTCTGGATTTGGCTTCGGGGAAGCATAACCCCAAACTATTGTGTGTGTGTGTGTGTGTGCGTGTGTGTGTGTGGGTGTGATCGATCATGCACATGTCCCTCATGTGATCTGATGTAGTGTGGCTTTCTTGTGCTGGTTGCTAGGCAACATGCTGTAGAATTCTCAGTCATAATCTTTGATTTTTAGCTCAGAGAGATGGAGAGGAGCAAGTGGAGGAGGAAGCAAGAATGAGCAAGTGTTTCACAGTCCTAGCTAAGCTCACAGAAAAAAACAAATTCAGCGCCTAAACGAGCCACAGTACTCTGACTGTGATTGCAGTGAATTATGGGTGCTTGTATGCTTTTTATCATTTTGTTTATTTCTGTGCTGCTAAAAATAGTTTTTAGCTCATCATCTTCTTGGAGCTATGCTTAATGTTTCTAATGGTTTAATGTGAAATATAGAGAGGAGTCAAATGGTGTTAAATTTGACTATGAAGCAGCTATGTCTGATAACAAGAAAATTGATCACTTCTTTTTGTGGGACCATGAGTATGATTTTTTTTTTAGAAGTAATACTCAGTTGTTGTGACTTTCACTTCACTGTGTGAAATTGCTACAGATATAAAGGGGACAAGGAAGAATGGAACATATTTATACCATACCTCACATGTGCAATTAATTGTATTTTCTAATGTTTGTGCCTTTAGTCAGACGGGGCTTCAAATAAAGGTGGCTTTTCTTAGTAAAAGAATAATTTTATAGCTCAGTAGGTAGTGCATGGCGAGTATACCTAATTGACTTATCCTGTAGTAATCCCTACAAAGAATAAACACACTCATGCAGAACAGTTACAATCTCTTCATCCATCACATATCAAGTTTGTCCCAGTTTCACATTTTGATTGCCTTAGAATACACCCAGGTCTTATCATGTTATTATTTGGCCTTGTTTACACTGGTTTCACTTGTACCTTGACACGCTGAAAGCAGGATGGTCTGATCACATTCAACATTTACATTCATGCTTTGTAATACTGATATATCAACAGTTTCACAATCTCTATTGTCTACAGCGGGATGATGTTAACACAGGCTTATCAAAAATTGGTAGAAAATAAAGTCCAGAAACGGGGAGAAAATATGGATTGCCCATTTTGAAGCAGACCTGATAGAAATAGAGGGGGGGAGAAAAGGGTAGAGACAGGCACATTATTGAAACAAAGTATTTCTGTAGTATGGAGCAAGTGTGTGAGCAATAGCAGAAGCAAGCTGGAGTGTAAAAGGATGGAGGAAAGCAGCCGAGTGACGGCACAGAGGTAGTGTGTGTAGGCTGATGAGTTAGCTAGCACCCTAGCTCCAATGAAAAGCCTTTGTGTGCTTAATAAGAGTGCTGGCAGCGGTCCAGCAGCTCTGGCTAGTGTAGGATTAGGCTTGGACAATCAGGACTGCAGGATCAAAACAAGGGGCAGGAACACCAGGGTCATTCTGCTTGCTAGGATACCATCTGCCCTGCCTGCCTGCCTGCCGCAGTCAGGGGGAGGGGAAAGCAAGAGGAAAGAGAGAGAGGAATGGGGGAAGGGCAGACCAAAGCTTTACAGGCAACAACAATGTTGAGGCAGAGCTAGGCAGCTCTGTATGCAGGTCAGCTTTGCTTTGCTCAGTTCAGGATGCAGTGCTCAGCTTGCATATGCACAAACAGAAACTCAAAATATATACCTATGCCCCAGTGTCATCTGGAAATGTTTACAGATAGAAAAACCATCTGTTTTTTGCTAAAACTTCACATAAATAAGACATTTCATGACATTTAATCAGTCTACTGTTGAAATACATCAACATGCAATTATGAATGATAAAAATGACTGATTTCATGAAGAAATTACTTAAAATTTCTCACTATACACAAACTGCCTATTTTGTTTTTACCTTTAGAAATCCCAGTGATTTATGATGTTCTGCAATATTGCACTTGCAGATTTTTTTAAGAGAAAAAAACATAGCATGCCCTTGTATTTCTTTTCTCCTTCCTCCACTATTCATGTTATTACTTAGCAAAGACATGGTGTTTAAAACAGTAATTCTTGTCCGGGGAAAGGTAGTATGACAGGAAATTGCATGCATAAAATGGATAAATGTGTTGTCTTATTTGTCTCTGGCATGAGGAAAGGGACCTTTGGATGACCTAGCTGATTGCTAAGGCTCTAATGGGATCTCGTTTTGCATTCTTACTACATCTTACTATCTGAAAAAGCTGCTGCTTTAATTTTGTGATGAATATGCTCAAATAGAGCAGACTTAACACTATATTCTAATGATCTCCTCTATTTCTGTTTCACCAATTCCACTCTGCCTCTTCAACGAGCTTCAGCTTTCCCTTGCTGTCCAGTCTCAGACACAACATTTCCTGCAGGCCCTGTGACGCACACACACTCCCTCCTTCTCTCTCCCTGCTTTCTCACACATACACTCACAAAGACACACACAGAGCTCCAAGAAGGGGTAGCAGTCGCTTTGGTTTAGTCCCCCCTTTGTGTTTTTGTGGAATGGATTTGTCCACCACCATGTGCTGTGCTTGGCCTGCACACAGTGTTGTTGCAATGCTGTTCTTGTACAGGCTCCCTACCCTCTACATGAACTTTGATCTTGTGGCTGGCTTGACCCAAACTGTGTACCTTAGCTCACAATACAAGTATTAATTTTCTGTTAAGTTATTTGAAGCATTTTGCTTGGTGTATGATTTGGAGTTGCCATGATAGAGCTAATTTAGGTTTATTTTATCAGGTAGCGGGATTCAGTAGCAGACTGTGTGGTGGGGAGGCTCGAGCAGAGAAAAGATGTAATGGGTATGGCGTGACAGAGGACAGGAGACAGGCTGAGCTAAAGAGAAGAGAGAACAGGCGGACTAAATTGAGGCTGAGGTTGTGGGTGGTGGCTGAGAGAGATGAAGAGGGAAGGGGGTGATGTAATGTGTAACAATATCCATGCTCTGTCTAAATTCCTGTGTGCACCTTTAGTGTGTATGTGTGTCCACGCATTAGTACTGAGGGCCAGCCTGCTGGCTCTCATCAATAATTCACCAGTCCTTTTAGTGCGTCTCCCCTCCTTCTCACTCCCCCTCCCCCAAGCAGCCCTTTCTGTCCTCCCTCTTTCCCCTAACCTCATCTCCCCTTTGCCCATCACCCATGCACCTCCCAAAATCATACACACATGAACAGTTGAACACACACACACACAGGCACACACAAACCCAAACCCTTAATTACTCACCATACTATTGTTGCTCCATTCTCTGCGATGTAAGATGAAGTCCCCAGCCAGTACAGGCCTCTGTCCGTCTTAACCCCTCTCCCCTTTCACTTAAAGACAATTGGTGGCAAAGATGTTTTTAGTATATGTCTAGCAAGTCTACAACTATTGTTTGTGTTCCATTATTGATTATTAGGCCTATTATTTTTAGGACTAATCCGTCAAAAGTCTTTGTGGCTCCAATGCCTAGAAATGCAGGCAAATGCTTACATAGTTTTGTAGTTTGTATTATCAGGTTTTGTGGTCCAGGAGTCATAATAGGGTCGTATCCCAAGATAATCCCCGCTTGTGTATCTGAGAGAGAGTTAGTGGACAGAAATGTATTCAGAGGGGTGACGTAGTTGGTTGTTTTGGTTGCAGCCATTCTCTAGTGGATGGCAGTTTACAGCTCTTTGGCAGAGCTCCCATGGCTGAATTTACTGGTGATGCAGCACAGAACAGGGAGAGAGAAGGACATGGGGCAAAATGAGTTCTGTCTCTCTCTGCATTGTGGAATTATGTTTTACAGCAATTTTGTTGTTATGTTTTATTTAGCATTGTATTCAGTTTAATTAATCAACTTGAATATATTTTTTTACAAGCTAGCTGCATAGCCAGACACACTTTAAAAATATCTCAGTATTTTTATATATAATCCAACCACTTTCAAATAAGGTGCCTAAACACAACACGCTCATAAGACCCCATACTTTCTGTTGTAAAAAGATATTTAAACTGCTAATTATGTTGCACAAACTTTAAATACAAGGCTCCTCTGTTGTTCCATTTCCAGAATGATAGCTTATCCCCCCTGTGTACCACTTTTCCTTGTTCTCCTTTGCTTTCCATCAGTGCCTCTTACTGGAGCCACTACTCCCCCCTCTTTTCCCAAACAGGCCGACCCAGCAAGGCCCACATGTAGTGTGAAAACTGCGCCATTGTATTGGAAATCTGTGGGCAGGACAAAAGAGGAGGAGGAGGAGGAGGAGGAAAAGGGTGCAGTGGTGGAGTTGATTAGGAAACCAGATCCATGGCTCAGCCTCAAAAGGAACTGGATCACTCTGCAGTGCTTATTGATCACCCAGGAATATTGCTGGTCTCCTTTTTATTGGAGTCAATTCTAGCTGGAATATAATGGAGATGATGCTCCACCTCCATATACATTTAAATCACAATGTTTATCATTTGTCTTGTGAGAAAATGCAGAAAACATGCAGAGGATGCCTGTTTGCTGGTTGATTATTTTGCTTGTTCATACCATATAGATGTTTGACTGGACTAGCTAGAATCCTAACTAACTGTGCTGGTCATGATTTCTGTTTTTTGCTTTAAAGGTAGATTTTGGGGCCTTTCTCTCTTTGGCCTGGCTTTCTGTATGCCATGAAGCGCAGAGATCAAGGGAGGCAACAACAGTGACAGCCATTGTATTATTTAACTC
Source organism: Acanthurus tractus (assembly GCA_029783725.1). Classification (NCBI taxonomy): domain Eukaryota; kingdom Metazoa; phylum Chordata; class Actinopteri; order Acanthuriformes; family Acanthuridae; genus Acanthurus; species Acanthurus tractus. The sequence goes on from JAQNCA010000001.1 coordinate 11,298,022, forward strand.
CCTCTTTCCTGTCCTCTCATTTTCTGTTCCATCCCTGTGTTATCTACCCCCTTTTTTCTTTCCTTTTTTTTTTTCTTTCCTCCCTCCCATCGAGGCTCATGCAGAGCCAAGTAAACACTTTGATATGCGGAAGGAATCTCTCCCACCCCCCACCCCCATCTCTTTCTCTCTCACTCTCTCTCCCCACAGCCTATGTAGGTCATCATGACTCACTCCTTTATGCTTCAAAAGCCGGATCCCTGCTCAGTTGCTCTATCTTGAGCCCTCTCACGTTCAGCGTTGTGTAAGAAAAGTGTGTTTGACTATTTGAGTGTAGAGGCAAGGGAGCTAAAGATTACCATTTTATGTTTGATATTTGTTTTCTGCTTAATTTATATATTCAGATAGTCATGAGTGTTAATTCTTATATTTTGTTTGTTCCTTTGTAGTAGACATATACTTCAACAGAAGTGTACTGTTATTACAAGGAAAAACTGTGCAAAGGCGTATAATAACAACCAGTCCTGCCGGCTTCTCTTCTTTTCTTTACACTGCATTCACTCTGACCTAGATGCTGAATCCATCAGCTGCGGCAAGCAGATTTAGTAGTGCGTCAGAAATAAAATGCTTAGGCCTATTTCCAGATTTTTGCTAAGGTTTAAATTTGCTATCAGTTACGATTTAAAATTGTCTTAACCATTTTTTCCGGTTTCTGTTATTGTCAGGTTTTCACCCTGTAAAGAGTTTATTTAGCGTCTTTGTCCATCTATATACTTTTCAAGTACAATTTTAGATTAATTTCATATATGTTCACTGTTTTTAAAGCCCCAGACTCGTTGCGTGATTGTGTTTATAATCTAATAGGGTCAAATTCAGGCCAGTGCACATAGAACATCTGTTGGCTGTGCTTGGTCTTCCTAGTGGTTCAGTTTGCTACCTGTTGACTGGTTAGCTCGGTATTTGTGTGTGCTTATGTGTCTGATGCCTGTGAGGGATTGCTTATCAAAGTTCTAATGTGGAGAGAAGGCCTTTCTTCTTTGCCCCTTCCACACATGGTAGAATATCTGCATATGAATGCTACCTTCTGCTTCTCAGCTCTGACACTGAAGCCTTGTGTGTGTATATGATTGTGCGTGTCTGCATTGTCAATGGAATTTTTCTTTAAGTTTAGAACATCTCTTTTTTTTCTTATTTTAAGTTGCCTGCATTAACATCCCCTTCTCATAAGTGTTCGTAAGTTTGGTTGGTTGAAGGTGTTTACTATTGGAAAGCCAGACTTTGAGGACCAGTTCACTATCCTGACCCAGATCCCAAAGGCCTTAGTGTGTCATGTGTGTCCTTTTGTCCTCCTCTCTCTGGGGCTTCTTTCATATTGGCCAGACCTTGGATGGGGAGAAAAGAGTGCATAGGGACTTTTTTGATGAGTCACTCAAGCGAAAAAAAACAGCAGGAGGGGTGAAAGAGAAAATACAATGGCCTGCAACCCTGTCCCCTCTTCAGTGCTTCCTGAAAACACTCTGATATTACATCACATACACAGAGGGCAGACAGTAAAGAGTCTGTCTAGTAGTCCTAATGGTGGTCAGCCATTACATGCAACATTATGCCATAATGTAAAATGATGTTCCGAGAGGACATTTAAATTGCCAAGCAAGTGAAATAGGGGGAGAAGCTGAGGGGGGGATGTGCATCTGTGTTCAAGATGAGGAGGGGGCTGGGTGTGCCATGGTAAAAAGGAAGCTTTGTGGTGGAAACCTGAGTAGCCTTGGTTTTGGGGCTGTACATTCACACGCGTGTATCATCTTTCCCTTTCCCCAGCTTCAATGCATCCCTTGTCCTGTAAACTGCCTCAACACATCGGACCCTCTTGCAGCTACTCTTCTATTAGTAAAACAAGAAACTGGACCTTGACAAGTAACTCATCTTCAACAAACCCCTGGTCTATGAAAAATTCCAAGACATTATTGAGAAATGATCCCGAGTTCTGTGTAATCCTGTCTAGTGTAGTGAAGTGCAGCCCAGCTTTGTACCCTTGGTGTAATATTCTAACTCAACTATCAACTTCCTAATACTCTGTTCGAAACTCCTCTTCACTTCAGTTACATTTGTGTATTATACTCTGGTGTTTATGCGTAGTTTTAGTAGTAATCTGTCTCTCTGGCATCAGTAAATAGAAAAGTGTCCTGGCAGTGTAAATTTTCCAGATTCTGCAAGAAAGCACAAACATGGCCTGCATTTCTAGTCTGTAGTTTTCTTCCTCTGTCTCTCGTGCTCATCTTCAAAGTAAGTTTTCCGTAAGAGAGTGGGCGTTTGCACTGGGCCATCAACAGGAAATTCCAGCCTTGGAGTGTGGGGGTAGGGGATGGCTGGAAGAGAAGTGAGGAAGATCAGGAGTTTGTTTGGCAGCTTTTTGAGAGCACCCAAATGTCTCTAACTCATTTGGACTGCATGATGGCTTCCTTTGGACAGTTGAATGGAAAACAAAAGGAACAACAACTTCAAAATAATAAGTTTTGCATCAGCTTTCTGCTAAACCTCACATTTTTTTCTTCCCAGCGCTGTTCTCAGCTTTGGTTTGCATAATGTGATGTTTTTTTTCTTTCTTCAAATCGTACTCAACTTATTTGCCTCCTTCAATTTTTCACAGAATATGTTTTTGTTGTTTGTGCTACAATAAGTGCTAAAAAGTTTTCAACATCATCATTGTTTTCGGGATGACTGAACTTCTCTAACCACTGCTCTTAAGTTTCTGAATATCTAGAAACTCCAGTATCATGTCCACTGACATGATATACTGTAGGTTTTTATCCCTAGGGATGCAGATTTTTTCACGAGTTCCCTAAATCAATCGTAGACCACTGTAATGATTAATGATCCTTGATCGGTAATAATTACTTAATACAATATCCAATGAAACCCTTTTGAAGTTTACATCATTTCCAGATAAATGTGTTGTTGCAGTAATAGTTTTAGTAAACAGCTTCATTTGTGAACAAAATAAAACAAAAAATGCTGTTGTTGTAAATGGCTTATGTATACCCTCAACAAATGACGGTGCAATGTTAAAAGATCAAACATAGCTAATAATTCTGAGGTTTGTACAGGCTTTGATTAACAATGCAGGGCAGACATAGCACTTAAAACCTAACACATTCTTGTATCGATGAAAATGGCGGTTGCCAAGAACAAGTCCCTGTTATCAATCTCTCTTTGAAAGTCAATGTCATCTGAATGATGTTCAAGCACTGCTGGAATGGAGACGTAAAGAATATGGAATATGTTGCTGTATATCACAATGTCTCTCACAGTGCCAATAACCTGTCGTCTTATTTCTTCCTACCCTAAAAACAGAAGCTGTCGCAATGAGGGGTCACAGTAACCAAACTGTCTGTCATTGACTAAATGTTTTTAAAAACTGCTGAAAAATCTGAAGCCTGTCCATTCTTTGGACAGATCTAAACAGAGGATCTACACAGTGAGACTAGAAGTGAAGATAATGTTGCTGGTTTCAAGTACAAATAGGCTTGGTAACAACATGTTAACACACTTACAGATCTAGTATGTTTGCGTTTTTAGCGGAGGTGAGCTAGACCAGAGAATATTCCAGTATTCCATAGTGAGCCCTTGGCTGACTGAAATAACTATGTATCCTTTGTTTCTTTTTCATGTCTACTTTCCTCTCACATGTAAACACTTTGTATTACCTCTGCGGTAGGGCTGCACTGGGTTATGAGTTCAAGCTTAAATGGACTTAATTGCATGCATATGTCGATAGCTGTTCTCTAAATGTGTGTGTGTTTGTTCACATCTGTGTGTAGGCTCAGATGTAAGAAGAACTTATACCTTGTGAACATCGGAAAAACAATTTCCTAAGTGGTGCCTCTTTCAACATATAGTTTCCATTTCAGATAAAAATTTAGAGCCAAATGTGCAAATTTGTACATACATTGACTAGCTTAAGGTCCTTTTGCTGCGTTGTTTTTATTAGTTGTCTTGGCCGTCCTTTGCATCACAAACCTTGAAATGGGTGTTTTCTGTGTTTAACTTTGAAAAGTGTAACCACACTTTAGCAAAGCTCAAGGGGCGATGTAGTCTTGTCCCTCTTCCTTATTGTTTAGTAAGGGTGTGATCTCAGGCACAAAGATTTAGCACTGACTGATTAATGATAAATCACTATACTACTAATACTGCAGACACAATTGTCTCCATAAAATACAGAGTTTGGTTCTCAACTTAATTTCTATTTTATATTTAGATTGGGTATAGTGCAAATAAATTTTCCAGTTCAAATGGATCTTCATTTGAATTATCCAATGTAGATTAATTAAAAAACTATTTTTTTATATAAGCTTTTTCATATAAATGTCTAACAAAGTCCGAAATTAACATCTGTGGAATCAAAATGCATGTGGATTTTCTGTTTGGCAAGTAAATCTCAGAAGGCTGTCAGTCATACTGGCGAGTAAATGTACCAAAATAGTAATTGAATAAGAAACCACGCTGACAGTCTCTGCCACATTTTGGTGTCATTATGGATGAGCTGCTGCTATCCTCATGTCTTTGTGTGTTTCTGGGTGTTGCCAGAAAAACATAGTTGATTATGATCATTTTTGAACATGGTAGAATTATGATTTTAATTGATGCCTTATTGATTATAGTGACAAACAATTGTTGGAAATTTCATGCATCCCTTAGCATCTTTTGTCTGTGTGCCCCTAGGTGTCTCAAACAGCACTTAATCCAACCACTAACTGCAGCCTTTCTGTCCAGTCTGATGGATTTATTGATGGTCCCAGTATGAGTTGCTGTGGCCTGCCACAAACTGTGTTGTCATTCGTTAGTTTGTCTGGCTACCTGTGTTGTTTATTGGTGCTGCATCTGTATTCACTGTACTGTGGTTAAGGTTAAGGTTTGTTTTGCTTTGGTGAGCTAAAATGCTCATTAGGGATTTATGACAACAGTGTATTCAGGTATGTATTGAATGCATTCACATGGCATCAATGGATGTGTGTGTATCAGCTTGTTACACACACCCACAACTACTTTGGAATGTAACTTTGCCTACAATTGGAATGATACCTTGGAGGTAAATACAATAATTCGGTCAGATAGGGCTGGGAATCTTTAAGATTAGTACAATTTCATTTGATTTGAAATCAGAATAGATCATTGAGTGCTCTGTTTTGATAATCTAATGTTTTATCTCCACTAATGGAGAGCAGCCTCTCTGCTACAGTGTTTATTATGGTAAATACATGTTTAACCAACACTCTGAACAGGTGCATATCTTTTGAAATGAAGCATTTCTTTTAGCTCTGGACCTTGATGCTACAGACCACTAGTTAGCTAGTGTCTGACTACTCTCTGGATGATGGAATACAAAGTATCCACAAAATATTTTGCACTCCTCATGCAAAAATAATTGCAATATGTGTAAAACGGCCCATTTTCTAAGAAACTATTTTAAAAAATTTAAATTCAAGAAAATTCTTGTGTGTGATCCTTGTACATCATTTGTGACTGACTTCTTACTTTTTTCAACACAGCTTTATTAACAGAACACAAAATCAACTTTTGCTTTTGTATAATAAATGTTGAACCTTATTTAAATAGATGTCTGAATTGCCTAACACCTGGAACA
>JAQNCA010000001.1:11327652-11344370 GCA_029783725.1 Acanthurus tractus
ATTTTATTTATTTCAGGTGGTAAAGCTACTTTTACGGTATGGAGGGGACCCACGTCAAAGCAACAGGAGAGGTGAAACACCTTTGAAGGTTGCCAACTCTCCAACAATGCTGAATCTATTGCTGGGGAAGGGCACTTACACCTCAAGTGAAGAAAGTTCATCAGGTATGTGATGTTAGAGCTTTGAGTCATCTAATCACTTGATTCCTCAAAGTAATGTAAGTTTTTAGAGAGGATGAGGCTCTATATGTTATGTTTAAAATGTGTCTTTTACTCTCCACAGAATCGTCAGAGGAGGAAGATGCCCCCTCATTTGCCCCGTCCAGCTCTGTTGATGGCAATAACACAGACTCAGAGTTTGAGAAGGGCCTGAAGTCGAAAGGGAAAACCATTGACCCTCCTAAATCTGCTGTCACACCTGTCAAAGACGAATACGAATTTGATGAGGATGATGAGGAGGAACGTGTCCCTCCTGTGGACGATAAACACCTTTTGAAAAAAGACTTTCGTAAGGATTCGATCAGCAAGGCCAACAGCTTCATCTCCATACCCAAGATGGAGGTCAAAACCTATTCCAAAAGCAACTCGCTCACACCAAAGAAAACTGTCAGGCGGATCATCTCTGACAGTAACAGTTCGGACGAGGATGACAGGACATTGTGTTTCACGCCAGCACCTACGCCACGGCAACAAGCCCAGCAAACAAATACAAAGACTAGAGACTCTGGCAGCATGAGCTCTAAACAACAGAAAGACAAAAATAAGGTCAAAAAGAAGCGGAAGAAGGAGAGTAAAAATAATGTCAGTAAAGAAGTCAGGTTTGGCAAAGTCAATGACAAATTCTGTACATCTGACTCTGATTGTGGAGATATGGAGAGTGAGGATGATAAGGGCTCAAATAGTATAAAGGACTCCTCTGCTACGAGCCTGAAAGAATCCCCTGGCTTTAATGCATCCTCCTCCTCTTCCCATGGAAACTTGAATTCTCAGAAACAAGTACCATCATTAGCAGAACAGCATCCAAAGCAGTGGAGGACAGATGGATGGAAGACTGTGTCATCTCCTACATGGTCAGACGTCAGTTCTCTCTCAGATTCAGTCAGAACAAGATTATCAAGTGAATCTGACTACTCCTCTGCTGATTCCAGTGTAGAGTCAATAAAACAAGTAAAGAGGAAAGCGCAGGAGAACAAAAAGAAGAATAACAGTGTGCACAGTAACACAGTAGAGAAGAAAAACTCTGAGCTGTATAAAAGCGTCAACGCAGATAGTGCGGTATCTAAAACTGATGTAGATGGCAAAGTGCTGAAAAAGCATAAAGTGAAACACAAGCACAAAAATAAGGAAAAGGACAAAGCTCCTAGTCTAGTGCTTAATCAAGACATGAATGAGAAATTTGTCAAGAGCTATTCTTTTGACTTTGACGATTCAAGGCAGAAGTCTCTAATTGTTGAGTCAGAATCTACAGCTGAGAGCAAGGTCAAATTATCTAAACACGAAAAAGACCATTCAAAAAAGGAGGACAGGCTTTCTAAAAGTAAGTCTGAGGATAAGGATTGGTCATCTGGAAAAGACCTGCATAGAACAGCAAAAGAGGAGAAAAATAAGAAAGCAAAGGACTCCACAAAGGAAAAGACAAATAAGGAGGAGAGGGAGAAGCCTGTAAAATCTGACAAGGAGAGAAATGTCAAGGAGAAGGAGAAGCCGAAAGAGGATAAACAAAAGGCTCACAAAGAGGAGAAGAAGAAAAAATCCAAGGAGAAGTCATCTTCAAAGGCTGACAGGAAAAGTGAGCAGAAAGAGGAAAAGCATCTAAAGGTGGACAAGGAGAAAAACATCAAGGAGGAGAAGGAGAAATGTAAAAAAGAAAAAGCACAGAAGGAAGAGCCTGAGTACGAAGGCTATGACGTTAACAATCGCTTCCTCAACCTGGAGGACACGAAGCTCAGTGCCTCAGATGATCATCATGACAGATGGGGCTCTGAAATGTCCTCTGACTCCTCCCTCTATGGAGATGACAGCTGGGATGCTCCTGTTAAAGAATACAAGGAATACAAAGCCAATAACTCTGTTAAACTAATTGTTGAGACTGTTAAGGAAGAAACTAGGAGGAAAGAAAACAAAGTCAAGGACAAGAAATCGGAACACAATGACAAAAGATCAGAAAAAGACACCACTTCTAAAAAGAAAGACAAAGACTTATCAGAAAAGACAAATGAAAAGAAGAAAGACTGGTCGGAAAAGCAAAAATTAAATTCCAGCCACTCGGTTGAAAAAGACAAGAAGAGGAAAGAGTCCACAGATGTAGTCAAAGACAAGAAAGACAAAGATTGTTTGGACAACAGTCGAGACCGTAAAGACTCATATGACTTCATGAAAGAAAGAAAGGACATAAAAATCAAGCAGGAATCCGTCAGAGACGAATATGGCAGTGATACCTTTTTCAAAGACACTGATGCTGTCGGTAAATCTTGTGATATCAGAGAGAGAAACCACTCTGGGAAGGAGAAAGAAAAGAAGGGTGAGGGAATGGAAAAGCGAGAAAAGACAAAAGCTGACAAGCACAAAGAGAAAACAAAAGACAGACAAGCTGATCAGGAGAAGGATAAGAGTGAGAAAAGCTCCACAGAAAAAGCTATCAAGGACAAGGATGCAGACCGGGGCACCAAAGACAAGAAGGAGGGAGCCAAAGACAAACACAAAGAGTTTCACGGAAAAGACAAAGATCGAAAGATGTCCTCAGAACAGGGCAAGGACAAGAAAGAAAAGGCTTCCCAAGAAAAACACACTGACAGGGAGAAAGATTTCTTGGAGGTAAAGAAGGAGGAAAGAAAAACTGATAAAATCCGAGAGAAAACATGGTACAAGATAGCTGACATATTCACTGATGAAAGTGATGATGATGAGGACAGTTACAATGGAGGTGTTGCTCTTGTCTCTGACTCCATCAGAAAAGACTCAACTCCTGATCGGGATGAGCTTGATCACTTCCCTTCAGAAAAACTGAGAAAATCTTCTGCAGAGGCTAAACATAACATGGAAAAGGCTAAAGACAAGGAACACAAAGAAAAGAAGAAAGAAAAAGCCACATTTGACACAGGTAAAGAGAGAAAAGGCTCCCTTGAGAAACATAACAAAGACAAGAAAGATTCTGTAGATGCAAAACATAAGGAAAGAAAGGACAGAATGTCAGTGGACTCAAATCAAGAGAAGAAAAATAAGCAGAAACTACTGGACAAAAGGGACACCAGTGAGGAAAAGACCAAAAGCAAATATAAAGACAAGCTGGACCATTCTAAAGAAAGAAAACCCTCAAAAAGCAGTGGTGAGAATGAGAAGTCCCTCTTAGAAAAATTGGAGGAGGAAGCTATGAATGACTACAAGGATGACTCCAATGATAAGAACAGTGAAATCTCTTCAGATAGTTTCACTGATAGAGGTCATGAGCCCGTCCTTACTTCTTACTACGACTCTATCAGCCTGACTGATGTGTCTGAGGACAGGAGAGACTCTCTGTCCATATCTACTCCCCAGGACAAGTTCAGAGAGAAAGAGCGGCATCGACATTCCTCTTCATCCTCCTCAAAGAAAAGCCATGACAAGGAGAAAGAAAAGGTCAAAAAGGATAAAGGAGACAAACGTGACAAGACAGAGGAGATCAGAGAGTCCTACAGCCGCAGAGAGAGCCTACCTTTTGAAAAAGAGCCCATGCCTCTGGAGGCGGACCCTTACACATTCCCATATGGAGGTAAGGGAGATGGTGAAGACGACTTTGATAAAACATTGGAATTTGAAAAGGAGATGTCCAAAAAGGACAAAGACAAATCGAGTGGTGTCATCAGTGACAGAATAAAGGACAAGAAGAAAAAAGAGAAGCATAAGGAAAAAATGAAGGAGGAGAAGAATAAATACATAGATGGCTTTGGGTCATTTAAACACTCCAAAGAGGATGTGAAGTCAAGCTTAAAAGACAGCCCACAGGTCACTGTTTTAAAAGACCGGTTAAAAGAAGAAAGTCCTAAGTTTGATGTGAAAAAAGAGAGGAATCGGGATACATTGGACAAAGACAACAGAATGGATCACAGCAAATCAAAGGCAAAAGATGAAAATGAAAAGCTCTCTCAGTCTAAAGACACAGTACGGAAAGATAATCGTCCACGTGAAAAACTTTTGGTGGATGGTGATTATCAGATGACAAGTTTTGGTCAAATGTTGAGTCTAAAAGATCAGGAGATTGAAGAGCGCCATAAGAGACACAAAGAAAGGATGAAGCAAATGGAGAAGCTCAGGCCCAAGACAGGGGACCCTAAACTCAAAGACAAAAGCAAGTCCACAGAGGAAGTAAGGAAAAACCGCAGTGAGCTTTCCAAGAAATCCAACAGTCTGGAGTCTGGTCTTAACAAAGAGAAGAAGCTGAAGGACGTGGGTCTCCCAGCCCAAATGATGTCACCTGGCAGAAAGTTCCAGCCTACTGAAAGTCAAAACTCAAAGGACTGGCTGGCTGGCCACCAAATGAAAGAGAACCTCCCGGCTTCTCCCAGGCCAGATCAAAACAGACCGACTGGTGTCCCCACACCTACGTCTGTGATCTCCTGCCCCAGCTTTGAGGAAGTAATGCAGACTCCTCGCACCCCATCTTGTAGTGCAGAGGATTACCCTGACATTATGTTGGATGGGCTGGACTGCCAGAACTCATCAGCTATGACCATGTCAATGAATGCCTGCTCACCGTCCTTCTTTGAAAGGTATTTAAACATGAAAGTTGTTACTGTTTGCATCATTTGAAGTGTTTCATACTCTAATCAATGTCTCCTATTTTCTTATGTCATGTCTCCCTATTGTTCACCCAGCAGGTACTCTAACTCCCAGAATTTCCAGGAGGGCACCTGTCCGACTCCAGCGAAGAACCTCCAGCTGCCACTTGTCAGCCGTTCAGCATCCTCAGATGTACGCAGGCCCTTGGAGGAAGAGTTCAAGGCTGAGGCTGACAAATTCCTTCGACAGCAGAGTGATCCAGTGGCTGAATTTGATCCATCATCTTCTACTCATACTCTAGAGGAGAAATCAGCAAACGTGGATAGACTGGAGTGCCTGCCATCTCCTTATTTCTCCCCAATGAGAATTTTGTCCCCTCGGCGAGAACCTCCACATCCCACACCAGATGTGCCAGCACCAACTCTTGCTGGCACTGAGGGTAATGAACACCTTCCCGAAAGTGTATACAACAGTTTCTTGCCCAAACCTTCTACACCAGTTCACAGGCCAGACCCCCAGGAGCCCTGCTTTGACATAGCAGCACCACCAACCCCAGCTCCTGCTGCTCTGCCACCTTTGGACATTGATGACATCTCAGAGCCTCACCATAGTGAGCCTAATCTTGTCCTCTCAGATCTTCCCTCAGTCACAGATGAACAGGAGCAGGTAGACGAGGATGAAGAAGAGGAGGAGGAGGAAGAAGAGGAAGAAGAAGATATAGGTGAAATGGATGAGAGAACTGATAGAAACCTCTGTGCAGTGGAGGAGCCAGAACAAACAAGGGAGCCATGTTCCTTTTCCCCTCAAGTTGAGGACCCTTTGAGGAAGAGCTGGCCTGCTGAATCTCCAGACCATCAGGATCCAGAGGTCCACCAAATCTCGCCCGCACACTCTGCACCCAACCATGGAGAGAACTGTTATGAACACAACATGGGTTGGAACCCAGATATGGACCTCAAATCTCCCCACAGGACATATGGGGAGATAGAGGCTGCCGTCTCAAAAATAACCAGTCCTTACTCCCACTCAGACAGTGACATGCAGCACCTGCCTGGACACCCTTCTGTCACTCCCCCTTATGCCACTTGGAATAGGTGGCACAAAGACGACCCAGAGGACTTTGATGAGCAGAAGGAGGCTGTGGCTGACATCCCCTCTCCAGAGAGACCTGACGCAGCCATTGATAGCGAACCTAACTATTTAAACAACTCAACATCCTCCAATAGGCTAGAGTCTTTCTTCCAGGAATGTAAGCCTAACATAGAGGAGAGTCATCAGATAGACAATGAGTCACCTTGTGTAGAACAAGACAGTAGGCAGACCACGCACAGCTTCACTGCTACCCCTGATGGCCACCTGGCTCCAGCAGTGGGCCCTGAGCCTATGGGGCCCTGGGTGGGCCCATTTTCTGCTGATGCAGATGAACTTGATGACCTGGGACCGTTCTCCTTGCCTGACCTGCCACTTCCAGACAAGTCAGAGGAAGCTGAGTCTCGAGACCCAGAACTAAGTGAGCACAATAAGACTGTGGCGACCCACATTAGACATACTATTACAGACAGAGAGGACCCGGACATCATGGAGGTGGACTTACCGAGTTTGGCTAAGACTACATGCCCTGCTGGCGACCTAGGTTTGGGGGAACCTACCGGGCAAGACTTAGATGTACCATCACCACATGCCAACTTCGCACAAGAGATGGATCCTGAGCCCCAAAGTGTGCCAGTCAACAGTTCTCTGTCTCTTTCACAGCAACAGAGCAGCATGTTGGAACGAAAAGGACCTTATGAAGGACCTGAGGAGTCCAATCCAATTATGTCCTATTCATCTGTGAAATCAGATGCCACTCAGCAGCATCACCTACAGATCCATTCACTCAGTGAGTCATTGCAGCTACCCACTGATTCAGTATCTGCAGTCAAGTCAGAGGTAAGACAGGAGGAGATACCTGAGCCTGTAGCAGAGCCCATGTCATGCAGTCCTCATCCTCAGCTCCCAATGGCAGTCACCCTCTCCAGCAAAGTGGAACTACCAGACACTCAGGAGACCACGTCCAAGGTATCACCAGTAACCTTGACCACTGTGTCCACCACTGTGGATATCCCCAAGAAGGTGGACGAAATCCCTCAAAGGATGACCCGTTATCGCGCCAAGAACAATCCCTCTGCTGCTGCTGTTGTCCCTCCTACCTCCAGCATAATAACCTCGTCCGCCACTGCCACCCCTGTTACAACCACTCCTGCAGCGAGCATTAATCCAGTTCCTACCAGAACCCCAACACCCACCTCAGCTTCTTCCCTCACAGCTCTGAAGAAAGACAAAGACTCTGTCTTTAGTGTTTCCTCTACTGCATCTAATTCAACTTCAGCGGTATCTGTGACAACTTCTGCGTCAGTGGTTCTCAGTAAGACGACAAAAGGTCGCCCTCTCCCTATGGACGAAGAGGAATCTCAGACTCAGCACCCGCGGAAGAGGAAATTTCCACGTTCTGCTGGACAGCAAGTCCAGGTCCAGCTGGTAAACACAGCCATGCAGCAGACCAGGGAAATGATTCAACAAACTTTGGCTGTTGTAGTCAATGCCATCAAGCTGGATGATATTGAGCCCTACCACAGTGACCGATCCAACCCTTACTTTGAGTACCTGCAGATCAGGAAGAAGATTGAGGAAAAGAGGAAGATTCTGTGTTACATTACCCCACAGGCTCCACAGTGTTATGCTGAATATGTGACCTACACCGGCTCATACCTGCTGGATGGCAAGCCCCTCAGCAAGCTTCATATACCTGTTGTAAGTTATGATATCTTTGCCCTTTTCTTAGATGAAATAGTCGATGTAGTTAATATTTTCGGAGTATTTCCAGGCATAAAGTCAGTATCTTATTCTAAACACATAAACAAAATTTTTCAAACACAATCTATTATGTTTTTTAATTTTTTTTCATGTTGTCATGTTTTAAATGTTTCTTTAATACTCTGTTGTGTTTCCACACTAGATTGCCCCACCTCCATCACTGTCAGAGCCTCTGAAGGAGCTCTTCAGACAACAGGAGGCAGTGAGGGGGAAGCTCAGGTTGCAGCACAGCATAGAGCGGGTAAGGAATATATATATGCTGCCTTATTTTCCAGATTTATTCTCTATCCTTATTTCACTTACCTTCACCCCCTTTCCTTGCATCCATGCATACAGTTACTCACATATGTTCTGAACTCTGTGTGCACTTATTTGATTAAAGATCAAAGCCTATTTTTAATAGAAATGCAAGTGAAATTTGCCTACTCCCTACTCAGACTGTGTCATTGTCAACTGGAGATACAAATCGATTTCCTCTCCTGCACTGATTAAGTGACCACCATTTCTGTAAAACATTCGTAGCAGCTTTGTTGATAGTTTCTTTTTACCCCACCAGCCAGCCTTTTTCTAAGGCTGATGTCCAACACAGCTAATATATTTTCTTTCTTTTTCTGCTTATTGTTCACAGGAGAAGCTGATTGTTTCATGTGAGCAGGAGGTTTTAAGGGTCCACTGCAGAGCGGCCAGGACAATAGCCAATCAGGCTGTGCCATTTAGTGCCTGCACCATGCTGTTGGACTCCGAAGTATACAATATGCCATCAGAGAGCCAGGTAGGAAACATATAAATAATCCCCATATTTGTCAAGTCAATTGCATCTGATTTCATTAGAGCCAGTCAGTTATAAATACATTGCTTAATTAACATTGTGCCTTATTGTATGTTCTTAGGGTGATGAGAACAAATCTGTGAGAGATCGCTTTAATGCTCGTCAGTTTATTTCCTGGATCCAGGATGTGGATGATAAATATGACCGCATGAAGGTAAATATTTATTATAAAGCCATCTTTTAAAGTATTTGATTCCATAATCTTATTCATATACAGAGTTAATCATGTTGGCTCCTCCTTCCTCAGACATGTTTGTTGATGCGGCAACAGCATGAGGCAGCAGCCCTTAACGCAGTGCAAAGGATGGAGTGGCAGTTGAAGGTCCAGGAGCTGGACCCAGCAGGGCACAAGTCCCTCTGTGTCAACGAAGTGCCGTCCTTCTATGTGCCAATGGTCGATGTCAACGATGACTTTGTCCTGCTGCCTGCATGACACACTTTTGCTCACAGATAGAGAGCAAACTTTGTCTGAATCACTTCTTCTCATAGAGACTTCGTCGAACAGAACGAATGGAAAGGGCTAGCAAGTTTGAAAGAGGACTTTAGACAGAAAAAAATTATATTCTATAGATAAAGAGTTGAAGATGAAAAACTTGCTCTCGATTCCCTTCCTTGAAGAAGGAAACATGTTTTTACTGGGGAAAAAGAAAATACACAACTTGCACTTTCATCCTCAAAGTTTTTACGCTTTTGTTTGATCAGAGTGTGAGAAGCAGAAACCGTTTTTGCTTTGAGGCTCTGACGTCGGGGCAAAACTCCTCAGTGCTCAGTTATGGTGAGACGGGGGACAGAGATATATTTTCTGAGTTCCTTTTGGTCCCTGTTTCTATTGACCCACCACCACGGAGGGGGGAGGGGGGTATCGAAGAAGAGCTCTCCCAGCAGCGTGGTGCCTGTCCTGAGAGGACTGAGGAGAAACCTCCTCTGTTGACCCAGGATTCCTGGTGGGGCAGGAAGACTAGACCGAGCCCAGCGCTGACCCAGAGGAGGTCAATGGAGCCGTGGTGTATCATGTCGATCTCAAATGTGAATCTACAGCAAGAAAGCTGGGATGGACAGACTGGGAAGCCAGAACCAGCCACTGATGATTTGGGGGCTGTAAGACCGTACACCCAGAGGACACCCTCTATGTTCACACTGACCCAGGCCTAGCTAAACAGTAGAGCAAACGAGCCTGCAGCAGGTTGGAATACAGCAGAGGGTTAGTGATGTGTGCACGTCAGGGCCCAGTGTCTGAGAGGAAGAGACTGACCCTGCAGCCTCTCAGCCGGGCCAAACAGAAGAGGACAGGCACAGATCTCTGAGGACAGACCGGAGAGTTCCTCAGCCACCCTGCTTGCCTCTACATAAACACATCAGACCGCCATGGACTGCAAAAACACCACAGGACAACCAGAAGAAACAAACACAACGAATGTTGAGATTCAAAGAGACTATTGAGAAATTGTGGTTTGGCAGGAGGAGAGAAATATTGTTTTTGTCTATTTCTTTACTTGGGCATTTCATTGTTTCTGAGAAAGTGACTTGAAACACTACAGAGCCAATATTAGTTTAATGGAAAAAAAAACAAAAGAAAAATGGAAAAAAAGTTGTATTCCGTAAATTATGTACAGTTTTTATATTCGTTAACCAATGTATTCTTGCTGCCTTCTAGATAATTTATTTTGCCACACATTACTGCACAGTTGTAAATAACCTATGTACTGTAATATCACTCAGTTAAGTGTAAAGAAAAAACATAAAAGAAATAAAAAGTATCTTTTTATGTACAGTTCACTTTCGGGCAGCACTTTCCCCCCCTCATATCCATGGGCCAAAATGTGTACACGATTCTGTCAGTATTTGAAAGACTCCCGTGCACAAGTTGTATAATCCCATCTCTTGATTCAGTCCAGGGTTAAGTAAGGCGACACACCTGGACCAGGATCACCACAACTCACAATAGCTGACAGAGAACACTTCTGGATTAAATCGGCCTCCCACAGGCCAACAACCATATAGTCCCTCAGATGTAGCAGAATAGTTGTTGAGGATTTATTTAAAGAATAGACAGAGGATTATTATTCATTGCTTTACTACACAATTATATCTGAAAAAAATTCGAACCAAGAAAATGCCTTTTTCAGTGAAAAAAAAAAAATGTACTCATTGTTGGGCAAAGTCGCATAGATATATATGGGTGGGATGAAAGTTAGGGAAATGTCACGAGCAACACCATCATGTAAGTGTAGAATGGTTTCAAAATTATTTTGCGTGTTTTTAGTTTACCAAAATTGGACTGTAATCATTTCTAATCATTACAAAACATCATTGTCCACAACTAACAGGACACGGGTCTTTCAGCACATGCTTTTTTTTTCTCTCAGTTTGTCTGCTCTTCACAGTAAATGGACTGAAGAGCCCAGTCAGCCATTAAAAGCTTTCATTCCATACCAACTTTTAACACTGTTTTTCAGTCTGTCTGCCCCTTGTCTAATGTTGGAGGGCAGCCTCTTTTCTACATGCTGTTCCAACTTTTACTCTCTGGATGGCGCCACTGTGTCAGAAAACTCCAGAACTGTATTTGGCTTTGCATGAGACCTGTGGCCTTTCACTTGAATGGGTGTTTTTAAATATATTGAAATTTTATTACAGCTTCTAGAAAGTTCAATTCCCTTATGTAATTCCAGTACAACACCTAAATCAGTTCGGTAGTCAATTGAATTGCAATAGGCTTAATTGTCTCATCAGCCATTTTATCAATGTTTAATTTACAAGGGGTTTGGCTAGTGTTGTCAGGGATTTTAAATGTTAGGTTACTTCCTCATATTATTTTGTTGTGTGGTGGCATTTTTCCATGATCTTGTTCTTGTGTCAGGCCCAAGCAGACAGCTACGAGACTTAAATCTTCTCAGAATGAACCAAAAAGTGAACAGACATTAACACAAACAGTAGAGGGGAAAGAAATGGCTTCTTGCTGAATAGATTATTTTTAATCATCCTCAACTAAAAATCTCACTGAAATGTTGATTTGTGGTGAATTGTATTGATTCTCTATTTTTAATGGGTTTTGAAGAGCTTTCCCGACCTACCGCATAGGCTGCCTGTCTGTGTGTGAGAGCTGCTCATGTATCCTGATGGCAATATTACCTGAAAACTTTTTAAGTTATTTACACACTGTCAGTCAGCATAGCTGTGTATGGTATGTCTAGTCAAGTGCAATGGTTGTTGCTATTACACTGTGCAGACAAGGTGGCTAGATGTATAGTCCTGGATATTTTTGAGAGATACACACATCCTGGTTGGTATACATACACACATTTGGATACAAATAGCCAGAAATTTGTTTTTCTTTCAAATCCCCTGTTTGTCATGTTTTTTTAATTTAATTTTTTTTTTGTTTTTGTTGGGTTCTTACACCGTTTTGGGGAGAAGGTTAAGGGTGTCTTTTGTTCACAGAATCCTTGTGTGTTTTTTAGCTCAGTGTATGTAGTTTTGAATGTTGTTGTGTTTATCTTAGGGGTTTTTGTTCCTGTATAAAGCATAAACACCAGTGGCATGTCAATCACGTTGCTTTTTGAGCAGAATGTATACCGTTACTATGCCCCGATCGACCACACCCTCTCACTATTGTTTACAAGACATTGAGTGTGTTTCCGTTTCATGTGTCACCTTTTTTTAAATGGTTTAAGCCCTGCCTTTGTTTTTACTTCTGTAATCAATCATTTGTTTGAACAACAAAGGCTTGAAATGGTGATGGTTGACTCAACTGACAGGCGATTTCTTCTGGCCCAGTCTGCGGTACACCGCTGCACAGAGCAATAGACTCAAACACATCCATCTGCAATGATTCTCCAGTGTGAATATTCAACTAACAAAAAAAAAAAAAGAGAAGAGTGATTTCAGGATAAATTGAAAAACAGACACAAACACACATCAGTCCTCAGATGCACAGTAGAGCACTTGGCCGTGGTGATACAGATGCTAGCCTGGCACCACCTCAGTCAGCAACATATTACCTCTACTCTCCTCACATTCACTCATAATGTTTATTTTAGATTTGTTATTTGTTGTTTTTTCTTACTGGACATAAATATACATAATTGCTATTTTTTCATGTTTTAGAATCACGATTTCAAGCCTTTTTTTCTAGTTTTCGTTTGTTTTGTTGTTTATTTTTTAATTAAAACCCAGACTGTAGCTATTTCTTTGTTCCTTTTTTAGAGTGGAAAATGACTAATAAAAAGCATGGAGAACTACTCTTTAAATGGTGAGAAATAACCTATTTATTATCTTTTTGTTTTTCTCTGACACCTGTGGTATGTTTTGAGTTGAAGTTGGTCTCCGCTGTGTAAATTTTCCTCCTTGTAATGCGTGAAAGAGACATACTGTACATAGCTCTGTAAATAAAACCTCCCAGGACGTTTTGCACCCTCCTCTTTGTACTAGTCTGAAAAATTGCGTAGAATGTGGGGTTCTAACAGCAACGAGCTGCGTGCGCTTGCTGCAGGTGATTATGATGTAACAATGTAACATTTTTTTTATTTGTACAATGTAGTTTATTTGTGTACATATTGTTGGAGCAGCTAAGAGGGGGGGATATATGAGGGGGTTGTTGATGCTATTGTCAGTGCTGTAACAGAAATCCAGTACTTTCACCTCTAGCTGTTGTTGATTTCCTGCAAAAAAACTAAAGAGAAAAAAAAGACATAAAAAAGTTAAAATGCGAGAAACTGAAAATGAGGATGGATGGGAAAAAAAGACTAAAACTGAAAAGTAAAAATTCTAAATTGTTATTTTCTACAGTTGCATGTACAGAGAGCGCGAGAACTGCTGTTGTTCCTCAGAGATTATGTTCGTTAATAAAATTTTGAAATATTACCAGCCTTCCCTCGGTTCTTGATTTAGTGTTTGCATTGTCTGTCATGATACAGAAGCTGTACTATATTATTGCACCATAAACAATTAATTAATTTTAAAATAATAACATTATGTCAATATAATGACCAGCCAGATTATTATGGCAGTCTTGTATAATAAAAGTGACAGGTTTCTTTTGACAGCAGGGTGAGGCAGCCATGTTTGGTGCTGGAAATCCAAGCAGAACATGTTTCACAATCAGAATTTTTGAAATACCTCCTCTGACATGTCTCCCAGCTTTGGTACACAAGGTCACCACGGTCTCTCAACCTAAATATTAGAGAAAATTCCTCTTCATATCATAATAACCTCTGATACCTGTCATAATAGATAATAAGATTCATCAACATTAATAAATAGACAGTTTATTTCCTTAATGTTTGCTGTGTCATGCACACCTGTCACCTGACATTACACAGGGTTTTTTCTTTTTGAAGCCTTTCACAGCTATAAACAAGCTGCACTGTCACAAAGTGGAATAACTTGTTTGTGAAATGAGTCATCACCTGAATTTGCTGTCATTTCACTAAACTGTTTCTCTTCACTTGTTTTCTCTGGCCGCTGGGAGTCTTGAGTCTTGACTTTCAGTGTAATATGAGTTTTAATGTTCCCAGCAAAGCCAGCTATGTAGTTCAGAAACTGATCCCCCCCACAGACCTTGTAAAGTAAAAACACTAAACCTTTTTTCCAGGCTCCACCTCAGTAATCCAGATTTAACTGTGTCAGATTGAGATGAATAATAAACTGCTTTTGGTATTCAGCATAAAGTTCAGTGTGTTTACATTGAAATTAAAACAGTTCAGGACCACAAATATCAGACAGTCGGAGTCAGTCACAATCAGACAGGTAAAGGTAAGCACAAAAATGAAATAAGTAAAACATTTTATGTAATAAAAGAAGAAACCAAAATATATGATATGAGATTTATTAAAGATGGAGAGAGATTATCCGTGACAACAGATTTAAGTTTACAGTATTTTCTTAAAAGCTTACTTAATAATTTAGTTTTTTATACTAGAAAATAGTAAAAAATGTGAGCTCCAAGGAAAACAACCCTGATGATCAAATATCGGGTTTGACATATAAAATTGTAAAAATATAGACTACAGTTTAGCTTGGGTTTGTCTGTCTGACACAAGTTCCCTATTATACTTATTTTAAAAAAAAAACTTTAAGCAGCGACGAGGATTTTAGACCAAAACTGTTGGCAGCTGATAGTTCAAGTTTGCTAATTTCTGTTTTTCATCTGTGAAAAGTGAACGGTGATTCTTAAAATGATACTTTTTTCCAAGAACCAACCTGTCAGGGTTTCAACTTCATCATTTTTTTAAATATCAACTGACTCACACGGACGCACATGGCCAAAAATATAATTAAAGGATGGCAGGTAACTTCAACCGGTTCTCACGCGGATGTCTGCTCTCTGAGCTGTTCGGGATGACTCAGTGACGGTCCTGTAATAAGTCACCCTGAAGAGCCGTAAGCATGTGTCTCATAGGTCGAGCCCTGAACCCGGGCTCCTCCTCCTCCTCCTCCTCCTCCTCCTCCTCCTCCTCCTCCTCCTCCTCCTCCTCCTCTTCCTCCTCCTCCCGGCGCTCTACCTGCTGCTCCGCCGCGCGCCTGCTGAGTGTGCTCAGTGCGCAAATGGCAACAGAAGTGTCGGTCACCGCAAATGCTCGTGTACAAATGGATTATGAGACGAAAGTTTTCCCTCACACCGGCGGCTATGGACGCTACAACCGAATCGTGGTCGTGTTCAGCTGGTTCCCCAACTTTGCGGTCATACTTAATCTATTTAGCGACGTTTTTTACACCCTAATCCCGGACTCGTACCACTGCAAACCCGACCCGCAGCTCCTGCCCTCCACTTTCCTCCTTAGCAACTTCACCAAACAGGGATACCTCAACCTCACCATACCCTGGGTGAACGGCTCCGGTCTGAGCCACTGCGAGTTGTTTAAGTACATGTCCAACACTTCGGACTTTTCCGAAAATGTGCCAAGAGAAAGAGTGTCCTGCACCAAAGGGTGGGAGTACGGCCAAGTAGCGGGGCTCCAGAGCAACTTTGTGACTGAGGTAAGGGACTGTTAAGCCTGCAGGTCATCTGTCACGTCTGTATGGGTGATGGGCTTCACTTTCTATCTCCTATAAAAGTTAGATGGGGAGGAAGTGAAGCACAAACTAATCAAAATTTAGTTGATCCACATTTTTTAGGATGAACAAGTCTGAAGAGCCACAGCTTTACATTATAAACAGTGTACCTGGATCCTGATCCAATAATGGTTGTTGGTTTTATTCATTCTTATAACATTTCTGAGATAAACGGTTGACTCCTATTTTTAATTTTGTTTTGTTTTGCTCGGGGCCTGTGGTGCTTAACTGCATTTGTTCAATTTTCCACGCTGTAACAGCAGTTTATCTAAACTGGCAGACTATGTGGTCACAAAGACGGTTGTTCACAGCATCCAGTCAATATTTGCTCAGTTGAACAGCTGAAACTTTGTTGTTGCTCCGAGTCTTTTACGCTCTCACTTATCTGCTGCTGTCTGGCACTGTATCTCCCAGGGTCACAGTCAGATAAGAGCTCATCCAGGCTGTGGACAAGAGACTGCCATTCCAGAAATTTAAATACAGTTTACATGTCTGCATCAGGGTAAAAAAAACACAAGTGTGGACTCTGTCCGAGACAGAAAAAGTGTAGTGGGTTTTGCATCAAAGATCTCTATTGACTTTCTGAGTAAATTCCAAGCAGAATAAGGATCCTCTTTAATTTTCTCTACAACAAGTGCAGATGATCGGTTTTACACAATTGAGTTTTGTTGTGCAAACGCTTGTTTATCTTTTCCTTAGTCTGTTTTAAGTGGACTTTAGCTACTTAAGGATCCTTCCCAGTCTGCAAATATTGATGGAGCTCTAACAAAAAATGTCTGTCAATGTCCTCACATGTGCATGCTGTGTCAGAGCAGTGTTGTGTAAGACGTTCTCTGATTAACCACAACATTAAAACATCTGACGTGAGAGGTGACACTGTGGCTACACTGCCACGTTCTGCTTGTGAACCTTGTGTATTCGTGTTAATGCGGCTTTGACACCCACCACCCACCCACCCAAACACTATTGCAGACTAAGTACAGCCTCTCACATCCTCATGGCAACAGGGCTCCTGATCGGCAGTGACCTCCATTGGCAGGAAATGCGCTCTGCCAAACCACAAAAACTGCTCAGGAACTAATCCTGGAACTAACCCTGAAACATGGAAAAGAGCTCAAGGTGTTGACCTGATGTCCTGATTCCTTGAATCCCAGTCAAGTCCAATGTCCATGGGACATGTAGTGACAATTCCAGGTCCATGGAACATCTGGCACACATGTCTTGCTATCAGG
>JAQNCA010000001.1:11351349-11367506 GCA_029783725.1 Acanthurus tractus
ATGTACTCAATTGTCAGATCCAAATAAAAAGTACGTAAATTCAATGATTTTTCTTAGTATGATTATCTGTATAGGTTAATTTTCCAGTGTTCCTAACAATAATGAGGATTAGGATCTTGAATGCCTTTTTATTGTGTATAATTCATATCATCTACTAATGATGTTTAATCTGGTTATATGAGACACTGTATGTAACAGCATGTAAGGTCTAAAAGTTTCATTTTTTTTGTTCAACTTATTGAAGCCCTTTTGAAAGCATAGCTCTCATGGACACTTTGTATCTTCTTCAGTATTTGTCGAAGCAAACTGTTTTGTCTGCTGATAAACTCAATAAAAGGATTTTCTTCAGCAGAGTAGGCAGATTGTTGTGCAAGCGGGTGAGATGTAAACCCAAAGGTCAGTGCCTTCATGTGTGAATGAGTCCGTGTCCTGACAGGCGATGGATTAGTTTTGGACAGATGTGTTAGTTTTGCTTCGGCTGTGTTTTGATGTTATCTGTCCTTCCTCCCTGTCTGTTCCCATCCCCCCTCTCTCTCAGGGTTGGAGCTGTGTGACCCTCCTCATCGCCTCATCGTTGCCATGATCAGTGGCTTCTTTGCCGTGTTAGCAGAGCTGCTGTTGCCGGGCATCACCGTCCTGTGTCATGATTGGCCCGTGCTCCAGGCTGTGGCCACTTTGCCCCTGCTCCTGCTGCTCTCCTATTGGTGGTAAGTCAAATGTAATATGTGTAATATGTTTGTATTTGGTGAAGCATTAAGGGAGGTTTATCATTTTACTGTGTACCAGCTGCACATTACTACATAATATGTTTAATCTGTCTGCTGTTTGGAGTCCCTCCAATGTAAACCTTTTACAGCCACACCTGAATTCACGATACCACCTGTCTGAATAAATAAAACCTTACTTGGAAAATTCTTGTTAAAACCCTGGAGTTTGTTTTTTCATTCAGGCCAAGTTGCAACATCCCAACAGGACAGCTCAGTCAAACACACAATAAGAAGTATAACATTTTAGCAAATGCAGTCAACTAGAAATCATAAGAATAACTTTCTGTAATGTAAGATTGTTCTGCAGGTCCAGCATTAATGTGTCTTCCTCACTTGTATAAGTGCAACTAAGAAAGCAAGGCTATACAAATGAAAGCACATGTATATGAAGCCTTCTGGATGCCAGTGATATAAGCCATAACAACTTTTTTTCCTCTGCAAATAAATTGTGGCAGGAAATGATATGTTCATGCACTCACACTCACTCTGTGTTGATGCTACAGAGAATGTTTTAGCTCTGTTTCTGTCTCAGATATGATAACAGCGTTGTTTTCCTCAGCTGTGCGTCAGTGTTTCCTGAGTCTCCTCGCTGGCTGCTGGCCACCAGTCAGATCCCTCAGGTGAAGAGGAGCCTGCAGGAATTCTCCACCAGGAACGGTGTTTGTCTGCGAGATGAAATCTACCCCGGTGAAACCCTGCTCTCAGGTAAAAACACACACACACACCTGTTTATAAAGTTTTTGTTGCATGAGAAAAGTTTAATAGTTCATGTCCCCCAGTCATGTGATTTTAAGAATCAACAAGTGCTATCTCGATAAGATAGTACTTGGAGCGTGAACAAGATGAGTCTTTGCCTGCAGGATTCTCATGTGTTACGGCACAAAAAAAAGAGTGAACATAAAACAAGAAACAAAGGCTCTAATCTTGCTTTCACAGTGATTTACAAGACTGCAGTGAATGATTATTTTTGATGTTAGATCTTGTGTTTATTTTTTTACAAATTAGAGTCAAAATCCCAAATATATTTCAGTTAAAAAGATCTTAAAAAACAAAAGCAGAGAATTAAAATAATTAAATTGTTACAATCAAAACATTTATGGCATTTGATCTCGAAAAAAAAAGATAGCTGATTTTCAAAATGGTATTCCGATAACAGACTAACTGGTTAAGTGTTAGCATCCTTCTCTTGTTTAAAGTTTTAAGCCTGTTTCACCTCTGACCGCACTCAGTGTCACTGATAGATGTGGTTGTTTGTGTGTGTGTGCTCTCTTGTTAATCTGCAAACACATGAAGTCAAGAGGTTCATCAGTGCACACCAGTGTTTTACTGCAGCCAGGGGAAAAGTTTTACCACTAGAGGTCAGCAAAGACAATATTCTCAGAGGGCGTTGAGTTACTCTTTAGGAGAGTACAGGATGAGTCCTAGAGTGATACCTTAATTAAGGGACTATTACACAACTTCCCCTCTCTATAAACGTAGATATTGCAGCTTTAGTGTCTGTGTTATTGCAACTCATTGAGATAGTGATTCATTGCTATTGTAAGACACATAACTGTAGCTACTGCCGTTATAAAATTCAGAACAGAGACTTAAACTTTTCCCTTACCCCCTGCTGAATTTAACTTTAACAGAAAGCCTTTGAAGATTTAGGGAAGAGTTGAATCCTTTCCGGATATTTTTTATCTCCCTCCTCTGTTTACAGAACTGGATTCAGCATATGGAGAAGACTGTCAACCAACATACTTTTCAGTTCTGGAGCTGCGTCGCACTCGAGTTATTTGGAAGAACTGCCTCATCCTGAGCTTCACACTGTGAGTTCTTATACTCAATGTGTAAAGCAGCAAAGCAAAGTTCACTTGACTTAACAGGCTTTGGTTTTATTGATGCGTATGCCCAAACTTTCTCTTCTCTCCTTCAGCTTCATTGGAACAGGAATCCAGTATTGTTTCACCAGAAACCTGCACAGTTATTCTACCAACTTCTACTTCAGCTACTTTCTGCGAGTGCTGACTGGAGCTTTAGCCTGCATCTTCATCTGCTTGTCCGTCAATCGCTTTGGTCGGCGTGGTATGCTTCTGCTCTCCGCCATCATCACTGGACTGTCATCACTGCTGCTGTTGGCCCTCACTCAGTGTAAGTTATATCATTAAGCAGGGAATGTACATATAACTGTGTGTAAACTGCCCTCACAAAATGTTGTGTTTTTATTATAATACCTCCTATTATAATAGCTCCTAAAATTTTGCTCCTGACAAATACCCCCTATATTATAGTAAACAGAAACTAATAAAACTTATTCAAACTAAATATAATTAAATAAGAAAAATTAAACTAAAATGTGCAAGCCTCCATTGAAAACTAATGGAAACCAAATTTTGAAAAAGCAATAATAAGCAAGCTAATAAAAAATAAAAAAATATAAATTCAGATGCTAATAACAAGTTTGAAGCTTTGGACAATCTCAGTTTTAGGTCCCATGCAGGAAAATGTTGATTATCTCTGCCGTAAATGAGGCTGCAGTTAAAACTTGCACAGTACATTCATAAGTTGTCCTGTTCTGCATCAGATCTGCGTGGTGGCCTGGTGTTGCTTCTCTCTGTCGTGGGTCTGCTGTTCTCTCAGGCTCTCGCCATGCTCAGTGTGTTCTTTGCCTCTGAAGTAATGCCGACGGTGGTTCGGTAAGTGTGATGAAGCGGTCAGTTTTTTTTCTTTTTGGAACAAATAACATGAAAAGACCAAAAAAAAACCAAAAAACATTGACTTAATTCCAAGAAAAATCCCAGTGTAATCAAAGCCTGATGTAGCTTATTTAAGTGTGTCGGTCTGCTGCTAAAAGTAGTTCCCTATAAATGAATGACTTACTCTTGTTTAAGTTATATTTGCAAAAAACACAGTACCCAAGTGTTTAAAAAAAAATTTCACTCTTTTAAAAAAAATGCTGCATTTTATCAATTGTAATAAAAATTTATTCTGCAAAACATGATGATTTTTGTTCTCCTTCCCTGCTCTTCCACCTTCCCTCTCTCAGAGGTGGTTGCCTTGGCCTGGTGCTGGCGGCAGGTTGTGTCGGCATGGCCGCCTCCTCCCTAATGGAGCTCCAGAATAACGGTGGCTACTTCCTCCACCACGTCATCTTCGCCTCCTTCGCTGTCCTGTCTGTCCTCTGCATAATGCTTTTACCTGAAAGCAAACGCAAGCCGCTCCCAGACTCCCTGAAAGAGGGTGAGAGCCAGCGCCGACCTCCTCTCTTCCTGTCACGGCCCGACAGGGACAACCTGCCGTTACTGCGCACCCGGCCCCCTCTGCCGGAGTACAACCCTGATAACTACTCCCGCTTGGTCTCTGCCACCAGGAAGATGTTGACTAAAGATAGTTTGCCATATAGGATTGCTGTCCCATCTCACCCCCCCTTACTGTCAGACAGTGAAGCACAGGGACAAGACAATGAGACACTCAGAGAGGTCGTGTCTTAACTCCTCCTCATCCTCCTCTGAACAGACTTGGATTATCCCTCCTTCTCCTTGACATACCTCTACAGACAGCCGACCATCTTTTGGCTGATCATGTCTTGACTGATAAACCAACCTCTGCTTGACTGTGGTGCACTTTAGAGCAATGGCTCCAAGTCTGTGACTTTTCAACAGTGGATCAGTCTGTTCTTGTTATATTTCCTACGTGAAGCCTTTACTTTGCTGTGGCCTTTGCGGATAATGTAAAAAAACATGTGAGCCAGGTCGATGTTTTGCTTAAGTTTTTGTGTCATCTAAACCTTTCTGAGGTCTTAAAAAAAGCCCCTTTCAGCTGCAATATTGTGTGTTATAATTGTCATTTTATGTTATGATTGCCTTTTTTGTGTGGTAAATTTTTCCATTAAGATTTTAGATCATGGTCTTAATAACTCTGGCCAATGGAGTTGAGAACACACTGTTCTAATATCTGTCGAACCAAATTATCAGACACTAGTTTCACAGTAGAATCTCGCTCAACCGTGTGGCTGCTATAGATCATGTGAGCAGCAGCCCTTTGTCCATTTATGAGTAACTCATGCAGTTTTCATTAAGTCTCATTTGCCAGCAGTGTGTCAGCACCAAGACACTGAAGTCTGGTTCACAATGTTGTTGTGGAGTCTCGTTATACTCCTGAAGCACACAAGAGGGCGCTAAATGATGATGGTCATTTAATACAATGACTGGTATTCCTCTGAAATTTTCACTGCCTCCTTGCCCCGCAACCAAAACTTGTGAATTCAAATATTTTACTAAGAAGAATTTGGAAAATTGTTGAGATGTGACCTGTGTAATAATGACACCACATACCAACTGGATGATAGTGAACTCAGTCTGTAGTTGATGAGTTTGTCTACTCTTTAAACCACTGCGTACTGTTACAAACTATAATTTAATGTGCTTCTTATAAATAACTTTTATCAGATGCTCAAAGAAGCTGATGAAGTGTACTGACCACTGTAGCTGAAAGACATAAAGTCAAGACTCTGATTGTTTTTTCTGGATTGTGTCCTCATGAGTTACCATTGTATCGGCAGCATGTTGGTGCAGCACCCCCTGAACCCTAACCCAACACTGGATAAGTGGTTATGGATGGATGGATGGATGGATGGATGGAGTTATATAATACAAATTAACTCTGGTTCAATAGCTTGAGAACTTAAAACTACCAACCTGAACTGAAGGACATAAGACATTTTTCACAAAGGCTGACTGATATAACCTGAGTCTTCTCTCCTTTGGTTTTAAGATTCAATATTTATTGTTCAACGATGAGGCCTTTGCTGAAAAGATGTTGAACTCTCCAAGGTTTTCCTGTTCAAAAAAGAAAAACACATCACTTGATCGGCCTTCAGGGGATGCCTTGTATAATAGTCAATTTATGATTTTACCTTCAGTGGTCGGAGGTCACAGTGAACAAAAATGTGCTGATTGAAAGGCCTACAGTCAGAGAAACTTGTGTCACCTTTTTTTCTAAGTTGAAAAACTCTTGTCATTGACTTTTTCTTTGCCTATTAGTGTCCTTGTCAAGTGAATGTCTGAGTAACTAACAAATACTGACTAATAGTTTTATATGTAATTGCAAAACTTCTTCAAAGGACTAAATCAAGTCAAATTTTTCTTTCTGAAAGTAAGTTTAAGACTTGCAAGTCATCAGAATTGGAATTAAAAAGCCACAGGGATGTTTTGCATCTTAGGCCTCACCCTATTGGAACACTAGATGGAGCTCTTCTCCTAGAATTGTGGACATGTACTGTACTATTTCCTGTGAAAATGTCACTATACTGATGTTGAGGAATATTTTTTGTGTATGTATGTACATTCAGGGTATACATGTGTGACCTTGGTTTTATGTCATTTTCCTCAAATGCCATTGTTTTCTCACAGCAGCTCTTCCTGACAGTGTGTTTGGAGACAACGACCAGACTCATGGTCCTTCATGGTTTTCATTGTGCTGCTGTTTTTGTTATCATTGTAACTGTAATACTATTGTAGGTCACTTTCTTTTTTATTTAACTTCGTAAAACCCAATAAAATCAGACAAGCAACGGGCTGCTGAAAAGCCTTTTAATTTAAGTTGAATTTTTAATACAAGTATTCAAATATTTATTGGAATTCACAGAGAAAAAATGAACATATATATATATATATATATATATATATAATCAGCTGCACTGAAAGCAGCCTATAAACCTGATACTGCAATAAGAGGCTGCAGAGCCAGTGTGAGCAGAAGGGCCAGAGTGCTGATTGATTGGGTGGCTCCAGCGTTGGGGTAACCGTAGCTCGTCCGGCATGTGCCCTGCAACTCATCATATGGAATGGGCAAATCATCTGCAAGTTTGCTTTGCAAATTGTCGCGAACCTGACATACAAATGTAGAGATTGTCAGACAACATTCAGAAAAGCCATGTAACAGTTGTGTGTGTGTTTGTGTAAAGTACTTAATCTGTATAACATATTCATGTAGATGTGTTTAAATGCACATGTGCATACACATCACTTCAACATGTCTGATTGACTTGAAGTCATTTAGCATCCACAAATTGCTGTTGCCCCCATCTGCAAAATTTAAGGAAAAAAAAAAGGCCGCTTCAAAGTAAGCCAGTCGTGCTGTGCACTGTTCTGGTGATGAAAATTTAGGAACATCAGTTGTAGTATTCATGTTTTAGGCCTGTTTGTATGTAGAAAGAAATCTTTCTACAGTTGGAAGATACTTGAACTCTTTACCTGTGTGTCCACTCATACTTCATACAGTGCATGATGGAGGAGAATGTCTAAATAACCATGTTGAAGAAATATTTTGCTTAAATTCAAGAAACCCTCAACCCCCAACCCCTTCCCATGTCCCCCATGTGCACAAGCACAAACTCCCTCTGCTGCTTATTTTGCTGGAACAGTTTTTTCAAGCCACTTAGTTTGTTGCTCATGCACAGAGCCAGAACCATGTACAAACACCACTGATGATGTGAACTTGACAAAAATGTTTTGGTTTAGTTTCTTTGGCTGCAAACTTTTAAAAAAAGTTTTGTAGTCAGCAAACAGTCACATTACCCCCTTAAAACTTAAGCTCATCTTTTTAATGCATTGAAGGAAAGGATCTAGCACTTTTAATAGTTGTGGAGATGAGGATAGATGAATTTTGTTCCCCTTGTATGCAGCCAGACTGGCTGTTTTTCCTGTTTCCAGACTTTATGCAAAGCTAAGCTAAGCAGTTGCTAGTTGTAGGTACATGTTTTATAAGGGTGTTTAAGGTTATTTCCGAAAAATGTCTAACTGTCTCTTGAATAATAAGCAGTACCTAATCTGAACATTCTCTACATTCCAGCTTATATGACATAAGTGCTGCATGAGAGCCTCCCTGCCTCGTCACCACCCACATCTCTCACACTTTCCACCCCCCAAACTCAGCAGAGTTCTCCTTTGAGGAAAGTCAAGCTAGACAGATGAAACACACAAAGGGACTGAGGTCATTTCGTGTGTGTGTGTGTGTGTGTGTGTGTCTGTTTCTTACTCTCTCAGCCTCTCTCATGACACGCAGCAGGTTTTCTCCAAGAGCCTTCTTGACTTCTACATCGGTCCATCCTCTTCTCAGTAGCTCAGCCACCAGGTGTGGCACCGTGGACACGTCCTCCAGACCCTCTGGCATTCTATCAGAGATTTTATTCCCCACAGCTCAACATTAACTTTAATATTTTTTCAAATATATTTATAGTTTTTTTTACTGTTTTATAGAAGCTTATGTTGGAATTGGTGTGTAATTGATTCCCACTCACCTTGACACCCCGTCGTAATCTCCACCAAAACCAACGATATCCGCTCCACCCACTGTCTTTATATGGTCAAAGTGATCTATGACAATAGCAGTAAACATGAGAATAACTTAATCAAAATTATAAATGTTAATATTTAACCAAATTTAGGGTTGTTGTTATGGTTATAACAGCACTTTACCAGCAACATTTGAGAGGTTTGCAGTATGGCTGCAGGTCACATAGTCGTTGTAGAAGTTCACCATGACAATCCCTCTTTTTTCACTCTAGAGAGACGGACAGGATGTCAAGTGACAGTGAAACATTTACTGACTACAAACTGTGATCTATAAGAGGGAACAAATCATTGTGTTGTTTCTGCTGTGTCAGGCAGAAGACACTCTTTAGACATTATATCTGCAGGGCTGGGACAATAAAAGACATGTGGATGGACAATAGATGCATTTACACTCTCAATTATAATGAAGTTCATGAGGGCATTGACCCTCTTCCATCTTAGATAATCTTCTTATCTAAAATGACTATCTAACTTGCTTTTTATACATGCTATTTAACAATGCTGCATTATACCACTTGCTTACTGTTTTATTGCACGTAATAGGTTTCTGCCATTGTGCATGTAACGAACGAGACACATAGTGCGCATTTACCACTTTGAACCCCTTGTTGCAATGAAGACCAATCTCAGGGCTGTGTTCTCTAAGATAACAAGTGGTTAAAAGCAAGATGTGCTGTTTAAGTGCGGAACACATTCAGTAGGATGGTCTTTTTACTGCAGTCATCATGTGTGTTGTTTTTCTGACATCTTTTACTTTATCTTATCAGAGTCACTCCAACAGTCACTGCTGGGAAAAAAATGCTCTGTAGCATTCAGTCAAGTATTGCACTGTTGTACAGTTTTGGCTTATTTCTATTTAATGTTATAAATACTTTCACTTTAAATTTTTTTTTTTTTTTTTCAAAATGTAACATTCTGTATGCATATTGTACCAGTTGTCACTTGTGAATCCCGACAAAATGTTTAACATCCTGAGTTGCTGATGGTTCCACCAAAGAGGCTTTTACTTTTTTTCTTTAGTTTTTGACAAAGAGTTAAAATAAAATTTGACAAAAAACAAAGATTTTATATCTTTTCTTTTCCTTATAGTGGATAATTTTACTTTAAGTAATTGGTACTTTTACTCAAGTACATGGTCTTCATACTTTTCTACCATTGTAAGAAATATATATGAGTCTTTATTCTTCAGTTTGTGGTTGCAAATTCTTTCCCTTTTCTTGAACCCTTACGGCATAAACACACACACACACTCTTACCACTTTCTTGAGAACTTCATCGGGAACGTTCCTCTTGCTTGGACAGATGGCATAGGCGGATGAGTGACTAAAGATGACTGGAGCTTCAGACATGCTTAGCACCTGGTTCATCACTTCTACGGTCACGTGAGCCAGGTCGATGAGCATCCCCATACGGTTCATTTCCATCAC
The DNA here is from genome assembly GCA_029783725.1 of Acanthurus tractus. Classification (NCBI taxonomy): domain Eukaryota; kingdom Metazoa; phylum Chordata; class Actinopteri; order Acanthuriformes; family Acanthuridae; genus Acanthurus; species Acanthurus tractus. Next base: position 11,360,881 of record JAQNCA010000001.1, read on the forward strand.
TACTTGCTGTGGAAGGCGAGGGCTATGATTATTAGATAATCTGAACAGTAAATGATCTTTGTAAAACATGCTTAAAGCCGTATTTCCTTAATTCCTATCCTCACTCTCAATAGTTCCCCCCTTCATGTAATGTCAGCAATAACTTACTAATGTTACTTTTTTGAATCTATTAACATAAAAGTATTCATTTCCTGTATTTATATTAAAGGAGTGCTATGTCTCTACTTTGACACATTTATACTCCTACTTTAATTATGACTGTACACATTTGTGAAGTAACATAAGGTAATGTCTGTAATAAACTGAAGCTAAATAATTGACATAGGCAGTTAACTGACTTGAGAAAACCAATCTGTAACTTATTACAGATGACAAATGATGAAATATGCTCATCCCCGCATATACTGACCTTGCCGAATGCAGAAAGACCATTATGCTCAGATGGATGTGATCCTTGGTCAACAAGCCAGTTATCAGCCCTGACAATAAAAAGCATAATTACCATAAAATTGTCATAATGAAATGAATCAGCAAATTGAAATTTATTTGGAGTTTATGGAAGTATCCAAGAGTAACCAAATCATCATGCTTCTTGTCTAGAAACATTTTAGATTATGTTTATGACTGCATTCAAAAATTCTTTTAGACTTTAGACTCCTGTGCAAATTTGTTGCTTTAAAGGTCACACTCTGCACTACAAATATACACCGAGTACATTCTCTGAACTTTGATGACAGAAGAAGGCTTTTTAATTTCCTTAGGTATAGTTCATAAGATTTACACTCTATCAGTTATAGCTACAGGAAATTTAGTCAGTTCAAGTCCACATTGCAGCTATTTAACTGTTATCAGGTAAAAAGCTTCAATACAAAACCAGTTCTGCAAGTGAATCTGATACTGCTGCAGGAATCCCCCGAACTCCCCACACACTGGAACAGCTGAGCCTTACTGAACGCTCAGGTGATAAAAGGAAAAAAATGAAGTTTGTAATTTTTCTGTTATTTCTATCGATTACAACTGTCTGTAGTGTGCAGTGGCTACCTTTCTGTTAATAATTTCACCTCACTTCAATAAAATGTCTATTATATGTTTACATGGCACCAATAGCTACTTTTCAAAAAAGATCTTTACCCTTAAAACATGCTTCTTTAACTTGCTCCTTCACATTTCTAGAGTATGATGCACTTTTGGTGATTTGCAGATGCATCACAATGGTAAGTGTAGTTACTAATATTATTTATTTGCCTATGTTTTTTTTAGCTCGATAACTTCTAATTGCCAGTGGTTATACTGATGCAAACTCACTCTTTGTAATTATAAGTCTGCTCAATCCAAAGGCTTTCTGGTTTCTATGCCTGCATAAGTTTTCAAATTTATCATGTAGATAATCAAGTTTGGCTGACATAGAATTGATTCTTTCTTCTCTCTGCAAACTTACAAATATACTCTCACACACACACACACAGGTGCACATGCAAACACACTTGCACACACACATAAACACATTCACTTGAACGATACGTGTAACAGCTGAATGGTTACACATGTGTGCTTTTCCCTTTGTTGATTATATCTGCTTTGCTGCCGACTCTCACCAGGGTGTGTTGCAGGAGTGTGTGAGAGTGAGGTAGCGGACCCCCAGATGGTACATGGTGCGCAGGGTGCCCAGACTGCTGTCAATGGAGTGACCCCCCTCCACCCCAATCAGACTGGCTGTCTTATTTTGTTTGAAGGCCTCCATGATTTCTGCGCAGCACAGACATGAGAGATGATGAGTGATTCGACCAGGAAGCAGGTGCAGGTATGAAGAGAATGGAGGTGACAAATTAAATGCGTCTTAAACAACCAGCACTGTCTCACCATCGCTAGTGGTAGCAAACATGAAGGTTTCCGGGTATTTCTGACACATCCTGTGAACCACATCTATCTGCTCCAGTGTTTGACGGACAGCATCCTTGTACTGAGTGTCGCAGGGAACATATGCTGACCAAAACTGACAGGGGAATAAAAGGATTGTGAATGAATTACCAGCACTGCTGTGGATCAACGGAACATTTATGGCACTGCTATGTCTCTATAGAACCATGACCCTTTTTATTGGTTGATTTTATGCTAGCTTTGCATTTATAACCTGGGGGTGTGGGACACATTATCTCTTTTACAGGAGAAATAGTTAAAATTAAAATGCAGCTGATTTTCAAAAAAGTTGGCTCATAAAGGAAGAAGCATGAAAAAGCTATTGTCTTGCCTGTTTTGAACAATAACATTCAGTACAAATATTATTTTGAATGTTGTGCCTAAATGCCTGATATAATAGCAACCTTCCAAGTGGAGTTTTCTTTACTGCAGCTAGCATGATATGAAAATATGAAAAGATTTTCTCAACAACTGATGCATTTTGATAGTTGTTAAAAACTGAAGGAAGCATTTTAAGAATGTGGAAAGCATAAAATTAGTTTCTCTCTTCAAGTTCACTGATATTCATCCAACCACTGAGTTTTACTTTTTCAGTGATGGTGAAAGATTTGATAACAAAACAATGTCACAGATTATTGCATACGTAGGATTTCAATTGAGGATTTACTGATTCAACTTTTCTGGCTCTAACCCAAAACTTTAGCTCAGAGATACTGTGTGATTCGCAGCCGGCCACTTTTGAACCTAATACCCAGCAGGTTAAGTTTACCTTTATTTCCCAGCACAGTCTGTACTGCACGTACCTGAGCTCCCAGCTTTCCCTCCTTAATCTTAGGGATGTTGGTGTGTGTCGTGTTAAGCGTGTTAAGGTTCACTTTGCTCAGTTGATTGTTGAACTGCTTTCGATACTGCCAAGGCAGGTCGTTATGGCTGAAAGATGAGAGATTTAAAGAGCAACTTGCAAGTTAAAACCTTTATCAAATGTTTATGTGATGTTTTATTTAAATAACATTTGAAAAAGCAGTTTTAGGATTTTTTATGTTTAACAAGACATCAGGGCACAAATGCAGAAAAAAAATGTTGTTTTCAAGAAAGAAACGCTTCTAAAAATATCAACATTGCGTCATTTTACATCAGCAGACAGAGTCACTGTCTTCAACTCTTGTCTGATTCTCAGGTTTTCAGTTAATATGTTTGGCTGCAATTTAGTGAGCTGGTGTTTTCTCAAATTGTTGCATTTTTGTAAATTGCACAAACACAGCATGTCAGGACATGGAGGAAACGTAAAACGCAAAAAATTAGCCCACCAGCTGCCTGCCTGGTGCAAGTGACAGATGAAGACTGAGACTGAACCACTGTCAAAGTCATCTCTTATTTAAAACATGATGAATGTGTTCCTGGTGATATGATTGAGTTCAGGATAATGAAACCTGGACCATGTGACAGCTGCTGCAGTGCAGTTAACACAGCACACAGAGCTGCTTCATCAGGCCAGGCCACCATTGGTAGTGGTAATCCAGAGTAAATACAACATTCACTTACAGAATATCTTTCATTTTAATTATTTTTTTTGTTTTGTTTTGTTTACAGCTGGAGAAACTGCAAGTTTGGCCGCATCAGCACCAGAAATTACTTCCAGAATTGAGTTTAATTACAGAATATATGTTTACTGCTGTTCATCATATTTTAATATTTTTAATATTTATATTTAATAAAAGCTGTTTCCACTTCTACCACTATCAACATCTAATTATAATCATTGCTCAAAAAAAATTAAAAATAAAATAAATTGCACTTTTAAATAAATTTATGTGTGTAACTGCAGAGCATCTTCACTTTTACATATAAACTTCTATTGTAAATACACATCAATTTTGTTTTACTGCTTAGTCTTAAAACTTTGATGAGTCATGCAATCTTTTGTTTTATCTTGTAGTACTCTGTTATTATTTAAGCGTTTCTCTGTGAGGCACTTTTGGCTTTTTACCTCTTTTGAAAACTTTAAAAAAAAATTTAATTCTTACATTTGTGCATCTAAACTTAACTTACCCATCGATGAGCGGGACCTCAGACATCAGGCTCAGAGCTCTGGTCAGATATGGATCTTCAGCTGCCTTGGCGGCACAAGAACTAACCCACAGCGCCAAACATATAGCTGAGAGAACCTTTGACGGCATTTTTCAAACTTTTTCCCAGTGTTTAATGCTCCTCTCTTCTTTTTTTCTAATGTCCCAAAACTTTTTTCCTGTTTGCCCAATCTTAAGATTCTACCAACTGCAACTTTCTCTGGTTTGCCAATCTTTTAGTGTCTTGTTTGCATCAGTGTTGATTCTCTCAGATTCTCACTCCGTCTTGTGTCTGTTCCCAAAGGATGATGCTTTTAATGCTACTCGGCTCCCTGCTCCTCCTCTCTCAAATCTGTTTGCCATTATAGCGTCAGCAGTCGTAAATGCAGCACAGTAGCTGAAACATCTTTACAGTCTCTTCAGTTGTTAGCCAATGCTTGCAAGTTAATGAGTAATGTTCCTTTTGACTGCTTTTCTAAAGTTCACTTTGGATTCTTTGACAGGAATATCAGTTTGACATGTGTCATTCCTGTGGCCTTGGAAAAACAAGTTTCCCCAACTGCTAATTGGAAACAGCACTGCAGTCTGGAACCAATTATCTCTCTTCAATGTATAGAAGAAGGATTGTAAGTTAAAGCTCAGTGGAAACACTTCAACATTGCCTGGCATAAAAGCTAAAAAAAAAGCAAATCAAATATATTGAGACAAGTGTCATAAACAAGACAATAAACCCTGCACACTATGATCGTAACGTAGCAGCATACACAGAGCTGTTTGCAAAGACCGCAATATGTGCATCATTATAGCAAAATGTGTAGTGCCTAAGGTTATAAACATAGGTTAAAGATCCTGTAACAAAGCTGTTTTCAGCCTGTTTGTTTTGCTTTAGACTCTCTGTACCTTCTTTTAGAGGAGAGTGGGGCAAACAGACAGTGTCCAGGATGGGATGGGCCTTTTATAATACAGCTAGCATTCTTTTGTAGTCAGTGTATATATCCTTGAGAACTGGTAAAGCAGCCCTAATGGATTGCAGCTTTCATCCACGGTGAAGCTGCCATACCACACTGTGCAGGGAGGAAGCACTTTTTAACAAAATGTCCATAAAAACCAAAAAGTTCATCAAAAAAGTCTGACTGTACTCAGGTCTGATATCCGTGTGGTGCACATACATGATTTTTTATAACTTTTTACGTTGATCTGTGTAAGACAAAATATTCTAAAGGGAAAACCTTGCGACAGATGTTTGGACTGAAATTGGCCTGGTCATGTGATTAATAATGCACTAATGAATGTACAGATCAAAACTGCACAAGGCAAAATGCACCAGTGTTTCTGCTTAGTCAGAGGACACTTTTGCACACCGTGACAGAGTTAGTGATGAGTTGTTATATAAGTGAAAAGTGAAAGGCTTGTATAATGATAAAAAATCTAAATTAATGGCTCTTTATCTTGTTGAGAGCAGAAGAGAAACCTGCTGTGATGTATCTCTCATCAAAGCACCGATTTATTGGTTCCACAGATTCCACAGTCTTATCAGCAAGGCTGCTTTACCAATTAGTATAATAAAGGTTATGACGTCTTGTGAATGACATTACTTTGTTTGGGTCAAAGACTAAAACAGAAATTTTGCAATAGCAATCCTTTGTTGATGCACTGTTTTATAGTCTTTTCTATTTTGTACTTTTCAGCAGATTTTAATGAATACGGGTGAATATCAATGAGTGATGTTGAAATAAGCCTGATTTTCAGTCACAGTTAACAAAAAAGTGGTTTTCATTTGTATTAAAATTTCTTAAAAACAAAACACTGTCTCTGTCTTGAAAACAAGTCAGTTGTTTGGCTCTTAAGCAGCTAAATGCACACAAACACTAGCATCAAATGCACTGCAGCATCAGTATGTCTGCATCAAAACCTTCCACATTATGCACAAACACTCGTTGATAATTAGTGCAGCTTCAGCCTTCATTTCACCATGAAAGTCTTATTTAGGTTTCAGATGTCTTTTGTAAGGACAACTTGACAGACAGCAGCTTTAAAGTTAGCAATGTACGGCTAAAACAAAAACATATAGATCAAACAGACAAAACATAAAAAAGCTTTAGAGAAACAAGCATAAAAAAAGGATCAGAAGCATCCTGATTGGATATTAAACAGAGATGATTTTAATTTAGAGATGACTTTAAATAAAAACGTCTGCTGTAAAGTATAATTTAATCTTTATGTATTATCACAAGCTCACATCTACTGAATCTCTCCTTTCTCTTTCCTATCATTCTACATTTTTGAACAACAGGAACATTATTGTACATGTGTGTGGCTAAATTAACAACAATTTTAGTTTGTCCTCACCTGTTATATTTTTGTTTGTCTTCTTTCCTTAAATAATGACTAAAACAAGTGATTCAAAGACCTAATGTGATATTTACTTAAAATAGCCACAAAAGATAAATAATTCTAGTATGTCAGTTTCCTTACAGTGTTCCATCACACACAAACGTTTTTGTTTCCAAAATTTTTTAAATAGCCTCACTTTTTTAATTATTTTTACAGTCCAGACAACAGAAGGTAACATTATTGTCAAACTGCAACAGTGTTAGAATATGTCAGTCAATCTGGTTTCACAAGTGCAATCCAAAGACTATT
>JAQNCA010000001.1:11369242-11380464 GCA_029783725.1 Acanthurus tractus
TAAATGAGTGTGTTTGCATGTATATGAGTAACCGAGTTATAATCAGATGTAGCGATGATGATGATGATGATGATGATGATGATTTTGTAGTGATTTTTTTCAGATTTTAGCACTATCCTGATTTTAAGAAACCTGGAGGTATTATCTGGAGTACTCTGACAGACACTAGGATAGTGTGACATTTACACACCTGATCCTGGTTCCTAAACACTGTTTGTTGCTATAGAACAAAGTAATGGTGAAAAATCAAGACATACTTGCACACACAAAAGCAAATACCCGTCAAGTTTTTGTGAATTATGAACAGGGAGATGAATGACCAGGTTTCTCATGTAAACGCTACATCTTGAATATGATCAAAGCCAGGATACTGGTGATGCATGTAAATACAGTGTATGTTGACTGGTTAAACTGCAGCACAGAAAAGTCAAACTGGGTTTTGGAAACTGCTGTTACATTGTTTGTCCACCAGTTAATTTTCTGCAAAATGTCCTGCTGTTACCTTGTCAACTACCCCAGTTGGCATAATTCATTCATGATATGGCACGATGACTTGGCATAATTATTTATGATCCAGAGCTCAGGGTCTCTCCAAACCCGCATTGCATAAGAAGGAGTGCATCCTAATCTTCTCTATCTAAAGGGGTGTGTGTATGCGGGTGACTCACCAGTTAGCCATGTTATGTTTTTTCCTTCTTAAAACTAGCTGTCTCTATGAGTGGATCAATTTTTTCTCGAAGTTGTGTTTATGAGTCCAATCCGGTGATGTTTTCCTCAAGCTGGAAGTTTCTCTTTCTCACTTTTCCTCCCAGAGAACCTTGTGGCGTAAATGAGTCGGCCACAACACAACAGCTCCACCCTGTGTTTCATTTGAAAAGCAGATCCAAATGATTGAGATATTATAGATTGTGTATTTTATATGTTTAAATAAGAAAAACACAATCCACTGAATTTAAAATTCCCAAATACTAGCACTGTGAAAACATTTCATGGTCCTCTTACAGGTCATCTATGTGAGCAGAAACCCCAAAGATGTTGTGGTGTCCTTTTATCACTTCCACAAAATGGCCAACTTCCTCCCTGAGGTCAACACATTTCCGGAGTTTGTAAACCAATTCCTGGAGGGCACACGTGAGTTGATGTCCAGAAAAAAAGATCATTTTACTGTGTTGTGAGGATGTGCTGACTACGACTCTGCAGCCAAGTATGATTTGATAAAATGTATAGTATAATTTCTTTCAGTGTCTTACGGCTCCTGGTTTGAACATGTCAAAGACTGGACCAGTCAGACAGCGACTATGAACAATCTGCTTCACGTCACCTATGAGGAGATGTGGCTGGTAAATGAGAATTGATTCAACAGTATCATCACAATAAATGTCAATAAACATCAGACTGAGGCAGGTCTGTAAGAAGTTTATGCTGTAATAAAATGTTGTTTGCAGTCATTTCTGCAATGTGTGCTTGCTTTAAAAACACAATCTCAAATCCTACATAAGTAGGTTTGGCCTGTGACAGGCAACATAGAAGAAAAATACAGAGAAAGAGAAGTGGCAAGAAATCCCAGACAAGAAGCATATTTAAAAATAGAAAATGAATTATAAAACATGAAAATTAACTGAACTGTTTTTGCATTAATATGCAAAGGATTCATGAGACACTGAGCAAAACTTCACAGCATGCACTTTGGGATTATTTAAAATGTGCAAGATAACCAGAAAGATGAGCATTAGTGTCAGTGGGAGTCAGAGGATTTGATTATTTATTTAGTTTTTTAAGAAAATCATAGCACAACGCTGAAAGGCAACAGTCACTTCAGTTCTTGATTCAAAGTTTTATTTAAGATTTCTTAATTTTTTAATTTTTCAATTTCAATATCTATTCTCTTTGTCTTGTTCTCAGGACCTACGTGGCACCATAAAGAAGGTGAGCTCTTTCCTGCAGTGTACCTTAGAGGAGGACGAGGTCAGCAACTGTATGAAACACTGCAGCTTCAGCAGCATGAAAGAAAACAAGATGGTCAACTACACCCTGATCTCTGATGAGATCCTGGACCACAGCAAAGGCTTCTTTTTCAGAAACGGTGGTTGTTTTTTTTTTAACATGCAGATAAGTAAATCTTAATTGATTGAGCATGTTGCCAAATGTTTACATAACCGTCACAAAATCCAAACCCGCTCTCAGTCCAAAATTTACCTGCAGGTCTTTTGCTCACTGGTTCCCAATCTAGGGGTCAGGACCTCCAAAGGGGTCCCATTTTAAGTTTGTGGAATCACAATACAAAAAAGAGATTTTAAAAAATCTGTCACATAAATCTGCTTCTCTACTCTTCTTTTTTATTGTAACATAATAAATTCTTGAATCTCTTCAGGCCTCTAAAAAAAAAACAATCAGAAATCAGAGAAAAGTCTGTTTGGCTTTGCTGAATAGCTTAATATTCATGTTCACACAGGAGGTCTAATGTGTGGGATTTAGTGGCATCTAGTGGTGATGTTGCACAGTACAACTTAACGAATACCTTTAATTAATTTATTTAAAACAAATTGGTTTAACCACTAGCCTCAGAAAGACTAAAAACAACATAAAGCTACTAATTCAAACTCCCTTCTGACAGAAAACAGCGCTGTCCATGGTTCCTAACAAACAGCTAAAGGATTGAGCATAAAAACATTAAAGTGATATTAGTCCTCTCCTGTAACTTTCAGCAACACAGCTAATAAGCATATTTCCTGAAGTGATCAACTACAAAAAAAAGTGTACTTTTTAAACAAAGGAGTCAACAGACCAGACGAGAAGATCAGAAATGCATTAATAACACATGCACATGTTTCTGTAAATGGTTTTAAAATTTACTTCTTTGGCCTTTAATTAAATATCATCCCTTTTGCTTCTCTTCTTGTTTTCTTCCTACAATTCAGGTAAGATTGGAGATTGGAAAAACATGTTCACTGAGGAGCTGAATCAATATTTCAAAAGCGTCCTCAAGTCCAAGATGCAGAACTGCACTTTAGAGTTTGTGTGGGAGGAGCAAGAGAAGGAGGAGAACACGGATAATGAACAAATCCCTCTGAAGAACGCCAAACAGTGAACAAAGCTAAATGAAGTTAGACATCATGCTGCATCTTGTTAGAAGTAGAGAGTTTTTTCTATGTTGTGCTTTAAATAATCCCAGCTGTAAAAATCATACTAACACGCAGGAAATACAATTTTTTTTAAAATGATGTAAAACTTTAACCATGTCTGCAGAGTTACAGTTAAGGAGACATTGTAGGGACATGCAATCCTCAGCAATCTTCAATGCATCTTATGTATGTTGCTGTTTGCCTTTCATTGCTGTGTTTGTACACAGTATAATATTAATGATGATGTATTTCATGCTTGATGCAGTAAAGTAGATAATGCTTATAAACGGGATCAACTGAATCCTCTCATGTTTGACTTCAATGCAAATGATGCAAATGTTTTCAATTTTCTGCATGTGACCTTTGAGGCTGTTAATGTACAATACAAGCAGAGCACAAACTGAAAGTTATGTAAATGGCACAACAATGAGCAGAGGAGAAGAATGGTTTAAAGGTTTTGATATAATGCTGCTCATTCAGAAGGCTGAGCCGACCTCATGTGTGCATGCACCTAACACGCTCAAAGAAAAGTATCGCTCCCCCTCCAGATTCCATGCACTGAAGTGTTGTGATCCAGCTCTATTGTGGATGTGTGTGTGTGTTTGTGTGTATAAGAGCAGACATATGGAACAGAGTGTACAGAACACGCTGTTCTCTGCCAACTGCGAGGATGAACTCTGCAGAAAGACATCAGTCTGGTGAAGGTTGATGGGAGCATTTAATCTTCAGAGGCTGAGCTGACATCAGCTGATGGATGGGAGGAATTCATGTTTTTAAAAGATAACTTTTATCCCACAATAAAGATGGTTTGTATGTTTTTAAATGTTCCCAAGGTGTCAGCAATTCTGTCATCAGATCTACCTACCTATTGCTATTGTAAAAACACTAGAAGTTCATCATACTCCTTGTTATTCAAATGACATTACCTAAACTCTGCATCTGACAAAGGTCATTTAAGTAATCACCCAACTTTTTTTTTTTTTTTGCTCGACATTAGAATTTAATATACATTTAAATAAGTGGTGGAGGATTCAAACAAACTTGCTCCTTTGGCTCTGCCCTTCATAAAGGTTATGATGCACATTTTTACAACTGAAACCTTATTTTCTGTCACTCATATATGTCAAACACTTTAAAAACAACCTTCACTGTTCCTTGAAGAATAGCATGATGGAATACTGATAGTTCTGTCCGTCACAGACATTTTTCAATCCTCACCATTGCTAGCCCTGTAAATTGCACTAGCTGAGACAGTTTGAATGCTTGTTTTGATGCAAACTCACAGTGTATGTACTGACAAGTTCATTGAAGGTTGCACTGAATGTTTCATGTTTCTTTGCCTAAAATTTGATTTCAAATTTGTGACTTGCCAAAGGTTACATGTGAATCTTGGACAGTTCAGACAACCTAATTTTCAGTGAAGTAATGTAAAATACCTCTCTGGTGATAAACTTTGCACAGACATCAGTCAGTACAGTCAAGGTCTGACAATTTAGGGGACATATATAGGAGAAAAACTCATTTTTTAAGGGGACAGTCTTAAGCTATAAAAGAGAAAGCGTTTTTTTCCTAATTTCGGATTTACCTGTGGTATCTGGCAATAGAGAAGATTTTAGTAATCACCTTTTTGTCCAAGTTTTAATAGGCATTTGTGATTTTTTTTTCCTTTAGCACATTATCAGTGAACAGCAGAGGTGAACTTAATTTCAATTATGATGCCCAAAGCTGCTGACAGTTGACAGCAATACCAGCGTCTACAGATGGAGCCCCTGTTCTGCTGGATAACCCACTGAACGCAGTTCTCTTGTTGTGAATTGAGTTGTGTATGTGTGTGTGTGTATTTGAAAAGTGATTTGAAAGAAACATAATTTAGAGTGAAGCTCATGCAACCTTGAAGATGATTGTCTCTCGTCTTTTCAGGACATGGTGTGAAAGCCTGTGTCATGAAAGAATCATCATCCGGCCTGTAGATTTTGTTGAGGGGCAGCTGGAGGTGCACGTCTGTGAAGTGGATTCAGCTGTTGAGAAAAACTCACTCAAGGATGCATTAAATGACAAGAGGTAAAAACACTATGCTGCCTTTGCCTGTAAACTAAATAAATTTTCTGAGATAATCAAATTAATTTCAGGCATATTACTTTTTTATGTGAAATTACACAAAGAACCCTCTTTTTCTTTCTCATCTCTTTCTCTTCTTTCACCTTCTAGTCTATTTCCTTTTTTGCTAAAACGTGTGCTGAATAATCGAGTTGACAAGGGCTCCCATGTGCTGCTGTATCAGCTGCTAATAAAGTCCACGCACAGTCACATGTACACGCACACACACACGTGATTTCAGCATTTGTAGACTTTCTTCACACACACACACACACACACGCGCGCACACACAAACACTCACACATTTCAGCCATGTGAGAAGCCTTTTCACACCTCTCTATATATCCGGTTTGAGACTCTGCTGAGGGGAAGGAGGTTGAAGGATAAAGCTGGTGTTAGTGTTAATTGCCTCGGATCACAAGGTTTCAAATAAAATTACTAAAACTTCCCACTTAGTTGGGAATTTTGAGGAAAGTACCTCTTATTATTTTTGGTGTTACTTACCTGTTTTGGACAAGGAAAATAATTTTTATTCACTGTTCTTTATACACACACACACATATTGTAGATGTGAGTTTTATTCATGTTCTCAGATCAGATTATTAAATTATTATTGCAAAGTGCACTTGGCAACTTGTTTTTAGGCACAATTTAATTCATAAAGACTAGGTGGGCATTTTTTTCCATCAGTTTTTCTTTGCTGCAATAAACATTAGAAACAGGGGGATTTGAAGTGCACCTAAAACTCATGTTAGCTCTTGCAAATGCATGTTTCTTGCATAAGAAGCTGACTTGTTGCTTGTTTATGGGCCTGTAAAAAGTTCAATTATGGATGTCTGTCTAATACTAAGACACTAAGTGTCTAGCACATAAACACAGTCTTAACATTTCTTCCATAATAATTTGAGGATATTACCTGCAAAATGATTCTTTACTGCTTTTTACGGAAATCTTTTTGATAAGCTAAGGGTCAACAATGGACTGCAACTGAAAAAACTATCTTTGCTTATGCACCTTCAGAGCATACTTTTAATTCCACTGATTGCAGTTTTCTTTTTTGATGTTTCTCTTGTAGTTGCTGAGAGTTGACGGCATGGTTTTCAAAGCATCTTTAGGTTTGATAATATCGAAATAGATGAAATTAGATGAAATAACTTCTCTTGCCACCAGGTGGCCACCTTTTATCACCACACATCTCTTTAGAAGAGTGAAAGCATTTTAATGTTTTTTGCAAATTTTTTTCAAGGTTTCTTGACCTGTCTGGATGCATCAAGTTTGAAGTTGGCTCAATGGATCTTAAAGATGAGCCACATTTACACATAAAGGTCGGTTTACTCATCTTAGAGAGCACTATTCAAAGATCCCCTAAACTCCCTATGGTCAACAAAATATTAATCATCGTAGTTTGGAGTTTAAAAACATAAAATAAAGAAGATAACAACTTCCATGACTTCACAACATCACGAAGCCACATCTTTTGTTTTTATGGTTTGATTGAGAGACCTCTACTTGAAGAAATGACATACTGTGTGTTTGAGTCTGGGTTAACTCCTGAATATTGTTTTGGTAAACAGATTTTTAACAGAATGATTCTATTGATTAGGATATTTCCATCTATGCTGCAACACTTTTAGCCATTCTTATCTTTCAAATCTATCTCATTCGGGTCCTTGAACTGAATGGAAGTGCAATAATTATCACTTAAATATCCCCCTGAAACCATTTCAGAACATTACATGAATAGAATGATTTGTTACAAACACATGCACTGTTTAAAGAGAAACTTACTGTGTTGGCCAGTGTTTGGACACAACTTTCAAAGGACATTCACTTTTGATTCAAAGTAAAGCTTCCGCACAGTGGTGTCAATATGACTGAAACTCATCATTTCTTTGGTTTACAGTTAGAAAAACAGCGCTGTAAAAGCTGCATTAGTCATCTTGTAACTGTTTTAGATGGAGGAAAGAGTGCATTTCTACAGTGCTGTTCTTGAAAGCATGCTGACCTTTACGATGCTGCTGAGGTAAAGTAACACGACAACTCATGAGAAGATACTGTTGGAGAAGGCTGTGTGTGCTGTCTTCTTTATTTGATCCAGTCATGACAGCGGAGTGACCATGACAGCAGAGAAATTATATACTGAGGTTTGCAAGATGAGCAAACATGCAGAACACATGCTGAACACACAGTTTATGTAGCCTTATAAACTACATATATGACATGTAGATACCTTTTTTATCACAACACATTTTTTGATGCATTTAATTTCTTTTCTATTTTTGGAAAAGTTGCCAGCACTTAAGAAGGAGCTTGTGCATTGCTACTGTTTGCATCCAGTTTTGTCCCTTTGCGTAAGAGTTCCTCTTTTTTCTTCATTTTGATAGTAGATTTTTATTCTCCTTGTACTTACTGTTGGAGCAAAAAGTTTACAAACCTGATTTCCAATAATGTGGGTTGCATTAACTCTGAACATCATTAGCAATTGCTGTTTCTGCCTAATAGGAGACTGATAATGAAACCAGAGGCTCTTAAGGAAGTCATGTCACACGGTTTTGCGCCATACATGAGAAGGTGTGACATTCATGGCATTTGCATGGCATTTAATCCCTGTCAGCTCTGACATCCTTCCCTACTGTGTCAGAACCCAAGGAGACACCTAAGAGTGGCAGAGGATGAGCTGTGGTTCATGTCAACAACACACAGTTACAATTCACAAGAAACAGAGAATAAGTGGTTGCACATTTCGACTGCAAAGACTGCAGGACTGCACAGATGTGATAACTGTACATCTGTAAGCAGAACTGTGTGAAGACAAAGCTCATAAGCTGCAATCGTTTGCATGAAAATATAAGTGCTCACATTTTAGACGTTAATTAGATGTTAATTAACATCAAAAATGCATTATTGGGGTACAGCTGTAAAATTTGTAAAAAATGTGATAGAGAAAAAAAAAATTCTAATTGAGTAGTTTGGATTTTTAAACACTGAAAGGAAGCAACGTTCAGACTGAATCACCAAACATAAACAAAATGTCCACTCAATCTTTCAGCATAATTCATGCTGTAAAACTAGCTAGACACCTGTTGCTAAGCAACTGACCCATCTATGCCCTTCAAGACTTAATGATTTTTAAAGCATTTATTTTAGATATTTTTATTTACTATTCAAATAAAGTTTTGGAGGAAACGATGTTCTTTAAGAAGCAAAATCAGCTGCTCTTTAATGACCCTGATTGGGAATTGTGAATAATTATTAAGCATGATTAGATAAGCACGATTAGGTCACACACAAGGTGACTGTTTTAATGCTTGATCCTTCTAATTAAAGATAAATATTTTTCATGGCCAAGCTAGCAAGGATGAATAGAGTTTATACATGAGTGAGACAAAGCAAATCTTGTTCCAGCGAGCAGAAGAGAATGTTCTTTATGTGATACTTGTAATATTATTGCTTTGTGAAAAGCATCATGTATAGGTACATCACATATAAAGGCAGGAGAATGAGCCCAGGGAGCCTCAGCTACCCAGTTACACATGAGGAAACAGTACATAACCTGGCAGCTGAGTACACAACATGCTGGCATCTGCACACTGGCTTAGAAAACACGATCATCACCTCCAGCTGCCTTTCTCATGTTTGATGAATAAATCTGCAGGTGGCCACTATCATCAATGCATTCACCTTGACCCTATGTTTATGTTGATTGTGTGAAACGATCAAGAATGACAGTACAATTCAGGATGAAGGAGCGGAGAGGGACATGTTTAACTGATCTCAACGGCGAACACTTGCTATGGGTTTTATTCACGTAACTATAAATGACTTCAGCAGCCGGTGATATGTTAATTTTTAACATGGGGGGGGGGGCACAATGGGAGCACCCCGCCCTGCACACACCACTGCACACACCACTTACCTTAAATATTTTGTTGCAGAGATGACAGGGGGTGTTTATAGCAGCACTGATGCTTTGATACTATAATTAATATATGAATATTAAAGACAGCAGTTTGTCTTTATGATCACCCTGCTTTCCTGCAGCTACATGTTGCTGCTTGTCACTTTTATCACAAAGCTGTAGAGTACATAAGCTACAATATAGCAAAGGGTTAAGCATATATATTATATAGTTTAGAGAAGATTATAGATCTAAGTCTAAACTGGCGGAAAGGCGGATCCCAGAGAAAACAGCAGTTACTATCATCTGGTATTTTAGCACCACAGACAGCGCGATGGATTAATCAATGTATTGCACAGTTTGGCTACTGATATTTCAAAGCCATGATCGTCATACATCATAAATCATAGATCTTAATTTGCACAAACCTCAGTAAGACAGAGGATCAAATTAATTTTAATTGAATTTTCATATTTAATACAACAGAAAAGAAATTGCACAGCTCTTTACAGAATCGGTTTAAAGTAATGGCACTGGGAGTACAACACCTGAAAAATTAGACAAATACAGAAACACTTACTGTCATATATTTTTTTTAATATGACAGATGTTATACAAAAAAAGTTAAAATATTCAGTGAATGAAACATTTTTACAACAAAATTTACATGTGTCCATGCTCCCATAAAACATGCTTAAACACCTTGCTTACACAATATTCATCATCTATGCCAATTCTGGGCTCATTTAGGTAAGAGACTGTTCCTGTTGTGACCCCAGTCAGCGCTCTGCAGGAGCGATGGAGCTGGTGAGAGTACACTCTGAGACTGGTAGAGAGTAATGGCCCTTGACAGGGATATTAATATTTTAGTAGCGATAGAGGAGAACCCCCTGCACCTCACTGCAGGCCTGCTAAAAAGTACTTCCCATTCCTGTCAACTGTTCCATTTTTGTTTCGACTAAAAAATGCCAAAAATGTCATTAACGGATTCCATATAGAGATTGGCAAGTGGCTAAGGTCTCTATTTGACTCAAATCTTTCTTGCTATTGCCATTCTAAAATCACTGTGAACCAAATACACTCATGTATGCATCAGCCCATGATGAACTGATAACGTGCACCAGATGCTCCTCTTGGACATGCATGTAAAGTGCGCTTTTGGCTCCCTGCAAACTCTTTCAGTGAGATGCTTTAGGTTTGCATTGGGGTCTAGATTTGAAGGACAGTGTGCCTGTGAATCCCACGTCAGTATTCTAGCAAAAAAGTCTACAAGTCAGGTTGCAAGGTCTTAAAACCTTAAATCAAGAGCATGTTGGTTCAAGTCAGCATTGGTTTTCTTTGTGGAACATGTTGAATCTTAACCGCTATAATTAGCAGATTAAATAACTGACTTACATATCTCAGAGGACAGTAATAAAGTAAATCAGCCTCCACATTTCAATCCCATTCACATAAGCTTAAATGTCCTCACATAACACCCAAAAAACCCAGAGGACTGACTCCATTCATCTCCACTCTGCTCTTTGATTTTTCCTTGGTTTTACCCTTTACTTTGATATCACACAGGCTGGTCAGGCGCCTGTCATCTTTCCTTTTTCGTGGCACTGAGAAAAGCACTGGATGACAGGTCATGATTTGTGCCAGAGTGGACACATCTACCAGACAGATCTTTGAAGAGTCGCTGCTATTCTTGGGGGAAAAAAAACATCTGCGGGCAACACTTGAAAAACACAAAGTCTTAGTTGTCTTTTACTTTTGTCCCATTGTTAACTTGAACTCAAAATGATAACTGCAGATAATGTCTCAGAGCCCTCCTTTTTAACTTAACTATGTCAAAATATAGCATCACATATGGGCTCAGCAGTTTACTTTTAAATAGACCAGTCAACCAAATTTATTTTTTAAAATTGTCTTTCAGAGCCCCATTTTGTCTTATCTAATGTCTCTCACTTTGAATACTCTCTCTCTGTAAGACGTCATCTCTTGTCAGAGCCTTTAAAAATACAAACATACAAAAAAACAAACAAAAAGAACTCTTTTGGGGATTTAGGCTCAAAAATGACAGAACTTTTTTTTTTGAAAAAAAAAAGTGGTTTGGGTTGAAA
>JAQNCA010000001.1:11382857-11412033 GCA_029783725.1 Acanthurus tractus
GGATTTAGGCTCAAAAATGACTGAACTTTTTTTTTTTTTTTTTTTTTAAAGTGGTTTGGGTTGAAAACACTTGTTGAAGCCTTGGGACAGACAGTCTGTCATCTTATTGCAGACTAAATAACTTTGTGTTCTCAGAAAAAAAACCCCCTGGTTTTCAGGTGTTTCAGCCAAGAGAGGCGAGACACAGTATTTGTTTTGATTCTGAGACAACAAAGCAAACATTCAGTGTTTCCTGGAAAGTTTCTATAGTGATGGTTCTGTTTGTACTAACAATATATGACAATAATAGTTGTGGGAAAAAAAGGATAAAACAGAGCTGACTCTAAAACAATGACTACTTTCACTTGAACCCTTTTCAGACAAGAACTGTAAGTTTTGAGATCCCTCTGTCATAAATGTTGTTCTGCAAAATTCCCTGGAAAAAAATGATGATAATGTTTTTCTCTTGGAGGCAATTAGTGTGAATTACACAAACAAGATTAACAGCCAGATTTATTCAGTAGAATTTTAAAATGTTTATTTTATTGCTTTGATGTCACGCATTTGCACAATCCACTAACTCAGCACATACACTGATTTCTACACAAAATCACCCTGAAACTCTATGACTGCCGTGAGTACAGCTTTGACATCGCTGCAATACGCAGAGCGGCAGATTTCTCTGTGTCTCCTCTTATGACGCTGTGGATCCAGGGCAAATATGAGGAAATCTTCGTGTAGACTCCATGCCTGTACCTGCTGCAGGGTTTGTCATAGGAAAGGATTCCTGCTGCGTAAACATCCCCAGTTTCAGCATCAGTGACAGCCAGAGCGCCCCCAGCGTCACCAAAACAAACATTTTCCTCAAACTGGGTGGGTCCGGTGCAGAACATGTTCTGATCTACTTGTGGTGTTAATAAAATACGTTCATATTCTGCCTTACACTGAGAGTTATCGGCCAAGGGGAGTACGAGGTGTTTGAGTAATGTAGCCGCGGTGAGGGTGATCCCCCATCCCCAGCCGGCGATGACCCCAGACCCTCCAACAATGTCTGCCAGGTCCTGGCCTCTCTCTGGAAGTGGGATGGGAGTAACCTTACTGCTCATAACCACAGGCTTCTTCAGCTGGATAAGAGCAATGTCATTGTCCCAGTCAGATAGGTTTTGAAATTGTGGATGGAGAACAACCTGCGGGATGGAGGAAGTCTGAGTGAGTGTTTGCTCCTCAGTGGTTCAATTCTAATTTAACTATAATTCAATAGAAAAGCAAAAAAATCACAGTAAACATCATAAACAACATTGTTCCTGGTAAAGAGGTTAAGAACAAGTTCCACATTGTTGCATAGTTTGGCTCATTTATGCATTTTTAAATTGAACACATTTGAAGACTTCAAGGTTTCTGTTTTGTCAACATCAAATCTTGTTCTTGCTCACCTTCTCTACAGCGACCTCATTGGAGGCATTAGCTTCTGCCAGTCGGGAGATTCCCAGGTACACTTTAGGAATGATGGGATCTTTTCTCTGAATGTCCTGTTTACTCTTTCTGACAAAAAGGTTCCTGCCAGCCGTTAGAACCCAGCGGTCAGAAATTAGAGCACCACCTGCATAGCCTCCATCCAGCACAGAGTCAGCAAGGTAGACCATAGCCTGCCAGGGGACATGAGGAGACAGAGTCCCCCCAACCATCCGCCTGGACCGGAACGATGCTAACCTGGAGGCTGAGACAGAAACATAGACATAAGATACAATTGCTTATGTATTTAGAAAGATTTTTGGCTTTGAGGGTTTGTAATAACATGCTTGTTGCGAGTAAAATATAGTCTCATGTTGCTGTTGTTTACTCTATTCATGTGCAAATAAACTTGGAGATGAAGGTGACAAATTATCTGTTGCTCGCGAAAAATGAGATTCACTGTCTTATTGTAATAATTTTGGTTTTTTTTGTGTGTGCTTGTACTTTTTGAGTATTTTGAAAAATGCCATAATGTTGCATGACCAGCAGGTGCGTTTTTAGGTTCGGTAAAGATGCCAATGATGGATTTTTTAGCAGTGATTTCTTCGCTGACCTAGGCATTTCAGTGAGGCGTAAGAGGCCACTCTGCTGTTTTTCGCAATAATTTCGGTTACAGCTCTGAGTAAAGGAGGCTATTTCCGCTCAAAATGTTCTAGAGGCTTAATGTTCTGGCTATAGTGGTACAGACAGGCTTGGTGGACTGGTTGTATTATGCTTTAAAAATAACTGAGCAGAAAAGTCGAATCTAGAGCTGATTATAGGGACTATGCAGGACAACAAGAGAAATGGATGCAACTCTTTCTTACTGATTATTCATATTGTGTCTATATTTAACCTTCTTTTTCTATTTAGAAACACTTTCTTGTAAGTAACAGTAATTTTCCTTGAGTAAAATATTCTAGTGCTCTTTCCTTTCGTGTTCTTATGCTGCCGTCTTGCATGCCTCTGACTCAACAGCAAACCAGGTTGCTGCTCTTTGGTATCCATTATTAATCAAAAGCTTGCCATCAACTCCAAAAAGAGCAAATTTACGTGTTTCATAAAAGCATAAACTTTTTATTGCTTCTATAAACTTCAAGTTTTTTTTTTTTGCTGGATTTTTAAAATACTGATTGAAGTTGCTTTAATGATCATGCTTGTTCTTATTAGTGTTTTGTTTGACTGACCTCTCTTGTTTTCCTGTGCCATTCCCTTTCTGCTCCATATGTAACATGGTTTCAAATTTCTCTGGCACTCAATTGAATTGTTTAGCACTGACATTAGGAGGGCTTCACTTGTTTGAATAATTTACCTTTGTGAAATAAACTCTGTGAACAGGATTTTTGTTCTTCTCCGTTGTTTTTTTTTTTTTTTTTGACTCTTATTAATAATATGTGATTTCCTTGACACCGGGGTTATCGCACTGTAAGAAAAGCACGACAGTCATTAAAGCTTATTCTTATCATTCTCTGAGGGCTTCTGTCCGATTGAGCTTTTGTGTCTAAATGAGATGCTTTCAAGCTCTCAGGTCTTCTAATTATTCATAATTAAGCAAAGAAGAGAAACCATCTGCCCTCTGTGCTTTGATCTATGTTTCTGTTGTTGTAATTCTACATCCTGACATGGTTTATTTACCAGGACTGTTTCTGGAGTAATGTTCAATCAATGCATTTGACACAGGAAAATATGGCTTGTAAGCATAATTAAATAAATGAATGAATGAATAATTTATTTATAACATCACAGAAACTGCATGAATAGAAAACTGACACACTTGTTTTGTAACATTTAATATTTTCTCTCCTCATTACTTTCATCTTTGTGATGAAAATACACTCCCTTCTCTTATTGACAAATGTGTTTTG
Source organism: Acanthurus tractus (assembly GCA_029783725.1). NCBI lineage: Eukaryota > Metazoa > Chordata > Actinopteri > Acanthuriformes > Acanthuridae > Acanthurus > Acanthurus tractus. Next base: position 11,386,193 of record JAQNCA010000001.1, read on the forward strand.
TTAACATGCTTCTGATCACTTTGGTCACATCTCTCACTGGACTCAGATTACTTGGTTTATTGTTGTTTTTTTAGGAATTCTCCTGTCATATTCGGGCAAATAAAGGGACCATCAGAATAAAACGAGCCCACAGGGAGGCCTTTGTGTTGTCATGCAGAATTTTTCAATCTGAGCAGCTTGTGGTTTCCTGGATCAATACGAAGGTGTTCAGCAGTTTAAGGCTGCTGTTTAGATCTCCAGATTGGCCATCACTGACAAATATTGTGTTGTATGTTGTGTTAGAGACCGTATGATCTTTTCTGTAAATGCCACATTAACTTATTCACCCCTAGAGTTTGCAGGAATTTGCGGTAAAATTCATGTTTTTAAACCTGGGCCCTATTTTTACATTTTTTTGTGTGCAAATTACCGGTACTTGTAACAAGTTTTTTTTTGCTGTTACTGCCTCATGGGGGAGCTTTGACATTGCTGCAATTCAGTCCTATGGGGCAACTATGACTTTAATGCACCAAAACATTTTTTGGGACATTTTTATTACCTTAATCTTGCTTTTGCTGAACTGCATTTTGTACTTGTTGCTTTTGAAGTTTTGAAGTCATTTAAATTTATAAATAAAATGATTTGCTATAGAAATATTAAGCCTGCTAGACATCAGCATGTTGCCATCATTATTGTGAATGTGTTAGCATGTCAACATTAACATAAAACATGTTTTTTATGAAATAAGAACCTTACTTACAAAATTTTGTTGTATTTAGTTATTTATGATAAATATAAGATAAGAAGAAATTGGTCCTGAATTACAAGACCATGTTTATCAGTGCAGACATGTTTTCTGTTTGTGTATGTTAGTCTGTCAGTGTGTGTTACCTGACATGGATTGTTTCATCCTTTCTTCTGTTTGAGTCACATCTGCCAGACAGACCCATGCAGCCAGAAGAAGCACGGTCAAAGAAAGCCTTCACATAGAGTCACATCATAAACAAACATGAAATGTTTCTGTTATTCTGGATCAATGGAAACACTAAAAACTGGGTCCATTTCAGGACAACCACGAGTTAGATAACTAACCCTTTCATTCACGACAGCTCACAAAACATCATTGTATTATTTTTGGAAAATTTAGTTAGATAGCTTTAAAAATAAAAGTAAATGTAAAAGTAAAGTAAAAACCTACTTAGACATAGAGACTGAAACCTTTTTGCTGTAAATAAATAAAAGGTTCAGCTAAGGTTTTTTTTGTTAAAAAAATCCAACAAATACAACATTTTGTCCTTGGGAAGAAAGTTTTTTTCTCTCACCACATTTTATGGATAATGTCCATCTTCTGCACTGACAGTTTTAACTTGTCCTCTTAAATGTGAGTTGTGAATGTTGAAGCTGGGAGGTATTTATCTGTGCTGGGAGGTGTAGCCTCTTCCCTGGAAATTTCTGTGTGGCACAAATTATTGTTCCTGGAATATTAAATAAATAGTTGCAAAATCTCACTTCCCATGAATTAGAGGAACACCTCACAGTCTGGATTCTGGAATAACATTTACCATGGGGCATGTTTTTGGCTATTTGAGCATTTGGTCTGTGTTTCATTGCTTAATTAAGCTATTTTTAATAGTATAGCTCACTCATAGACCTCATTTTGATTGTAATGCAACTGAAAATTCTAGTAAAGTATAAAGTATAGTATATAAAGTATATAAAGTATAAATATTTCATAATCTTTGCTCAATAATTTTGCAAAGCAAGATAGTCGACACAGTTTATACTGTTTGCATTTTAAGTTTGACAACTTAGTAGCTAAAAGTAAACAAGGCCAACTAATTGTAATATTTTTAACTCTTGTTAGTGAGAACATGGTGACATTGCGACACAATGAAACTGAAAAAAAGGCACATGTTGCATGCTAGACAGCAAACAACATTTAATCAAATTCCCGGAGTGAGCAGTTAACTGTGGCAACAGTAAGTCAGATTTACTCTGCAGGGAGGAAAGTCCAACATTACCTCTTTGGAAATTTACAAGAGGTCATAGAGAAGTAGCAGAGGTTTATAATAGAGATTTAACTTTAGAGTTCATTATGCACACTTTTATGTGTTTTAAATAAGAAAATTGCACATACAATCATAAATCAGATCTGCAAAATCACAGTTTTCTTCTGACAATATGATTTAGCTTTTCTTTGTTGTGTTTACACTTTTTTAATGGCTCGTTTCCAGTTTATTCTTCTGTACATTTAAAGTACAAAGTACATTTAACATTTAAACAGTTGCTAGCGGTGTAAACATCAACCTCATGCCAAAAATGACAAAATGGCCAAAATGACAAAATGACAAAGCACACTGTGTGACAGATATAAGCACAAATTAATACTAAGAAATCACTCTTACTCACACATGCACACGTGGTATGTACAGGTGTGCTGATTTTTACATTTTTATTGCAAATGTGAGGGTACATATATGAATACTGACGTGAAAAATATGCAGAGACCTTTATTTCCCTTCTATGCAGTCAGTGCATGATCCCACATGTAACAAGACAGATTACAGATTCCTGTCTTGGACTTCATAGTTTGTTTATTTATGCGGGAGGATTTAACATAGATGGTTGAGAGCCTAGAGAAACAATTTTAAGCATATAATAGGATATAAAAATCTTGAAGATCAAACGTTGATTTCAAAGAAGTCATTTCATGGTGGCAGTGTTTCTAAAGCTTTACAGTATTCAGTGACTCTAGGCGAGTGAACTCTTAACTGGATCAGACACAGCAGCTGTTCCTTTATGAAGCGCTTCTCTTATCTGACACTCAGCACTCAATGATCTCATATTGATCGTTTCATGTTAAATCCAGTGAGCAGAATGCAAGAACGAAGAATTCTCTAGATATCTTTTTAAAAAATTTGGGGGTTCTGACCAGCAAATGTTTGTCATTTACGTAGTTCACTATTCCAGACTAACTATCTCAATGGCTTCAGAAAGATATTTATCAGCAAATTAGAGGGAAGTTTAGGAAGAAATGCTAAAAAGAAAAGTTTCAAAAATTATTCAAGTTTTTCCTCTTCTTCTTCTTCTTCTTCTTCTTCTTCTTATGGGTATGATTTAAAAATATATCTATTTGCTCTATCCATTTTACATTGTTTTCCAGTCATTAGATCATTCATTGTGTCATAGATTAAAGAAAAAATAAGAACATTTGAGGTGTCAGATATTCCCATCATACCACTTGTGGACATGCAGGAAAGGCCAAAGTCAGGTGAAATTAAAATTAGGAATCTGTCTCTGGTTTAAAATTGTTTTTTTAGGTATTGATATAGAGCTTTACATTCAGCTAGAAATGAAGACAGCAATACCTCAGCAATTAAATTCAAGAACAGCTTGTCCGTAAGATAAGTAATGGAAGAAGAGATTGATGGTAAAATATACAGAATTTCTTGCTCTTTATTCTCCGTCGCTTGAAATTCTTTTCTATATATTACATTTGCTTTTAAAATGAAATGTGTAAGGCTTAAATTACTTGTGAATAGCAAATTTTGTAATGGATATGCCGTTTGGTGGGACTGGGCTACTGCTTGATTTGTATTATATTATTCTTAGCATGACCTCCACCACAGCTAATGCTATACTACTTGGCAGCAGGCTATAAATATCTGTTACGTGCCGTAGCATTACAAGACCAGTCACTCAGCCTACTGGAACCCCATGTGCAATCAGCCAGAAGGTTATATCTTATTGGAAAGCAGTGGACATATAACGTGATCTTTACTATAACATGGAATATGTCCTATTATTATTTATTTATTTGGCAGGTTTGCAAAACCCTTGAGGATTAAATTACATAATACTGCTTTACAGCATTTAGACATCGGAATGTGAGCTTCAGTTTTCATTTAATTTCAATGTCTTTTCTGTTGAATAACTTTATCCTGTCTCAGGGAGATTTTTGTGTACAAAGGTAGCATCAAGGCAAGGGCAAATCAGTGATGTGATGACGTGTTGCCTGGTGTTTCCAATCATATCTGAGGGCAGGGGTCTAGCTTGAGTGCTGTAGTCTCTGCTCCCTGGGGGCAACAGAGAGGATGGGACGTGACCCGTGTGCCAGACACCATCAAAGCCAGGCACACAGGCCAAGGCCATTGGAGGCAAAGCTGGACAAATGCCCACAAGAGGATGGATGCATTTTACCCCCTCTCATGCTGTAATAGGGTCACCTCTCATTAGTAGGATGTAGTATCTCTCTCTGGCTCTATTTTCCATCTCTGTCTCTCTCATTCATGCTGTGTCTTTTTTCACTGGCTTTAAGGCATAGAAATACAAATCTGGAGAACGTTTTTAGCAGTTAGGAAACAAGTAAAGTACAAAGAGTGAAAGTGGACAGCAACAGAAAAGAAACAGGTGCTTAAATACACTTGACAACACCCTTTGAGTGAGAAGTTGAATGAATAAATTGAATTATGGACTAAAAGCAAGAGATGAACAGTGACGGAGAATGTAAGATAAAAAGCCTAAGAGATCTTTGAAGTGGTGAGGAACAAGGATGGGAAAATGAAATGGGATGGGGGAGGAACATTAGAAGGCAGACGTGGGAGTAAAGAGCTACAAAGAAGAATGAAACGTTGCTGTGGACTTCACCTTGGCTCTCTAGGGGAAGAGTGAGTGTATGTGATAAGGACTCAAAGCCATGCACAGGGTGAGGGGAGGTGAGGGGAGGAGGGGAGGGAAGCAGTGAAGTAGGGACTGGAGGTTGAGCGCTCTAGAAAAGAGTGAGAGAGAGGCAGAGGAGGGAGAGGCGAGGAAGCTGAATCACAGGGACAGAGAGCTGGAGTGTGTGAGAGGCTTTGTGCCTAATGTGTGCATCTCAGGAGAATGAATGATGAGAGGACTACGGCTCCACTTTCTTCTGCTCTGCAGGATTTTTAACTGGGTTTTACTTCCACTAAGTCTTCTATTCAAGACTGGATTCTTTTCCATTTGTCAAAATCTTCCCGCACAACTGCTCTGCGGTCAATAACAGCACAAATGCCGGTAGGATCATCTGTTTTTTTTGAGATTTTTCTATATGTTTGCATAGTAGAAAGGTGTTGTCTAAAGAAAATATTTCTAGTTGCATTAAATATTTTTTAAAGAATACCAAACTTCAGCTTGGAAACGGAGAAAAAATGGATGTCTATCAGGCTGAATTTATATATGCATTTGAATGGGAATAATTTGCATGAGGCTTAACTGTTTTTGCTTTTGTATCAAATATTTGCAAAAATTGCAATATGTGACAATTAAAAGCTAAAAAGTACTTTGGAGCAAAAGGTTATGTTGCTGAATTATTCCTAAGTACAGCACTGTCGGGCATCAAACTACTGTAAATAGCAGTACATTTTTTTCATTCGTTTTCTCTTCATGGACACATGACATTGACTGGCTCAAACCTGCATGCACACAGACCAACAAAAGACACACTTAATTCTGTATTGTTTGATTTGATTTGCATAATGCATTTTGATATAACAAGATGGACTGTTCAATAGGACGCAGTTTGAGGAAATCTGTATTGTTTAAAATTGAAGTTTATCTTATTACACTTAGCTAATATAAGATCCCAACAGATCATTCTAATTCAATTAAATTTTTATTGCTGATGGCACATCAAAAATTATTATTTCCAAGCTGGAAGTCTGCAAAAAACCCTCACTGAGAATCAAACTATAAGGTGGGTTCCTACAAGCAACAGCTGTTGACTAAATAAAGTGAGGTGTGTGTGCAGTGTATAATTTAGCATGGGACACATAGACAGGATTGAGACACACACAAACACACAAAAGCAAAAACACACACACACATATACACACACCCTATGTTTCAGCAATCAAATCAGCTGCTTTGGATTTCAGGCTGAAAGTTACTATGTAGGCTTTTTATTAAGTGTAAACTAAGGTATACTTAATGGATACCTTTTTGTAAGTACCCGGGAAGAAGAAAAAGGTCAGGATTTTTTTTTTGTAAAATAGAGTATTTATTACTCTGGATGCAGTTTTAAAGTTTTTTTTTTGTTTAATTTAATTGCCATGCAACAGAAGAGGGGTTTGCCTTTGTAGCTCTCACTATGAAATATTTTTTAAGTTTTGTTGTTTTTCATTACTGGGTTGTTAATACCGGTCAATTATTGTTTCACTGTTCACCGTTTTTAACTGTAATTACAGTGTAGTTACACAATATGTAAAAGTTTATTGTAACATTTTTGTGTCAAACATTGTTTGACTGTTTTTCATTAAGTAGATGTGGTGAAAGGACATGAAGTCTTTGTCTGGTGGTGCAATTTGATGGTGCAACAACAAGAGTGATTGTTGGGAGGCAGAAAAATAAAAAACAAAAATACTAACAGGGAAAATGTAAAAAAAAAAAAAAAAAAAAAAGTTGGAAGAAAAATATTTTAAGCAAGACATTAACACAAGTAAAGATGAAGTAAAGATGAAACAGCAATGACCAGCATGTCACACTGGTTATGTGTTTGTGTGTGCATAAATGTGTTGCTCGAGCACTTATGTGACAAACGTAAGGGAAACAAACACAGACAGGATGACAGGCCAAGATGTGAAGGGAAAGTCGTCTTTCTGTTCATGTGCTGTGGCAGTCAGCCTCGGGCGACTCTGAGCCAGTCTGTCCATACTGCACATGACCCCTCTGTGCATCGGGCGACCTGGCCTGAGAGTCCTGACCAAGCCCCCACGGTCCTCCTACATATGCCTGACTTGTCACTCAGGGACACAACCCTGTCAAAGAAATTCACTGTATGCATGAACAAAGACCTAAACGTAGCAATTTCCAGCACAGCAGTTTCCAGAGGATGACTGACTGTAAAGAGACTCCATTTAATGTAGGAAATATTGAAAAATTAATTTATTGGTGCACATTAGATCAAATATGGCTAACGGGCACTCGTTTGAGCCAAATCTCTAATCCAACTGAAACAACTTGATCTTGAGTGAGCAAATGCTGACTTTTTTCACTGGCATCAGGATGTTGCAATTTGGGATTCAGTTTCTGCTTTGTGCTCCTTAACAAATGTATGTTCAAAATGAGGATAGTAAGTATGGTAACTGTTGTACCTGCAAAACATCAACATGCTCATTGTGAGCATATTAGCATTCGATGTTAGCATTTAGCTTATAGCACTTTGATCTGTTTTGTTAAACTGCTTTGTCTAAACACACTTAATGAATAGATCTTATCTTAATTGTTTTTTCTCTCTCTGTTGTACAGTATCACACAGTCACTAAATCCCTACCAGTTATGCAGGTCTGCTGTATCTGCTGTCAGCACCCGAATACTGAAATCTTAGTTAAAATTCATACCGTTCTCATCAGTCAAATTTATGCACACAGAGAAGATTCCCACTTTTAAAATGATGGCAATAAATCCATTAACTCCCCCTGAAATCACCCTAATAATTTGCAGCACTTGCCAGAGAATCATCATGTTTTAGAATTTTTCATAGTATCAAAGTAATTTAGTGATAATTGTGTGTACATCCAGTAACAGATTGCAAAGAGGGACTGCTAATAGCCAATATTGCATATCTATAATCTTGCTACTAAAAAAAAAATATAGCTCAAATAAGCTAACTCAACAGCAAGACAGACTTCCCTTTTGCATACGTGTGGGTTTACGTGTGTGTGTGCGTGTGTGTGTGCGTGTGTGTGTGTGTGCGCGTGTGTGCTATAATCGCTGTCAGCTGCTTATCTCACTATGCCTGAGGTCTTGCCACAGGGAATACTTCCGCCTGACATCTTCTCAAGGTAAAACTTAAAAGCCTCTTAATGAGGTTCATCCCAAAAATAATTGTTCTTTTGTTGTAACATCAAGGCCATTAGGAAAATTAAAAATAAAATAGTTGCTCCATCGTGGCAGCAAAGAAATTGCCTGACACTGTTAAGAATTCATTTACAAGCAAGATGTATTAAATGTTAAAAATGTAGTTGCTTGTTTGAGGAAATCGTATTATCTATTTAGTTGAATGATTCAATAATAACATGAGGCTGAGGCAGGGTCAAACGATGATTGACGTCATATTGTCTCTCCTTTCCTCACCACCTGTTGTCATCATCTTAGGTATTCACAAGACTCTTACATAAAACTCTATCTGGAAGCCTAAATGGTGATTAAATTGTAACTGTCACAGGTATGAAGTGAATACAAAAGTGTGCGAGACACACAAAGAGAGATGGATCTTCTTACAAGCTTATATAACTAATAGAATAAAAGAAGTCAATTCTGCAAAAAACAGGATTTTTTTACAGCTTATATGTATATAAAAATTGTAAAATTAATGTTTTATGGCACCTGCAGCATGGCCAAAATTATTTAACTAAGCTAAATAAAAGATCTTTGGCTTTTTTTTTAAAATAAATGCTGTATTAATTGTTGGTTTTAGACACAAGAGCAACTGTTTGGTCCTCTTTAACCACTTAAAACCGTAATATTATTTAATCTGCCAGGTATTTGACCAGCTTTGCTAATATTTAAGTTTTAGAACTAATGACATGTTTCAGAGGACTGTCATATATTTCTGTTTAAGTTCTTAGGGAATCCAGCTTAGAAAAAATGATTAAATAGAGCAGATTTTCCCATGTTCTACAACTGTGACTGCTGTTGACAGCATTATGTATGCAGCATTAGCCTTCAAGCTTGAACAACATGCTTTAAAGAATACACTGCAGGCATGCCACTATCTATTTTACAACAAGGTATAGAGTCTTGCACAAAGGTACCGAATTTCATGTTGTCATCTCTGAATGGTGTAATGTCCAATAAAATACTAAGCCAACTACGTTAGAGGATTGCATCGAGGCTACACACAATAGCATCCATCAGGCAATCAGACAGTCATTCAGCACAGTCTTTCTAGTCTGTCCAGGCTGTATTTGCACCTGAGAAAGACAGCCAAGTGAGATCCATGCTGTGCATTTATTTCAAGATCATGGAATGATGAGAGCGGCAAGCTGGATGCAGAAATTTCAGGACATGAGGAGTTCACTGGGAAGCTGGGGGATACAGTACTACTAGAGTTGGAAACTATACTGGTGGTAACTCTCCTCTAACCATAACATTACATTAGGCTCAGTCTAATGTACCAGTAACTTAGCAGCTCATCTGCATACAATATGTTTATCCACAGGTTCATTCAGTTCCCATCTTGTGTCTAAGTTTACTATCTTGTGTCCTTGGAAATTTAAGTACTTGATATATTATATTTATAATATATATATATATATATTAGCGAAGAAACAAACATACACTATGTGTTGGTGAAATACATAAATTACACATGTGAATGGTTTCCAGGAGATGAACGTTTTTTCCAAACATTGTATACAATGTCTGATTAAAAATATTAACGATGTCAACCTTATGTAACCGCTAATGTTCTTTGCAGTTTGAACTGCACATGAATATGATGAAAGAACAACAAACATTTTGTCAAGTTGTATGAAATCTTATTATACTTACATATGGTTTATTACTGAATTTTAATTGGGTCTTTGTAGAGATAATTCCCATGTGTTTCCACCATCCTTGAATTAAATTTCTGTATTCAATAAGACTGATATTCAAATTCAAAGTCATCAAACAGCAAATGGACATCTTGTCAGAGCAGATAAGCTATGTGTCCCTTTCATATGCAATTCCTCTGACACTTCATTAAAGCATGAACAATATGCTGGTCATAGAGCTGACGCCCACAAGTGTTTCTCTGCGTCTCAAGATTGTCTTATTTTTCAGAGGCAAACTCACCGCCAATTATCATAAAAGGATTTCAAGTTGATTGTGTTTCTGCAACAGGAGCCAGAGTGAGAACATGGGATTTGGTCTGGTTTGCTTTGGTCTGAATATGTCCATTCCTGTTACCGTTTGTTTTGTAGGATGTGTGTACCTTCCTGCTCTCCAGCCCAGTGAACAGCATAAATGATTGAAGGACCCGTGTATTTAGTTGTCAGCTGAGAAAGACATTTGGTACTGAATTTAGAGTTTCTGCATGGGTACGGAGAGCATTGAGGTGCTTGCAATAGTGTTAGGACACAAAAACACACAGGTTGAAGATAAAAAACAGTCCTTACTCTGGAACTTGTACATAAAAGTACATAGAACACTATCTTCTGTTCCCATGCCTGGTTCTTTAGCTTAAAAAAAAAAAGCCATTGACTTTGAATTTGTAGGATGAAGTGCATCATCAACTCATCACCTCCACACCTTAAAATAGGGCACATACCCTACAATTACGTCTTCCCATATTTTTACCTCTACATTTTATTTAATCAAGTGCTTGGCTTAATATATGCAAAACATTGCAATAAAACAATAAACACAAGCTTTTGGAGAGATTCATGGTCCTTAGCCATGATATTTACATCAAGATATTAGCAGCTAGATGCATGTGTGAGTCAAATATTTGAAGAAATTAGATATCCTTCATCGTGGCATGATATGGGTGGTGTTCAAAATTTATATGCGATTAACACTAACCTTACCTTAATTTTTGAAATATTTTATATGCAGATGGATTCATGTTATTATATAAGTCAAAAGCAAGAGTCTTTACAAAGTAGTTACTCCTAGCTCAAATAGATATGTTTTTTTAGCGTGAAGCCTAAAGCTAAAACCCATCTTGCAAGATTATAGTGCATCTGAATATGCTAATGTGCATACATGGAAACTGAAACACACTACACAGTTACTAAGTACTGTTAAAAAAAATGGTTGGTGGTATGTTCTACCCTGAAACACTATGCTCTTATAATCTTTGCACTTAGATCATAAGAAACTAGAAACCGAATGTGATTTTCTGCAGCAGAGGACTACTCAGATCTGATTTCTTGATGGATGATATCTGAAGGTTTTGTGTCTTTCAGTCATGAATATCTATCAGATTCAAGGTTAACTCTCCATCAGGGTAAAAAGATTTCCACAACTAACCTCTAAATGATCAAACCTCTTTCTTGAATATACTTAAGTAGAGTTAATGTGCTCATGTGATTTTTGTATTTGCAGCATGCTCGACTTAATCAACAATCAAGGCTGTTTTTTACCTGAAAGGTGAAGATGGGAGGGTGTTGATTTGTCTTTAATTAAGAGAAAGCTGTGCCAGAAAATTTTGCATAAAAGTGCTTGACATGCAAATTAGTGACTTCATGCTTTTTTTAACATGACTGGATCATTATTTGGACCAACGTGTTTAATGCCACAATGTGTGTTTTTGTCTCCTCAGGACAGTTTCAGAGTCCAGGACATGGTTTCCTAAGCAGCCCTCCAACGTACACATCACAAGGGGTAAAACCAGTCCAGCCTGGGCCATGACTGCTCCGCCTCCCAACGTCAGTGTTCCCAGGATCACAGCAGTTCTTTTGCCGACTGCAGACTCTCTGTTTAATCTGAGTGCAGCCGCTCAGGCAGGACTGGGTTCAGGCCAGTCACTGGCTCCCCTCTGTACCCCTTGTTGTTGTGGGTTTCTCAACCGCACCTTAGCAGTGGTGTTCATGGTGAGCCTGGCGTTTGCCATTGTGATCGGAAATGTGATCACCCTTACAGTTTTTGTGCAAACAAGGCAGTCCCGAACACCACAGGGATACCTGAAAGGTAAATGTAGTTTTAAAACCAAATATTTTTCCATGGCAGAAATTGTTAATATAAGACAGTTATAAACTAGCCGTGTGTAAATTTTTGTTAATATGTGTCAGCATTCCACACTGCTAATCAACGGACAACACTCTCCAGCAGAAAAATTGAATTTCATATTTCAATTAAAACCATCTTCCCTTTAAAAAGAAAAAAGGATTAAAATTTATCAACCTGCCTACACCAGAGACCTTCAAAAGTGCAATTACCAAGAAGGTCTTGGTGACTTATTAAACTACCTTATCTAATGGAAATAGAGCATATTGCACAAAGCAGATATGACTAGAATTTCATTCATTCATAACATAGCTTCTTTTCAAACCACTAGTTGAATAAATGTTAAAAAAAAAGTAAAAAAGTTTCTTTTTTTGACTGCTTTGAAATATCTCCACAACACCACACTTTGTGTTGTTGTGTTCATTTGTAAAAAAATTAGCTAATAGAAATGGAAGTGTTGACAGGAAAATATTCTGAATGTGTCTGCTCAGCCATCTTCTTCCATTGTGTCTCTCTGACAGTGTCTCTGGCCATAGCAGACATGATGGTTGGTGTCCTTGTGGTCCCCTTCTCCGTCTACACTGAGATCTCTTTGATGGTGACCAGCACTCTTCCCATTTGGTACCAAGGCAGTTTGACATCACCAGTCCTCTCCTCTTCTCTTGGGAGACTGAGGAGTCCTTGGCAGCCCTGCATGCTGATTGGCCCAGTGTTCGCCGGCTGCACCTTTGTCTCAATTAGCACCATCTTCTTAATGACTCTGGAGCGAAGTGTGGCAATCTTACGACCCCTCCACAAGGACACATTAGTGACCAGGAGACGAACGCTGCTCTTCATCCTGCTCTCCTGGGCTGCCAGCTTCCTGCTGGCTCTTGCTCCCCTCATCTTCAGCAACAACTTCACTTTGGAGTACAATGAGTGCAGTCGTATGTGTAACTACAGCCCTCTCATGTTTGGAGGACAACTGCCACCTGATGCCAACATTTTGCTTTTATTCCCAGCGTTTGACTTTACACTGCTTGGTAGCACCTTGGCAATTAACATTGTGTCTTTTAATAGCATCAGACGGTATTCCCGTAAACGCAAACTCGAGGGGAGTCTGACTGATGGAGGGGGAGGAGGAGGAGGAGGAGGAGGAGGAGGAGGAGGAGGAGGAGGAGGAGGATGCCCTCACAGGCCCTCCTTTTCAGACATCAAAGCTGCCAAGACTATTGGCATACTAACATTTGCCTTCACAGCATCCTTCTCTCCCATTGCAGTGTTTGTGCTTGGGAATGTGGTGGGATACACCTGGTGTAACTTTTCCTTTTTTGCCTTCTGGATCCTGACAGGAAACAGCTGCTGTAATGTAATTATCTACAGCGTCAGGGACCATCGCTTCAGGAAAGGTGTGACCCTGCTTTTTCAGCGAGATCACTCCCCCCCACACGGTGAGAAGTGACCTGAGGGACACAAGGATTCAAATGTCACAATATGTTTTGTGGCTGCTTCAGTTTAAAATTTGATTTTAATTGAAAAGTTTTAGATTTTGGGAAACATGCATAATAATTTTCTTGCTGGGATAACAGATGCAATATTTGAACAGGAAATATGTAGCCAGAGCCGGGCACTAGTTAGCTTTGAATTAAAACCAGCAACAGCGGATATCAGCCTAAATGACTCTGACCAAAGGTGACAATTTCCCCTACCAGCACCTCTAAAATACAATAATTAATATTTTATATCTTTTCAATTTTGGGGGGGACAAAGGGAAAAGTGTGTAAACAACAAGCTATGGGTCACAGAAAGTTGTATGGCCGTAAAATCCCTAACCTGTTGTTTTTACTTCCTAAACTGGGTTTCTTGTATGGATTAAACCACCAGTCCCATCTGCATTTGTCCAGGTGCCAGAATTTGTTTAAGCAGAGTCTGAGGGTGCACAAATTTCAAATAAGAATTTTTTTTTAGCCCATTATAATAAAACAATCATAAAATAATAATAAATAATAAAAATAATAAAACAAAATTCTACTCTAAGATTCTTATTAGAGTATACCTGTGAGGACAGGCTCATAAAACACAAGGAAAATTCATTAAAATAATGAAGTATTTAACTAGGAAATACTTTTGAGACCTCTGCCACAGTATGCTGCCACTGTTTAATACAAACCTCACACCTCAACCGCTAATGAATTTGTTGTTATCTAAACAAACAAATTCCCTGCAACAGCCAATGACACTAATGAAAGTTACCCTATGTGACATCTATTGTGTGTAACAGACAGGTTAATTAATTGATTTTCTGACAGCTCTGGAGTTATCTCCCGGCTTGAGGGAACTGCCATCAGAAAGAGGAAAGAGTCAGGGAATTTGGGATGCTGGTGAATAATCAAGCTTTGTAGATTCTATAGTGCAAAATGAGGGAACATTAAACAATAAATTATAAACTCTAATGGGATTAACAAGTTAACAAATGAGCAGACTGTTCCTCTTTCACTTTTCAGTGAAGCAGACGTGTGCGTGTGAAGCTTTGGTGGGATGAATGTTGCAGAGAGCAGCCTGTTGAAAGTCTTTGGACTGAACAAGCAAGATGTACTGTACTAATTACTGAGCTGCTACATGCATTCCAATTTTTATACTAAGCTAACTATTTCCTTGTTCAGGCTTTAAATTTCAAGTACAACAGTGAGAATGGCATCTGTCATCTCATCTATCAACGACAAAGAGATGTCTTAAATAGTCAAACTGTAATTAAAGCATTAAAAAAATTACAGTTCTTTGTCACCAAGAATTGTAAATGAAAGCCAAATTAAAAATGTTTGCGCAGTATCCACATTTGTCTTTGGATGAACAAATCTGTATCTATGCAGTGCATGATAAAACAGTTTTCAGGTTTGGACCAAACACACATACTGTAGGTTTTGAAGGCAAAGCGCCATTTACTGCCACAACAACTCAGACTTTCTCCTCTGGTCTCCTTGGCTTGCCTTCCTCTATTGTCAAACCTCTTTCCTGAAGCTTTACATCAGAAGATTTTTTTATGAACTTCTCAATATCTTCAGGAACCAAGCCTACTGTATCCCTAGGACCCGCACTATCAACCACAATGACTTCACAGTTAATGCTTTTTTGTCATTGGTGGATTTAACATCTATTTATTTACAAGGGGTGCTGTTTCAGTGTTTAGAAATGTCACAACTGCCTCCTCTTTAGACAGCTGTGTTGATTAAAGGGACAGTTCAAAAAATAGATTTGGTTCTGTGGTGCATAAGTGTTTTTAGAGTGTCTATTATCACAATTGATTGAAATTAATCTGCCTCAAATATCAGAAATGCACTTTATCAGTTACTGTGTGAGTCGTTTGTATTGTGCAATCTGTCAGACTATCTTTATTTTGTAAGAGTTTAGTTTTTAGTGTTTTATAATACTATTTATTTTTGTCGTAGCAAATGCAAATTAAAGAATGATCTGTAAATATATTTAAACCAGTGAAGACTAAATGAATGGAATGCCAGCTGCAGAGATTTTGTATATAAAGCATTATGACCATTTGCAGACCCTCATACTGTGCCAGCCTATCTTTGGATCTCAACAGTGTCAGCTTTAGGCCTTGTGTATTGTTAAGAATTCTGTATTGTACAATTTAACATTATAAAAAAATATAAATGACATTGAGGTGAATTTTTTTCAGCATGAAATGGCCATATATTCATTCATGATAAAATTGTGACATTTAATGTGATTCTCCCATAATTGACAGACATCTGATACAATTCAGATTCATTCAACAAAAAATTTGAAAATAAAAAAGATAAAGAAGATTCTTTGTCACAAAATCCTAAATTGGTTTCAAATTTGTTTTGTGGCTCTACAAGCACATTTCTATGGCTCAGTTAACATTTTAAAAGACAAAAACATTTTGTCATCTTCATTATTAAGTACTCATTAAAGGAATATTACAGTATTTTGAAAAAGATTTGCTTATTTGCTCTCTTGCTGAGTGTTGGATGAAAAGATCAAAGAGACTATCACTGTCTAATAAATATGCAACTAAAGCCAAGAGAAAATTAGCTTATTGTAAAGTCTAGAAAAGAAGATGTTATTTAGGATCCCTTTGCTTTTATTGCCCCGTGCCATTCTCTGATTTGTTGATCGGTTTGGTTGGGCATAACTGTGAGATGAAAGATCAGTGTCAAGCATGGAGGCTGATCATGTGGTCTGTTTTTCTTGCAGTTGGTTTGTAAGACAAACACCCAGCGGCGGTGCTGATACAATGGTTTGTGAGCTGTGGTTTCCACAGAAAATACAGCTTCAGCTGCCGCAGGCCTGCTCCTGCTCCCCTCAGGGTCTCTTCTACTCCAAAGCCACTTTTGTGGCTGGAGTTTTGCCCGGCTAAGGGGAAAGGACAGGCCGAGTGTCCGCAGAGACACATCTGCAACAGCTGAAGAGGGCAGTCTGTATACCAAAACTCAAGTTTACAGTTTGTTGTACCAGCACTGCTGCGGGCTGTTCCTATGAACGTATCAGAAGAAAAACAGACTTAAGCAAGGAATGCAGCCTTCATGCTTGACTCAAATTGCTAATGTTAAATTTATTGTGGTGTTGTCTAGAGTGGCTAATCAAAAGAATAGCAGGGGAAGCCAATCAGAGGCAGGATAGGGCTGGTCTTTTCAAGAAAAGCAGTGGGATCCACAATAATGTGGAAAGATGGGCACCAGGAAATATAAAGTCCAAATAACTCCTGTATTGTTTGTTTTTTTGTTAAATAAAAAAAGATAGAACTAAATAATTTGTGAGATTTTAAGTTACAGATTTTATTACCCCTGAACAAAGGTAAGCTAATTATTTTTAATTATTTTTCACTTCCATTGTGCTAAGCAAACTATCTTTGAGATTTACAGTAATAATAATAATAATTTTAATAATAATAACAACAACACTGTCAAAGAAAAAGTAACAAGATGACAAAAAATGGACAAAAAAATAATAAGAATGATAACTTTTCATTGCTCTCGAGATCATCTTTCATCTTGCAAAGTGGTATTAATCTAAACTCTCAGCAAGAATGTGAATAAATTTACTTCCTTAAATTTCTATTATTCCTTTTACAGAAAACTAATTGACAATAAAGTGCATTTTCATGGATTTTTTTTTTTAATATCATGGGTGCTGCTGTGTAATGCAAGTTGATGTAACAACAAACATCAGGGAATTTAATTTTCAACAAAGAGAAAATAAAGCTATGTTAATATGTTATGTGCTTACTCCACTGATTGAATGAATATTTTGCATATACAAACATCAAATACTGTCTTTATTTTTCTAGTTTTTAAATCTTTTACAATCATGGAAAGGTTTGAAATCTATAGCATCCTTTAATTATCAATGGTTGTGTAAGAAAATGTGATTATCATTGTGCTGATATCGAATCACTGTATAGAGTAGTATCAACAGTGCATTATTCATTAGTGGTGATTCATTCAGATTTGGTCAAAATAAAGCTGATTTGGAAAATTTCATTCATGTGTTTAATGAGTTTCAATGTGACACAAATGCACACAGCTCACTGCTATAATATTCACAGCATCAGCAGATACACATGCTGCTGAACAACCACAGCATTTCTCCATTTACTGTGGATTATTATTGACTTGATCCCTCTCTGAACAAAGTTGTCATGTTATGTATATGGAGAAGGGGCTACAAGTACAGTAAGACCACGTTGTATTTTTTTAATACTTAAATAATCCTTGATAGTGTGAAGGTAAGAAAGCAGAGTGACCGCTTGTATATAGTCTCATCTCTGCACTAAAACGACAAAAACAGCAATGCTTACAAGCTTAAAGACATAGTGGAGGTAATCTTTAAAGCCAAGAAACCAAAATGTAATTTGAGAAGTGTGTGTGTGTTTGTGTGTGGGTGTGTCTGCATGGATGAGGAGAGAGTTTGCATTTTACAATTGCTCTGTTAGAGAGTGATCTTGAGTTTTGAGAAGACATTATACCAGGGTTGAAAGGAATGAGAGGCTGATTGCTGATGCCAGCAGTGACATGATAAAAGCCCACTCCAACATGCAGTTCCACCATGAAATAAATGATGTGACACTTGTCTGCTCATGTGACTGAGAACAAGAACAGAAACAGAGTAGGGGGGAAAGACAGAGACATTGAAAGAGAGGGATTGAGTCATGGCTCCATGTATGAACTCTTGTAATCAATTATTTTATGTGTCACCTATATGCCATGTCATGAATTATTGTATATCTATCTGAACAGCCTAGCCATGTATCTCACTTGCAGATATTCATACATATACATCCGTACATCCCTTATACTGAGAGTCCTTGCATCATATTCTTTGTATGTGGGGTTACATCTTTGGAGGCTACTGGCTGATGCTGTGTGTTCACTGTTCAAAGGCTCTTATACACAGCTACTGTGGTTGTAGACTTATTCATATAACATGGAAATTTGCTGCATGAAAGAGGCATCTGTCAAAATACATCTTCTTGTAAACTGATCCCATACACATCTGAGTATCTGTGGTAAAACATTTAGCCCCTTTGTAATGACTAATAATTCATATATATATACACATAAATATATATACTTATATATTATTGTTACTGTCTTGCAATATGATAAGAGCACATTTTAGGCTGCACCAGTCTTGTAACGGCAGACATTAAAAATTAAATTATGATTAAGTATCTTCTGATGTGCTTGTGAAGCTGCTTCACTTCCTTCTTGGGAACCCCTAGAGCCTACCTCCCATTGATGAATATAAATTACGTAATAATAACCAGTCTGAAGTGTCACTGTTGGTCTGTTTGACATTTGTTTCTGCAACATTCATCTGTCAAACATACAAGGTCTAAGACTTTCCGTATTGTTCCAGCTTTTATGTTACAAAACTGGCTCTTAATCAAATTCAGGAAAGTCCTTTTTATCACTTCCTGAGCTCTGAATGGTCAAGCTCATAATTACGTAATTGCCAAATTTGCTGCAGGGAGAACTCCTTTGCATGTCTTGAGATTTGTGTTCAGCTTCAATGTACCTTTGCAGTTATTGATACTTTTATGTCCTAAAAAACTATCTTTAATGTAACAGCAACTACTTACTGACAGATACATAATGCTACTTTAACGGTTTTCAACTAACATTATGAAGAAAACTTGTATGTCATATCTCACAAAATGCAAAAAGCTAATATAGACCATATCAGCATACTGGCCATTTACCATATGCACTGACAACATCTAATATTTCACAACAATATTCACTGTTTAAATCCATGTTTTCTAGTTTTCAGTCTTCTTCTGTGTCTTTATATGTTTGTTAGCTCTATACTGCCACCAAATGTCGATCACTGGAACGCTATTAAACCACTGACTGGATGTAAATTACAATGTTCAGGTACTCAAGTGTGCTCAAGTGCTATATAAGCAAAATGGAAACCTGCTCAATAAACAACACTCCACAGTGCCACTAGTGGCCAAAAACTCCTCAAGGTACCCTTAACACAACCTAGTAGTTATTCAATTTCTTGCTAAATAAATATGGCAACATAAGTTAGTAGTATACAATGATATAAATTATACATATTCATTTACTGTGCTGCATTTGGTTCCAATACAAGGCATTTACATAGTTGGAAGCTTATAATCTTGATTTTTAAGACCTCAAAGAACGCCACATCCATCAAGACAGACCAGAATTAATCAAATATCATTTATATCATTTCAAAAGCTGCTCAGGACAAATAAGCCTCCTTTCCAGGGATAATATGGCAATGAGTTTATGTAATCCCATGGGCAAAGTATAAAACACAAGACTCCAACTCAGCTACCCATTCACATAACCACTACAGAAGAATTAAAGCACAACTTATTATATTTCATATATATCTGAGGAACAAAAAATCTTCCACAGCCCTGTTGTGTAGAGAAGACTCTACAATGTGGAACATAAGTGGGAACATCTGTGGTGGCCTTTGCGTGAATCTGATCAGAGGTGTTTTGTGGGGCAGGAATAATTCTGCAAGAAATATACAAATTCAGTCCTGTACAAATGAGCTTGAGACAGACAGTAAAAACTAATTTGCAAATAAACAAATCATGGATGATAGTCATTTGTTAGTCAGAATCATTTAAATATGGTCAAATGCCTTGAAAGAGCAAACCAGGAGGTTTGAAGAGCCAAAAAACAAAATGAAACTAGTTAAACACAGACACAGTTGTGATTTTCAGGGCTCCAAACAACAAAGCAGTGCATAAATAAATGTCCCTCTGTCGAGTGAATTCAGGGTAACGGTAAGGCAGCCTTGTTTTCTTTATTAGACAGACCCTGTATCTCTATAGTTACACCACAACACAACCACACAGACAAACACACACAGACACAACAATGCTGCCAGCAAGAGTCATTGTAGACGATAGGTCAGAGCACTTTGGAGCCTCAGCAAGGTTATGTATTATTGTCTGTCCTATTTCTTTTTTATCCCAGCTCGTTTCATTGTCCTAATGAATTTTTAATTGTCTCTCTAAGCTCTTAAGGCAAGAGATGTGTGTCAGAACCAATAAAGCACAGAGACCACCTGTGGCTGGTGCCTGTTTTTGGCTCGACAGAGGAAAGGGCAAAGGCAGAGATGGCTGAGAGGGGGTGACAGGGAGGGCTGGGTTTGGGAGAGATGCTGTGTCTCCTCCACAGGGGCAACAACAGGCCATGTCCACTCCAGGTTCGCAGGAGTCAAAATAATCTGTAAGATGATACTGAACAACTACAAATACTCTCATCTCTACACCTTCTTCATCCCTCCTCTAATGCTGAAAATTTTGTTCTTAGTCTGATATTTAAAGCCAATTGTGAGAAGCTGAACAGAGGAATGTAAAAAGATGTGCAGTTTTTTTGCAATTATGGGTTTGCCAGGGTGATTTTTCTCAATGGAAATTTTTTTAAAAACTATTAAATGTGACAAGTGAGTTGAAATCTTTGTCCTTCTATCATATAGATCCATGTATGGTTTATCAATCCACTTAACCATGAGGAGGGGTGTGCAATCACCTTTTCAAACTTTTACAAAAAAAGAAGTTTTTTAGTTGCCCTTACATACCCTTGTATGTAATTATTAATATTACATTATATATTGAAAAGTGTGAGACTGGAGTAATTAAAGTGTGTAATTGTTTGTCCATGCTGTCTATTTCTAGCTGCCAGTATGTCTCTATCTTCTGTAAAAGAGCTCCTTTGATAGCCCAGAAACACCGGCTCCATCACCGTCCATCCATCTTGGTTGGTCCCACACCTCACAGATGTCAGCTAGATTATTCATCCATAATCACAGTGTGGCCCAAGTGATGCCACCTGCCCAGCACAACAAGCCTCAGTCGGGTGCACAGACTGCTTGTCTGTGTCAGATCTACCTGACATTGTCCTCTATAAATAAACCTACCTGCACAGTTCAGTCAGAGGATTTTTTATAAACTCACTATTGCACTTAACTTGAGTGGTACTGTCACTGCAGTTTGTCCTTAGACAGAAAGGGTACTCTGTAATATTTATCATAGGGGTTTTACTGCATTTGAAAAGGTGTAACATGTCAGTTTTTTAAGTGAGAGACACAATACAAACTTGAAAGGTATTGAGGTTTCATGGTAGCAATACATTTTTGTATATATTTAAACCAGATTCAGTGTGAAATATCAATGAAGGTTAATAGTATTTATTAAATATCACAAAGAGTATCACAAAGAGTCTTATGTGGCTTTAATTACTTCTAACAATCCCTTATATGATGATTTGTTAGAGTTCTTATATAGTAAAGGTCATTAATTTTTGCTTTTTAAGTGTGTATGTTTTTGCTAATGGACATATAGGGCTGGGTTATAATATTTGAGGGCTGTAGTGCAGGGTGAATTAATGATTATCTGCCATGCCTTTCAGCCTTCTAGTTTCACGCTGTCCTGGGCTAACGAGAGCTGAAGTCCCATATGGCTTTACTGCATGGCTGAAAGTGAGTGGGCGTGTGCTTACTATATTGGAAGTGGGATTTATGT
This sequence comes from Acanthurus tractus, assembly GCA_029783725.1. Taxonomy (NCBI): domain Eukaryota; kingdom Metazoa; phylum Chordata; class Actinopteri; order Acanthuriformes; family Acanthuridae; genus Acanthurus; species Acanthurus tractus. The sequence continues at coordinate 11,407,881 of JAQNCA010000001.1, forward strand.
AAAATTTGAAACAACTGTAGGACAATGTTTAAAATAGCTTAAGTAAAACAGTAATGGTTGGGAAGCATCTAAAGGAAGACCTGTGCACTTTTCCTTAATTCAAACGATACATACATTTTGTCTGTGTGAGTACCAGATAGTACAATAATACAGAAATTGAAGATCAAGTTAGGTTAATTTTAAGGTTTCAGCTTTTTCTGCCATAAAGTATATGCACTGATTTAAATGTAGGAGATTCAAATACACTGCATCAAACATTTAGGCATTTAATTTTATTGGGCATTTGATTTTTCACTGTTTGTTCTTTCTTTCTGTCTCAGTAGTTTTCAGTTATCAGTATCGAGACCAACCTTAGGGTATTAATTTTAAGAAGTATCTAAAAGTCTATATATATATGCATACAATTACATTGTACTGTGTTAAATAAACGTTATTAAATGTTTGTACACTGCTGAGAAATAATGATTAAGAGGAGTTCAGTAAAATGATACCACTTTTTGTTTGTAGAAGACATATTTTTTGTGCTTCAAGATTGCATCAAATGGTACATATTCAAGTGTGTACTTTTTAATGGAAAACAGAACCTCTAACAAGATTTAGATTGACACATTTATCCCCTTCCTCCTGTTAGTGTGGTATGTATACACACACCACATCAGTGGTAATCGGTTTGGGCAGTGTAGTGTGTCGTTTATGGCTCTGTCTGCCTCCATCACACCTGTGACTTCCTGTAGCCAGAGGCTTCACCAGCTTTCATAACAGCCATCTGCAGAGCAGAGGGACACTGCGCTGTATACTCCAGTCACACTGCACTGCAGACATGCAGCACTCAGGCTAGTTTAGATCTCAAAATGCATTTTTCACTGTCATGTCATTGTGGCGAATGTTTTCATTTTGTCATATATGACAAGTCAGATGTATTAACACAAAGTTTGACTACTCTTCTCCAAGGATTTTATCTTGTTTGGTACATATTCAGACATAAATGAGCTTGCATGGAACATTTCCTGTTTTTAACATTGTGCTTTCCTGAGACTTTCAGGCAGATGCAAACTTTTGCTTCCCATCCAAAAATTGTTTTTGAAAAAACAATTTATCCCAGTGCTTGCCATGTGACTGCACTCTGATTCTAATGAAAACTAGACATCTAAGTGCCACTCAGCCCTTGTTTGCATAAGGTGCATCGATGTATGAAAGAAAATGAGGGTGTGGAAAAGCTGGTGCCAATTCAGGAGGTACAGTAAATAATACCTACATGAAACATTTACATCGTACAGAGACATTTATACATATCTAACATCTAAATGTATATCAAACTTAACTGGTGTCATTTTGCTAAAATTATTCTTTTGTTTGTTAGACATTACAGATTTTGTATTTGGCTAAGCATACAGAAAAAAATGTATAATGAGCCAAAAAAAATCAACTACTGCATATGTACACAACAAGATTAGGAATTAAGTTGGAGCCACTATTTTGCACTTTATACAAGCTGGCAGTTTAATAAGAGTCTGATAAAAATTAATTAGAATAAATAGCAGAAGGCATAAACATTAGGCTCTTGCATATTACTTTTAAGACTGAAGTCTTGCTCTAATGTAGCAAGAAAAAATGTAGCATTCACTTATAGTCATGAGAAAAATAAAGGAATTGACTAATGGGTCACAAATGGATGTAAAAACACAAGAAACTAAGGGGTAATATTCTTGTCATGAATATGTATGTCAGTTTTCATGGAAAAACTACAAAGCCTTCTTGACGCTTCAAAAAGTTATTGTACATATTTTAGATAATAATTTATCTAAATTTTTATGTACATACCTGTAGAATTTTAAATACATTGTGCCTAAGTTTACAAACAATGCTACCCTCAAATAATAAGCAATTAATATATCAAAAACTGCTGCCTTTTCTCCATAGCTCTCTGGTAATTTTTGGCTTAAATCATTTGATATATACATCCCATTTCCATCAAAATTCAGGAATTACATTTTTGCCTGTTTGGTTGACCTGTTCCAACAGGCTCACAGCTCTAATTCCTCCTCCCCCATATGGAAAATACACAACTCAGACAGCATTGACACCTCACTGACTTACATAATCACATCTGCTTGACATCCATCTCACTGTACATTGATTTGTTTCACCCGTTTTTTCAGAAATTGACAGGATTTCATTGAGGTCCCACCTTAAATCAAAACTGTGGCAGTGATGGCGTAACTCAATTACACCCTATAACTCAATTACACCCAGTCTGACGGCAGAATAACAACATAGCAGAGGAGCTAATATTTGCATTGAATAACAGCAAAAAGAAATCAGTCCCTTCTTAACTGTACTTTTACTTAAATTGAAGCTACTCATAAACAAAAAGCTTCACAACTTTAGCTTGTTGTGCGCTTGTGTTGTGAAGACAAAAGGAACCTGTTCGTAAAGAACATATTACAAGAAAAAAGACAGTTGGTGAAGGAAAAATGTGAGTTGAACATGTTTCTACATTCAACCCTAGAAAACAACAACCTTAAGGAAGAGAATAGAAAATTAAACCTGCATTTGAAAAAGTCACTGCACATCATCACCATCAGTTGCATGCAAGCATAATGAGCCAAAAAATGCCGAGACCTTCTGGAAAAACACCAGGCAGGTCAGGACTGTGTTGACATTGTTCCGCCAAGATGCATTGGTGAGGAGAATCGGTTAAACAGCTTGGATGGCTAACAGCATTTCCTGTGTGAGACCACAGCTCTTAGTTTTCCTGACTGGCTGAACATTAACCACTAATTTATAGTGGGACCAGTCCACGGAAAACTTGAGTGATGAATAGCAAACTCATCTCTAATCTAATTTATTCTTAATCTCAAAATTTGTTCATGCATCACCTGCAATTAAATTGGCCAGTGTGACAAAAACAAATATTACAAATTCTATTATGCCGCCTTTGAAATTACTTTTTTTGTCCTCATGGACAAGAAGAATAAATTAACACGATAATTGGAGTTAATGACAAGCAGCGGGGTTGTGCTTGTCATATTATTTGCCTAGTAAACATTTGTTCTTTTACAGAAGTTGATTTAATGTGCTACATAAAGCTAATATTTACTTTATGTTAAATGTTAGGGGTCTAAATTAACAAAAATGGCCTTCAATTTGTGTTTGCCTGTTTGCTTTTGCAACTAGTGCTACATATGAGAATGAACAAACATGTCTAATAAAGGCAACCATGGTCTTATAATTACTTGCATTTGAGTAATTCCATGGCTGTTTGTTATTCCTCTCAGTAGGATGTGCAACCTTTCCATCAGAAAGAATACTTATCACTGAATAAGATTAGCAACCTATTATACAGAAGTAATTCTGAGGTGATACACAAATTTCTCTTATTAAAATACTGTTACCACTAAATAGTGCCAGTTTCCTTAAGTTTTATACAGTATGCAGTTTTAAGCTACAAGTAAGCGCTATAAGGAAACGCATGGGCTGCACTGTATACAGGAGAAGAAAAAAGATATTGTTGAGATGCAACAATTTGCATAACCCCCCCACCCCCAGCATCAAATCGTATTTCTTGGAAAGGTGTATGCATATGTATCTCTTGAGCACTTCTAGATTTTGGTGTTTTATCTTTTCCTTTGGAATGGCTCATCAAACTGGAAAACCATCTTGTTCAGGTCATTTTACAGTATTTCAGATTTAATTCTGAGCTTTTGCTTGTGTCTCTGCAGGGCTTTCTCACATTTGCTCTGAAGGTATGCCAGTTTGATATCCATCCACTGTGTCTGTGGTCATGGTTGTGTTTGAATTGTGCATCGATCTTAACTCTTGGCACTAAAATGCAGGTTTCTAACATCGTTTTAATTCTCACAAACCTCCCCCACAGGATGATGCTGCCATCCACATGCTTGGCTTTCAGGAAAACTCCACAACCGTTTTTTTCTCCTTCTCTATGAAATGCCTTTTAACAAATGCCTGACTGTTATGTAAAAAAAATTGCAGCTTCCTTCTTGTAACATAGAAAGTGTTTTAGTCATCTCATGTTTTGTTCACACCTAAATGATCTGGGGTCCGTTTCACAAAGCAGGTTTTGTGAAAACTCTGAGTCTGTTAACCTTGAAATGAGGGAAACTCTGAGTTTTCCGTTTCACAAAGGGAGGTA
>JAQNCA010000001.1:11412133-11428733 GCA_029783725.1 Acanthurus tractus
TTTGCAGCTGCAGCGGTGTTGCACTTCTTTCTGAAAACTTATTCAAACTCGCCATATGAGCGCATTAAGATGACCAGTTATATTGCAGTGAAGACGCAGCCCTCCGCTTCCCCCGTTGCCATGGTGACTCGTCGAATCGGGGCTCCATTGATGCGGTCTTTTTATAGTTGTGGTGCACGCGCTTAACTCCAGGTGAAACTACTACGAGTTGATCAAACTAACTCAGATCAGCTGTTCTGGAACTGAAAACTCAGAGTTTCGTTTCTCAGAGTAGATCAACTCAGATTTCAGGGTTAGACTCAGAGTTTGTTGAACCTGCTTTGTGAAACGGACCCCAGGTCTGCTGATGTCCAAACAGTGGAAGTGCTGAATACACCTACTGACAACATACAAAGTATGTTTGGTTAAGCTTTACGTAACTCAGCTCAGGCTGTTAGACAACCATTTGAACAAATTTGTGAAAACAAATGTAAGTAAAAACGTTTAGTTTATATTTTCTTAATAAGTGCTGTAAATTGTGAATTAATAATTTCCCAAATGAAACTATAACACCACTACCAGTTATAAAAAAGAATGTTTAACTCTAAAATATTCTGTCGTATTTTATTTTTGTTGTGTGTCTGTCATGCAGAACTACCAAAGATATAGATCATATCAATATTGTAATTATTTTAAAAGAATTTTGAAAGATCTGGAGATTGAAAGAACAAATTGAATTGATGAAATGTGTTATGTTCTATTAAGGCACTCACTTGGCTCATGATATACTCTTAAGAATTCATTTTAAGAACAGGTTTTGCCTTCTTAGAGGGTGAGTTTCAAACTGTGTTCTTGAAGTTGACTAATGACCTGGAAACAATCACTGCTTTACCTTGTAACATTCAGGGTTGATTGGTTGTGCGATCAATGAGCCAGAAGACATCGGATGTCTCCTCCCCCTCCTCCTCTTCCCTCTCTTCCTCCTCCTCCACTAGCCTAAAGAACATCAACAGAATAATTTGGATTCAAAGAAATGCTTTGTTATCTTATTTTCCACAAATCCTCACACCATCTAGCCACAAACACACACACCCACACAAATCTCAGTTTATAAATGTCATCAATATAAGGTAAAAAAGTCAAACTGCATCAGTCTAAATGTCCAAGAACGCTCGTTGCATGGTTGTTTTGTCTACTCTCATAACTTAGTGAGAGTAAAATTACAAAAAAGAAATTTTACAAAAGTTGGAGAGGAAAAGCAAGAGGGATGAGACATTGTGAGAGACAGTCAGGAGAAGACTAGTAATATATTACACCAAATAGTATGAATACTACAGCGTTAGAATACCAGTTTATGCATACTTATGCTAAACTTTTAGTCAGTTCATAGATAAATTAACCATCAGATAATAATTAAAAATTGTATTATAGTCATGCAATCATTAGAGTCATAATGCAACAGGAGTCTACAGTGTGTTAGCGGCTTGTCAGGCTGAAAAAAAATTGAGCACAACTTTAGCATCCTGTCATGCTAACATGCCAGAATGCACATTAGCTTTAAGCACATATCACAGCGCTGAGGTTGAGTCCGGGAATGACTGAATCAGTGGAAGCTACAGCCTCAAGGGAATGTCAATGTATGTTGGAAATTTCTTGGCAAATCCAATCAACAGTACTTAGGGTTACGGTTCATGCAATTTAAAACTGAATATCTAAAATTCGGATAGATCACCTTGGACTCAGAAAACGTCTAAGTTCTTAAAATTTAAAAAACAAACAATTTTGAAAAAATAATGGCTTCATTAATACCTAGACCAGTCAATAGTTGAAGCCCTGGCAGAGTGATATAGCTTAATTACTCATGAAGAGGAAAGTTAAGCCATGCAAACCATCTGGTCTTTTCATTAATAACCTTATAAATACCAAGCATAATGCTTTTAATGCTTTATACCACCAATGACCTTCCTTTTCCTGTTAGCTTTCAGATTGTGTTAAAACACAGTACAATTAGCATTGCAGGGACAGATAAATGCTGCCTCCAAGCTATGATCAATGTTATATGAGGAAACTGTACATCTAAGTGGCTATCACTTTTAAAGTTTTGCCTGTCTGGAAGCCAGGCTTTGCCTCTCCTCCCTCTGTGACAACACATAAGGGACACGAGCCAGCCTGCACTTGGCCTCAGGAGAGGAGAAGGAGGCGCCCCGCAGCTCACAGCTGATCCCCACAGTACTGCTGCCTTCACTGGCTATGTCTAATGACCACTGCAGGCAGCATTTTGATAGACCAGGAAGGCATTTCATTGTGTCAATGAGTGAGGAAAAACCCCAAGAATATGAGTATAAGCAGCAGCACTGAGAAGAAATGATGCCACAATGCCCACAACTAATGAGAGGAGGAAATCAAGAGGTTAGCTGAGGGGAAGAGGGCTTAAAGGGCTCTCTTTTTTGCTGTAGGGTACGTTAAGTCATCTTTCAAGGCTAAAAAACCTTTTAAATCATCAGAACAGTTTGCTGCTGCTACAGATGATTGGGAACGCTCAGTTGACTTCACTTTGTTTCGTAAGAAGATGCTTTTCTGCAGAGGGAATGTGAAAAATGATTTTTTTGTATCCATACATCACAAAGTGCAACACTGTTTTCTTATTTTTCAATTTCAATTGTACCTTAAAGCATATGTTCTAGTCTGTGAGAATCATTCCCTTAACACATGCTGTCTCCACATACACACGTAACAACAATTTTAGGTTTGCCCAAATCTGTGGGCAGTTCACTGTGCAAGAATATAGATATAAAAATTGACTGCAGCCCTGTTCTTGCAAAACATATTGGAATCCACTGCCTGTGATTTTTTTTTTTTTTAGCAATAACAAAATGACAAAATAGAAAAGAGGGTGTAATCTCTCTGGATACAGGTTTTTTTCATTATTTTTCAAGGTCCCTTGATGCAGAAAAAAAAAAAAATTGCATAGCACCTCACAGGCAACCATCCAGACTGAATGCAATGTTTAGTGATGCACTTGTTAGGAGAGGTCTACCAGACACAATGATAAAATACATTTTATAACTCAAATTGTAAAAATAAATTCAAAATAACTTATTTTTATGCTTCCCCAAAAACAGATTTTAAGATTTAGCAATGTACAAGTTAGCATTTTCGTGGGAAGGTGGCGGCATAGGCAGATTAAGAGATCACCAAAACAGTCATTATGGTCCAATTTCATAAAAATGAACAAAAAAATCCCAATTTGTCAGATAAGAACACAGATCACAAGAATTCTTTACAAGCAGAATAATTTATTTGTTCTATTATCAGTCATGCTGTAACTGTGGAATAAGCAGAATACTGAATAAGTGGCTATATAAGGAAGCTTTCTTAGTGTCAGCTTGAGATGAACCAGTAAAACTTAAAACACCAGAACTTTGACAATAGAAATTATGTAAAATGTGATGTCTGCAAATGGCAAACAGCTGTCTCATGATTCACCAGAGAGCAGCCTATAAATATTAAATGAGAAAGCAACAAACTCTCTTTTTTAAAATCGAGTTAATCTCAGTTGCCAGAGACGAGACTTACAGTATCTTTGAGAGCTGACAAACACTGCCCCTCCGCATAGCACAGAGCAAAATAGATACCTTTATCCTCAGCCCAAATATTAGTTTGGAGTTGTTCTGGTGATTTACTGGAGTTCAGAGTGTCTTCATACGGTTTTCACACTCTGCTATTACAGAAAAATATCTATTTCAGATGAATGATCAATTGGACGTCATCATTTAAATTTATTTCAACTTTTGTATTACACAATTCTTTAAACCAAGATAACAAACAAGATTTGCTATACTAGTCAACATTATGTCAGTTATTTTCTTTAAACACAAAAAAATTTTATCTTAAAGAAAAAGGTGTATCAAAGAGTTCAAGCACTTTGGTGTTGTTACAGACTTGAGACTTACTTTCTGCTGTTACACTGTAACAAAGGACGAACGTCTGAAATAAAAGTTACAAACAGATTTCAGCACCCTAATGTTGAGATACAACATCAAAGAATCATTATTTACTCCACCATCATATTCAAGTAGAAGGTGCAAAGCTGAGATTTGCTGTGTTCAGCATTTACAACATATACTTTAAACATATACTTGCAACATATACTTCAAAAATTGTTTCAACAACTATCAGATGGTATTATTCCACAGTCCAGCATTCATCACAGTTCAGGAAACATAGAGGATCACGTTGTCTGGTTGGAGGAGATGAAAGCTACAGGTGCTGCTTCAGTGTTTATGTTTACCATCTTTTTAAGCAGGTTAGACTTCAGAGTTGACCCATCGCTTCCCCTGTGACCTGCTCCGACTGCCTCTGATACACTGCTATAACCCTGTTCTCTGTTAAACAAACAAAAAAAAAGGTTAAATGTTTTCACAGTTGAAGGACAAAGCAATAAATGAGAGGAAAGCTGTGCAAACTAACGCTGAATTCTTTTTGACTTAAGTACTACTCTATATATGACTTAAGCGATAGCGCTTAAAATCTCTGGATAGATTATTGTGGTATTTACATAGCTTACTGAGATCTTAGAATATGTTGATAACACTTAAAAGTCAGGTAGGGCATGAAAATTTAACAGTTTGAACAAAAAACAACAGTTTACATATATAATCTAAACCAATTTATCTAAATACAATACCAAAAGTGAGAGACCAGAAATGCTCATAAAATTCTGGAGGCTGTTAACAAGTACATCATACAAACAAGTACAACACCAGTGTTGTAATAAACCGCAATTGTCCTTTAATCATTAAAAAAGGAATCTCTCTAAAAATACTTTAACCTCCACTAAAAGATTTGCCTTGACTTTAATCTCCATTCAAACTCACTTAAGAAGTTGTTCCAACTCTCGCTTGATCTTTGTCACTACAGGTGGACCCTGATAGGTCAAAGCTGTGTAGAGTTGAACCAGTGAAGCACCAGCAAGGATCTTATCCATAGCATCCTGTCCACTGGCCACACCGCCAATTCCAATAATTGGTACTTTACCTAAAAAAACGTCACGATATGTGTGTATTTTTTGTACTGTCTTGATAACCAGATATTGGTAGAAAACACTGATGTGGTGTGTGGAAAAATGTACCTTCTGTGAGGCTGTACATCTCTCCCACAGCGTTAGTAGAGAGGTCTTTGAGAGGCTGCCCACTTAGCCCACCGACCTCAGACTTATGTGGATCCTGAAGCGTCTCTGGTCTCGACACTGTGGTGTTAGAAACCATCAGACCATCCACTCCCAGCTGCAAACAGAACACAGACCAAGGAGAGGACAGGAAGTGCGTGATGTATGTGTCTGACTGATCAGTTGCAAAACTGGTATATGCAGGAGACTACAGGGACCTGTAATGGAAAATGTACTGTGACAAAAAGAAAATGCTGTTTAAATAGTGATTTGTCATAATTATTGGGGTTTTTTTCACTAAGGTTTCTTTCCAGTCCCCACAACAAGCACTACAAATAACAAACTGCATTTTCTTAAAACATGAAAAGAATGACTTTAAATGGTGATGGACAGCAACTGAGAATTTTCAGTTACACAATGTACTGCTGAGGGTAAAAACTGGCCAATAATAATAGTGAGCACCACTAGAGAGATCAAAAACTAAAACTTGAACAAATAAAACCACCTACAGTAAAGTGAGATCAAAAGATGTCACTGAAGTTGTATTTCTTAATAGCTTTCACCCACATAAATTGAGCAGATTTGCCATCTGATACATTTAAAAATTCAGTTTCAAAAACATTTTTCTTTAAACCCCTTTAATTGATCTAAGCCAGGGGAGGGCAATTATTTTTCCAAAAGGCCACACGAGAAACCAGAGCTGTGATCGAGGGCCGAACCTACAATAAGCTGAATTTAACTATGTTCGATATTAATTTTTTCTACCTTTAAAGAACAGTAAATTATATATTTTTCATTATGCTACTGGTAGTCAAGAGAATAAGGACATTCTATCGCAATAAAGATAAGAAATTGTGGAGTCAAAAAGTCAAACATACAAGTCATAAACAGGAAAACAAAAATTACATCAAGTATGTCATTTTATTTTTAACACAGACTGAGAATTCCGAAATACCGAACTTATCTAATTCAGTGAGAAAAATCTAGTCTGTTTTGGGCTTCAACAAATGCACTAAAATCTGGCTGAAGATCTGAGGTGGATATGCGAAAGACAGCCGAGAGATGCGCACTGGTGACGGAGAATAGTGCCGTAGTGCTGGTTTAAACTGTATTCCTTGAACACAGCGACCTGTGCACCACAAACTAAACACACAGCTTTTCCCTGAACTTCTGTAAATAAATATTTTGCAGTCCACGCCTTCTTAAAAATGCGGCATTCAGTATCAGTCTTTTTCGCATGAGTTGAAATTTTGAGGGTCTGTAGGTACGCACGCACACGCCACCTGTGCATGCATTCGTACAAAAAAGACTTTCAAATTAAAAGCAGCACAGCGTGCATAGCTTGAACTAGTTTTCATTTACATTTCTTGTTTGTGAGTGACCGCACATGGGCCAGACAGGAAGGGTCAACAGGCCGGATGTGGCTCACGGGCCATAAAATGCCCAGGTCTGATCTAAGCCAACAGATTTAATTTTCCATGTTTGATATGTTGTACAAATTTAATTTGTTGGTTACACTTTTTAAACAAATCTGAGAATTTTATTATCTGCATGTCTATTTACTTGATTTATTTAACTGTAGTGCTGAAATGTTCTAATCACCTTGAAAGCACATTGAAACTTTCTGAATCACAGATGCTAAAAAATAGTTTTTCATTGTTAAGAGAAAGATTTAAGTGATACTACAATTAAATTGTTTTGTGGATTTGCATTATCTGACCAGAGACTCAACTGTTGTTCAAAAAAGATGTTGGCTGCATCCTTGCAAACAGGTGTGTGTGGTTTGCATGAGAGTCATGTGACCTGGGTGATTCGAGTGTCACCTCAAAGGACGACCTGGTTGAGAGTTATGTTATCACCTGCAATACGTTTGCATGTTTTTTCCTGTTCCCTTCAGAAGGGAAAAAAGGATAACAAATGAATAAAAGATAAAATAAATCTTTATCCCTCCACAGATAAGGGACACAATCCTGTCTGATATTAACTTGTACATACACATTTATAAATGTTAAAAATGCAAAACATGGCATAAACATGGAAATAAAGTATAAAAGGGTATGATTTAAACAACTTTGTATTGAAATTTAATTAAGAACAAGCAAGAATATCAAATCAAAGGCACACTAAGGAAAACAAATGTCAGCAACAAATAACTTCCCACCTCAGTCACAACGTCAGCAATGTCTTGTTTGTCCTGCGCAGTGAGGTCAGGAGCGATCTTCACCAGGACTGGAGGTTTGCTTTCTCCCTGCAGGGCATCACGCTCCTTCAACACCTGAGTAGGTCGAATGAAAAAGTGAGTATGTCAGGTGAGGGGGCAGAGAGAGCAACAGCTAGAGGAAACTAGAAAGAAAAGCTTGTAAGACCTGAAACCTTTTGAATGGAAAGCATAAAAAAAATCCAACCTTTGAATGGATGAGGGGAGTAGTAATGAAAAATAAGGAATGTTTTTTTTCTTTCAGGAGCAACAAATTTTGTTTTCAGCTTGAACACATTCCCAATGCATGCACATTTTTAAACCCTTATCATTAACTCAGGATGGGGTCTGACAAGAATTTTTTTCCAATCTGAGCTAGTTCAGATCTAGTTCTATCGAATCCAAATCCATTAAAGCCCCTCACTGAGTCTTATTAGTTTGTAAAGAAAAACATTTCACCCAGTATCACATCCAAACCCCAGAATTTATGCTGTGCTGAAAGGTTTAAGGTTTTCATAATTTGTCACTGCTTTGTGACAAAGAGTAAGAAATGAGGCCAGATGATGAATTTTCATTGTAATTACATTGTTGTTACTCTTGGGCCCAAACTAATGATCTAATGGACATCTGACAGCCGTACCGTTTGTAGGAGCTGACGGAGTTCAGCCTTCCCTTGTAGATCCCGCAGACCTGGAGTATTAGGGCTGCTGACGTTGACCACCAGGTAGTCGGCCAAAGGGCCCATCACTCTCACCCCCTCCAAGTAATCTGCCCTCGCATCCTGGGACAGCTTGTTCTTCCCCAGGTTGATGCCCAGGGGAAGGCCAGCTATAAACACAGTCACACACACACGTATGCAAACACACACACAAACAGGAAAGTTCAAACAGGAACAAACACAGGCTGCATCATCAGGCACATGACTCAGCTGGGACAGAGGCTGCTGATGTGCTAAAAGAGCTGTGAGCAGGTATGGATCAGACACAATAAAACGTGAAACGAGGATGGGTCAAGGTCATCAAACTAGGAGGGAAAAACAAAATTATGCATTTAGCCATATGACCTATTTAGCATTTGGCTCCTAAGTTGCAAACTGAGTGACCAGTAAATAATAAAGCCACAGCAAAAAGAGGAGACAGAAAAAAAAACATGAAAAGATTTTTTATGAGACTTAAAGCAGATTTACTTTTCTTATAAGGAGAAAACAAAAACAGGGCTATTTTTTCCACTGAGAAAAATCTATTAAAAATCATTAGCTAACCTTTACGTTGCTGTTGCTGTGTGTCTCCTCTGGCCTTTAACCTCTGTTGTGCCTCTGCCAAACCACAGCTGTTGAATCCATATCTGGTGAAAAGCACATAAATACACACAAACACACAGTATATAGTGTATTTAGTATCGAAACTTATTAAATACCAACTAAAAAAATGACCTTACAAGCAACACATTAAATGCTTTTTTTTCATTAGGGTTATTTCAGCCTTATCTTGTATAGAGTAAAAAAGCAACATCAGAAATGTTGAAATATTCCTCTTGAGACCTTCATTTCTGTCATATTTCGCCTGATCTGTCTCATCATCAGCATCAAGCCATTTTCTGAGGTACTAGCTTCATTATTTCTGTGCATGAAGTCCAAAGATAAAACCATATTGTTTTAATGAAACAGGCCTTAATGAAATGTACAAATTTATTTTCAGACATTTAGATTATCAATTTGAGCACATTAGTGGCCAAAACAAGCATTTAAGTGGGCTTTTACTATGAGCACACTAGCCCTGGTTGTTTACATTGCAGTCACTGCAGCCCATTTCTTGGCTGCCTGCTGAGGTGATCTTTAAGACCATTTCTATCATTTAGCCTCTAAAATATGTAAAAATAGGTTTAAAAATACGAGTAGTAACTTATAATATAAAGATATCTATAAAATAGGTATTAGATGTTCAGATCCACTGATAAAGCTTTTGAATCTGAGGTAAACAGTTGCAAATATGTCATACATGCAAATTAACATAAATTACCAATATATTGTGTACAATGACATAGAGAAACAAATCCAGTACAAAGCTGCTATAGAAATGATGCCTTCATTCAGCTCATCTAAGTCTTTGTTGCAAATTAAAACCACATAGAAAATGAGGTAAAACCTATAAATTCTTATTCATGGCTTGATAAATATAAACTCTATTGAAACAAACAAGTAGGCAGCATAATCTCTCTGTGCATACTGGGTCATGTGAAAAACAAAAATTTACAATAACATTATGTCACTCGTTTTCAGTCTTAAGGTTTTTAACATAAATTAATACTAATGAGGCTCCTTTGCTGTTATATAAATATGAATTAAACTGAATTGAACTCTTTCTGAGGTGTAAAAGTAGGCCATGAAGCTGGACATCTACCATAAAAAGAACAGAAAAATAAGTTATTAATTACCGACACGAAATTACATGACACGAAACAGTTCAATCAAAAACTGCAATAATCTTCCCAAAGTCTGGAAATACATCATCTGTGCGTGAACAATAGCTTTTCGAAACTTACCTGTTAATAATTGCCTGATCTGAAGAGAGTCGAAAAACTCGTGGTTTTGGGTTTCCCTCCTGAGGTTTTGGAGTGATTGTGCCCACTTCAACAAAGCCAAATCCCAACTTGTACAACCCGTCTACGGCCTCACCGTGCTTGTCAAAGCCTGCCGCAATCCCAATGGGGTTTTTGAACTTTAATCCCAGGACGTTCACTTCCTGTAAACACATAAAGGTTCTATGGTTCTTAGTATCATTCAGGGAAATGTTATGAATGAAAAAGTAAGGCGACAAGCTTACCAATGATGCAGGGTCCTGGTAGCGGTTCAGAGGAACCAGACCCAGACCAATCATCTTCACTGCCAACACATGAGCTGTTTCTGCCCCCACAATCCTCTGCAGCAAGGGCATCAGCTGGTTGGCATAGAAACGCTCATCCCCAATAGCAGTGAGGTAGGAGGCAAACAGGAAGCTACCTGAGCTGATGATCTTCACCGCTTCTTTTAACTGCTTCTGTTGACAAGAGCAGGAAAAATTAACATATAAAGCAGTAAAATGGACCCAAGACAGACAATGCTTAGTGTAAAGAGACAGGTAATGACAATAGTCATAACTTTTCACAAAAACTTAAGTTTGATTTAGAGTTTTCTTTATTAAATTATAAGGTAGTAAATAAAAAGATGTGTAATAGTGGATAAGCACAGCGAGAAAACAAACTGAAACAAACTACTATAATGAAATAAGTATATTTTGTAAACAGTATAAATGTATAGTCTGTTGTGTTCATCATAAGTTTACAAATGTAGATGCTATGGTTGGTAATTCATGATGTATTTTTGTTAGTTTGGAGACACTAGATTTACTTTTGAGTATGGAACTACAAAAGTTTGGAAACCCCTGAACTAAAACTATACCTTATATCTGATAATTTGATCATATTTGTTGTATAAAAAAATAAGAGCAGCTTCTGTAGCAGCCAACTAAATGTGGTGAAGTTAAAATTACAATACTTTTCTTATTTAAGTTAAGTACAAGTGCTTTGCCATTGTACCCAAATACCATACTTAAATATAGTTTTCCTGGTAACTGATTTCCAACGACTCATTACTATCAGCTGAAAACTTTATATGGTAAGAGGTCAGATTTGGAGGATATCCACTGACGTAAGCTTCATCTTTCTATGGAAACACCTGAAAACTTATATAGCTGAATACATGAACCAAAAACATCTGTCTGTGTACATTTCTTACAATAACCTAGCCCAAATTTGCAAGGGGTAGGGCTGAAAGCAAAAAGTAACAACTCATGTGTTTCTAAGGTAACGTGCAAAGACACAGCAAAGCTAACCTGAAGTGTTTCCTGGCTTAACGTTACGTGCAACCTAGCTAGCCAACAGACACACAAGTCTCGAAGCGAAATTTATACGTTTTCAGCCAAGACGTATAAGAAACAAGAATGTCTCTCAATTTACCTTCAGATGTCCCGCCATGGATGCAGTTGTGACATTGCATTAAAAGGGCACTGAATGTATTTCCTAACATGTTACACAAACACGCGCGATCACTGCTTCCTCCTCTTCCTCTCGCGATATTTCAATGCCGGCTGCTAGGGATTCCGGTTCATTTTAGTAAGCCAAGTCATTTGGCTCAGCTTGGCAAAAAGATACCACTTATTTGGCTCCAAAACGACTCTTCATTTAGTGCCCCTAAGGCTTTGATAATTTAGCCAAATTAAACAATGATATAGACTTGTGATTAGCACGTGTATGCTCATACATGCACAAAATTTTTCAGTGAAATCATATTATCTGTAATTTTCAGAATACCATAACGATACATGAGGCTAGTAAAAGGAAAAGGAAACACAGAAATAGTCCCTCCAACAGGTGGCTCTTGTCATTTTGAAGGAGCAAACTCACTGAGCACACTTGACCCCCAAGGAAACATTTTTACTGATCTAGAGGAGAAAGTGAAGGGGTTGCAAGGAAACTGTTGAATATTCTCGAGAGGCAATGTATAGACAGTGGATATTTAGGATAACTTTAATGAGGGTTTTTTTTTTACAAAGTGTGATTAAAATACATAGATAGTTGTAATGTATACTATGCTTTTTAATGTTAAAAACAAGCAAATGAAAAGTTGAAACATGTCATTAGACAGTGGCGGACTGAAGGCTCATCTTGTGTGACCTTTGGTGATGCCACGGACTTTTTCACTCTTTGCATCTTGTTTGAGTGCCTCTAGGGATTTCCCTAATGTATTAAGAACATATGCAGAGTTTTTCTGGAGAAGTCTCTAATTTCAATGCTAAAGACGGAAGTGATCTTCCTCATTTGCTGTTCCTGCTTCTGTCCCTGCAGCGCTATGTGCTTTATCTCAGTGCATGATAATAAATATGGATGTATTTCTCCGAACTGCTGTTTTTGTGTGGATTTCATTTGGATTTTTACCTTTAGGCCAACCAGAAAAGTCTGAGGTCTGTCCAAGCAATAATATCTCTGCGGTGTGTGAATATGTTTTCAGAAATGTCTGTTTTGAGTTTGTTGAGGGATCCAAAACCTGGTCCCAAGCTAGGAGCAGCTGTGAAAAGCGAGGAGGTGACCTACTGCAGGCGATGAACAACCCGATCAAAATCTTCCTGACGAACATCACCAGAGAGAGAAACATCAGCAACTTCACCTGGTGGCTGGGGGCGAGGGGCGAGGAAAAGTACCAGGGACCTGACATAAGTAAGTACTCAAATGATAAAAAAAATGTAAAATAAATCAGTGTATAATGCCATCCAAACAATAATACAAGAGTGTTGCTGGCACCTAAAAACAAGCTAAAATTTAAATCAGGAAAGTTATTATTTAGCATTTAATTATTATGGTAATGCAACTGTAGCTCATGTAACAAAAAGTAAGGTCTTCTCATAGTGTGTCTGTGTGTGTTTATGTGCAGAAAATGTTGACATTTCAAAGAACAACTGCACATACATGAAGCTTAATCCACTTCAGCTCATCATTACATCTGACTGTAGCCAAAGAAGAGGCTCCCTCTGCACCCACAGTATGCATCAATATCCTCCTAAGTGCTCCTCTAACTTTGTACTTTCTTTCCTTTTAACTTTCTTTCTTTCTGCCTTATTTTTGTTCTCTCATCTAAGCAAAGTTAACTACAATTTTCATTTACTTTTAATGCAATATGCTGTTTGTTAAAAGTGTCATTCCTGCTTTAAAGATTTGTGCACTTCATCAAACAAAAAGGTAAGAGAAACATTTCATAGCAATTAAGAAGGCATATAAATATAAAGGTTTCCTTTTTAATATAATAGTTTTGTTTTTTAATGTGTTTTATATGTTTATTTGTAGAACATTAGGGTGTCCAGTCATGCAACCGGACCTCGTGAGTCAATTGAAACATTATGTGTCTCCTCATTTCAATCTACAGTAAAAGTGAAGAACAGGGATCATGAGACTGAGTTTGATTTCTCTATGATTTCAGGGCTCAAAAGGGATGTAGAGGCCATGGGTTTACATGTTGCAGACATTGAAAAGCTTCTCCAGGTGAGAGATGCCTCATTAATTTTACATACAGACTGATGGAGTATGGGGGTTATTGAATGGTACAGTACTTGGCTTTTTTGTTAACTATATCTCAAAGTTCACAAGAGCTATTTTCTGAAACAGGAAGCAGATAAAGAACTACGGAGAATGGAAACGACACCAGGGGAGCCAACAGATGTCAACAGGGTGGGTGTATTCTCATTGTAAAGCATTGAAATTACTAAACACCCCCGCTCTAGCCCCCGCCCCCTGGAAAACCACAGTGAAAGTGCATCTTGAATGCCCAATGATGGAGAAACATGATTAAGTACAATATAAGCCTTCTATATGAGTCTAACAGTTAAATATTTATGTGGTTAATATATCCTAACTAGACTTTGGAACTGAATTTTTAATTAATACATCACTGTTTTTTTCATGCCCCACCTCATGCAGATAGTGTCCTTTTGTTGTCCCTGCCCCTTAGACAGATTTGGTCTGCCTCCATATTATTGTTATTGTCATGGCACAATAATGCACTGTCTATTGTTCCTTTCACAGGACAAATTCATTCAGCATTTGCTGGAGGGCACTAAAAAACTGACTCCAGACTTTGCTCTACAAAACAAAGACGCAATCAGTCACATCATTAATTGTACCAATGCCATCCTCCTTCTCTCAACAAGAAAATGTGACATTGAGACCAACCCCAACCCGAAGGTAAGTTCAAAATAATATGAGATTGTGACAGGTTTCAACGTTCAAACAAGTTTTGTCATTGTGGCTATTACAGTCACATGAAGTAGTTTCCCTCTCCAGGGTTTGTTTGAGGAAATCTATAAGATCTTCCGGACAATCTCTGCGCTGTTGGGTTTGACAACCACAGAGACAATTATTATCAAGCATCCAACAGGCACAGTCTATCAGAGAAGGTTTGTACTTTCTAATACAGATCACTAAAGGAGTAATTCTCAAAAAACCTTTGTAATTTCTTTTTATTTCTCCACATATGGATTTGGCAAAAAGAATACATAAACCACTATATAGTATATTCCAAACTTTCTTTCCAACCCCCAGTTATGACCCGGCCGACCTCAGCTTTGCAGTACTCGGTTCAGAGAAAGATGGCGAGTTCATCAGACTCCCATCATACTCAGCACTTAAGCCTCAACTTGGGAGACGCAGCAAAGTCGTTGCTCAGGTCTGTCTGTTTTATCATCATGTTGGGGTGTTTGCATCTTTCCTGTCGTCTACAGCCTTTTTAACAAACTTTTTTCTCCCTCCTAGATGGCTACATTCACAGTGAATCCCCATCCATCTGATGACAACATCTCAGGAACTCTTTGCAGCCTTTTGCTAAGTGATGGAGCTTCAGATATAAAGCTGGCAAACCTGACTGAGATGATAGAGGTACAGCCATTTTTTCAGTGTAGGTGGAAAGTAAAAGGTGCAAAGGTGTACACTGTACATTACATACACACAATTTAACATCACCTTGCCTTTATCAGGTCAGTCAGTGCAGTTTTAAAAAGGCAGAGCTGAGACTGACATGTTACATGAATTACCAAGGAACAGTCATTTTTATTAGAAAGGTGGTTCAGAGTGATTGCACACAGAGTGGAGCTCCTAATTAGTATTTGTTTATCACAACACTTAGCACACAAGCAAGTAGGCCATTGCAGACCAGCACAGAAATTCTCTGTGACAAATAGTAAACATGCTACTATTACTGCAATTACCATGAAGACATGAGGAATACCAATATATGTAACTCACATGATGATGTTTTTAAACCTTCATGTTGCCAGTAGAGTTATGCATAATTATTAATAGGGTGAGTTCTATTATAAGCTAAAAGATTAATCAAAATCAAGATTCCCCATCTCACCTTCTTGTCCAAACTTTTTACACTGACATATATACATATTCAAGCTTGATTGTGATGCCAGTACAAACTTGCTTCCTCTGGTTTCTCCAGATCTTTATGCCTCGTCCAAATTCTTCAGAAGTCATGAATAACACTGTTACGTTGGAGAGTAACACTGGAGCGCTGACCACAATCAACATCTCAGACCCTACTGTGACCGTTGTCTTTGACGTGGAGCCAAGCACCAATGTGTCACTGGTCCTCCTGTTGTCCCATGGGTCACCTCCTACCAGCACAAATTCCAGCAACATAACCATCTTGAGCCAGGAAGGTAACTATTCTAACAAACAGAGAATAATCTATTGCTGCATGCATAAGATAGACCAAGTGCATTGTTTTGTTTATGACATAAACATGATAACTGCTTTTTGCAACAGGAGGTTATCGCTGGATGATAACCCCAGAGATGTTACAGCAGACCCCTGGAGTCTGGTATGTCGACACCAGACTGTTTAATTCCACTTGGGAGGCAGGCTTGACGCTGAGGATCACTTCTTTCATGTGCAAGTGCTTGTACTGGAACACAAAGAGGCAGACATGGAGCACTGATGGCTGCAAGGTGAATTTCCATCTGGATAAACTCTGATTGTCTTGTAGTGCTTTACATCTGTGTGCACAGTAATGAGTGTTGTGCTCTTTGTCTCAGGTGGGAGAGAAAAGCACGCCAGAGCAAGCACAATGTCTGTGTAACCACCTCACCCTCTTTGGGAGCTCCTTCTTTGTGATGCCCAACAATGTAGACTTATCTCGCACAACTGAGTTGTTTTCCACTGTGACTAGGAACTACGTGGTGCTGGCACTGCTGTGCGCTTTCTTCGGCCTCTACCTGATCACTCTGCTGTGGGCCTGCTATGCTGACCGCAGATCCCGCTCCAAGGTCAGTCTCTCAAGACAGCACTCAAAAACAGGTCTCTTTTTATGTATTTATATCATGTTATTTACAAAAATGTACTAAACTCTTAATAGTAATTCTAGTGCCCAAATAAAGCACTTCTTTGCCAACAAGTTCCCATTTAAGCACCAAAATGTTTTATGTTTATCCATTAGAGGAAAATGACTCTGCTGGAGGACAATCATGCTGGCGCTCTGTACAACTATCTGATCGGTGTCCAAACTGGCCATCGCAAAAATGCTGGGACCACTGCCAGTGTAAGGGTCTTCTTTCATTGACAGACTTTTAATTATTTATTTTTCTTTCTAGCTTTGAAAATTCGTAGCTTAGAAATAAAATAGCTCATTGAAAAACTATGTACCTAAGATAAAAATTCAGCTCGACTTAAAG
>JAQNCA010000001.1:11473280-11490024 GCA_029783725.1 Acanthurus tractus
AGAAAATAAAGTAACATGGTGCAGAAAGGCAAAACTGTAATGTCCTCATATGAGTGCGCAGGGTCTCAGGAGGTTAAGTAAATTTCAAAATGCTACAAAATACAGCAATGTGAAATTGCTTCAAAAAGATCAAAAAACAATTGTGAGTCGGTTTCCTCCGATATTCAGTATTGTTTGTATCAATATTGAGAGTGCTTGATTTATTATAATGAAACATCACTGTTATACCTCAATTATTCTCTCTGTGCTAATTTTTGTTGTAGCATTAGTTGATTCTAACAGTATTACGAGCTACAATGCTCTTATACATTTCAGTTTCATACTGCCTCTCATATAGTGCTTTTTAACACATTACAGTTTTCCTTAGTGTTACATTTGTAGGGGTTTGTTAGAACAAAAATCTGGGATCTCAATACTAACCACAGTGAATAGGCACAGCAGGAGCTAATGTAAGCACTTTGTTAGAAGGAATACTAAGGTTGATTACAAGACTAAGATATTCATATTTCCTCCTGCTCATCCTTGCTGATCATAATAGTAATTAAGCTGGTGTACGAGCCTTATGAAACACCAGTTTTTGACGCAAATATACGCGAAACGTTTGAAAAACAAACCAGGTGTCTGTTTTAACCAACATATGCTAACATTAGCTAGAGGACCAAGTAAAACATTGTAGCCGTAAAACTACCGCTGCTTAAACACGGTAACAAAAATTTAAACAATCAATCAAAGTCATGAACGCTGGTTATTCACAAAGCACTGCTAACGCAGCATTGGCCAAATACAAAAGAAAGAATGCTGTTTGAAACAATCACCAGTTCTATTTTTGCTAATGCTAGCTAAGCTATGTTAATGTTTCTCTGGTAGCACAACAAATATTTCTAAGCTAACGCTAGCTAGCCAAATAACTTTACCTCTTTCCAACCGCACAGGCTCCCCAAGCGATGCCATTTCTAAAATAAGTGGCTATTTAATGTAAGATAGATATTGCGTTAAATGCTCGATATGGAAAATTAAATTTTGTAATCCTGGCTAGCGTTACGTGCGCTTAACCGAGACGATAAATCAGATTAGCCAAGTTAGCCGGCGGCTAGGCTAGCTGCCAGTGTCATGGTGCGTTCATGCAATTCTCGAAAAGTGGAGAAGCTACCAAATCCAAAATATTCTCAAGGTATGTTCTCTCTACAGCTAATGAGGGCTTATGCGATGATTCTAAAGGCCTCTCTCCTAACTATTGTGTAGTAATGTTTCAAATTCTTAATCTCAAAACAATTCAAATATAATTTATGCATTTCTAAAAAAAAAAGTTAATAAGTACCCATGTAATACCTAATTTATTTATACATATATGACTGTTAAATATATTGTAAATCTATACATCTTTATGAAACCCATGGCTGAGTGCCGTGGATGATATTTTATACTTGCGGAGCCTTTCTTCTAACATCTTACTTTCCTCTGTGCATATTTCATCTCTTATTTGCATTCAGCTTTGTTTATTATTATTATTTACGTTTATTACTGGGGAGCAGGTTGTCACCCTCTTGTGTCTTGCTCAGCCCATTGTAGCCCTTTATAGTCAGCATCCAAGAAAAAGGTGAAGAAAAGTACCTACTGTGATCCCACTCTCTTATTACTTTCTGACAGTCACACGATCAGCAGTTGGCTGTGGATTGGTGCACCATTTATTTAACTGAACTGAACTGAACCAAACTGACCTTCTAAATTAATGCTCCTGGTCCAAAGGATTGTTATATAATGTCAACTGTACAGGTGACCAACAACCAGAAGCTTCTTTGGCTTCTTGCTGACACCTGGCAGGAGGGCTCTCCCTCTGCTGCCCTCTACTGGTTGGCTGCAGCACATCTTGACACTCCAGTCTGCAGTACTGCTGCTGCCGCACTGCTCTCTGTAGGTTGAAACTTTGAAGCATGATTCAAATCTGACCACACCCTGGTTTGTATACATACACTGTGTTTGTGTTTGACAGCTGTTGAAATACACCTGCTGTCAAATTACTGAATAGAGGGTGGCCAGGGGCCAAAAGACTCTTGAATGTAGGACCCAAATAGTTGCAGCAGTTTTGGTCATTTTTGATATAATAGACCCATTTAATGTGTAAAATGTTAAGCTGATTTTCCTCTTGTTTTTGTCACTAAGCTTCAGCCACGGCCAAAGAAATATTAAATCGTACCGCATGATAATATTCATATGCAGGACATATAATCCTGAAACATATGCTAGTCCTTTTTGCAAACATTGGCTTTGCCTTGTCTTAAAGACGACTAATGATTTGAGAGTTACTTCTTCCATTACATTAAAAGCTGTGTGACTAAAGGATGGTTGTTTTCTATTACTGAAGCTTTCTTAAACAAATATAGCCCAGAGCTACTCATGACAAATGGCACAGCTTAGAATACCTTGTCTGAAATACATTGCAGAGGGTTTTATTCATTGCCCAATAAGTGCCCGAGGAATGTTAACTGAATTTTACCATCCCATTTCAGTTCTACCTTAAGGTGGATTGTGCCTTTTCTTCCTATACAGTAACAAGACATAATTTTTACTTAATTTGTATGGGAAAGACAAGAAACTTCACTAACTTTTGCTGGAGATTCAAAGCAATCGATCATTGAGACACACTACTGTTTACATGTTCCCTTTTTCAGACGGGGGCATAGAGACTCCCTATTTGTTCTGAGCTTCTGTATAAGAAAAGTAACTTACAGCATCTTCATCATCTTCCTCTGGAGGATCCAGGAAAAGTAGAAAAGAACGTGGAACATCATGCCTCTGTTCGTCAAGAAGTTTCCTCTTATCAACAATTAAATTTTCCAAATCTCAAAATGGCACTTCGAGTTCTCTTCAGAGGTCACACTTACCTTAAGGTCGGTAAAGACGTAAAATAAGGCATTTGAGACCACATGTAAAACAAACAAAAGGAATACTTGGAAGGTTTGATGGATGTTTGTGTCTGCTTTTATAAGTACATTCTCTTCAGAAATGTGTCTTTTTTCAAGTTTTAGGTTTGGAAGTGTTTTCATTGTGGAAAGATGAAGACTTGAGCACATTTTGTTGTTATCCTGATATGACCTTCAACTATGGCATCTAGACTTGGCAAGCAAGAGGCTGTCATTGTGTAATACACTGAGTTATAATTTGCTGGAAGAAATGTTGATATGAAGCTGCTGTAGTCTGCTAATCCAGACACAAAACAGGTTACGTTTTCCTTTTGATCACAGTGAATGCACAGTTGCATAGAGACAGAAAAGACTTAATGTGGGATTACTATGCACTGATAAGAAAATGTTGGGTGTATATTTATAGTGTACACAAATGCATGGGTGGGTTAATCCATCACTGTCAACCCCATGCATGCTCCTTGTACAACCATAACCTACTTGCGCTGGTTTGCTCTTGTGTGTGTGTAGACACTTTTCTTGTGATGTGAAGTTCTTGTGAAATATTATGTGCTCAGCTGCAGTAATTCTCTGAATACCTGTGTGTAGACCTCCAAGTACTGAAGAACATGCTGTACGTTTGTGTTCCATGTGCTGGTTGGGAGCAGGTTAGGGTTTATTGGGTTTTCCCCTCTTTTGACTCCCATCCACCCATAACTTTGTTATTACTGCTGTTGCTTTGTAAGACCCATTTCATTGACCTCCCAGCTAATTGAAAAAAATACATTATAATTTTGCAGCATCTAAATTTTTTGATTACTAAATTCACTATTATTGAGCATTCTGGTTTTTCTTTATTTTATTTTGCTCATTTTTGGCAGCATTTGTGCAAATGCATGTGCATATGTGTGTACCTGCCTGCCTGTATGTATAATAAAGTTTATCCTGTCTGAAAATGCACTGTTGAAACTTTATCGACATTGATTTTGTTTTTCAGTTGCCTATAGTCATTTTTATTTCTTCAAATATTT
The DNA here is from genome assembly GCA_029783725.1 of Acanthurus tractus. Lineage (NCBI taxonomy): Eukaryota > Metazoa > Chordata > Actinopteri > Acanthuriformes > Acanthuridae > Acanthurus > Acanthurus tractus. Next base: position 11,477,212 of record JAQNCA010000001.1, read on the forward strand.
CAGTTTAATATTGCAAACAACTTCACAACATACAAAATGAATAATATTAACCCAGAAACATGTCAATGAATAAATTATATATATACATATATATATATAATTATATGTATTATATATATATATATAATTTTTTTATATATATATATCTTGTCCTCTGGTGGGGATAAAAAAATAAACAGCAAAGCTTTGACAACAGCACCTTGACATAGTATGTAATTCCAACATTACCTTGAGAAGTTTAGAACAGTAAACAGATAAATTACTTGAGAGGAAAATTGTTTTCTGCTGAATATGTAAACGGAATGTTTTTTGGTCAGCGTCATATCCTTTTTTGTAAGTGGAGAATTTCTCAATTCACAATTGAAGCAGCATGCAAGCTTTTGAAGATGGAACTGTCCTCTCTCATCCTCGCCTGTTTTTTCCCCTTCATTTTCTAATTCTTGGCAACGTAAACAAATCACAATGTCTTGAGGAATGTGATATAGTAATTTAAACTGGGCGCAAATGACTGATCAGATTTTTTTTAATTGTTTACAAGGTCATGAATATGTTCAATAAATAGACTGTAGTATCACTTTTACTGTATAAACTTCATCTTTTTTTACATGCAGTCCATAAAATTTTCATTTGACGGAATAATTTACCCTGTTATGTATATATACAAATAGATATTTTCTCTGTATTCTCTTTTTTAAACTCTTCAATAAAATCTATACATTTTATACACTATCTCCCTCTTTTAATGGTCAATGTGCATACACATGAAGTGTCTATCCTTATAAACCGCCAGCCAATCTTCTTTTTGCTATCCATGGTAAGCGCTCGCACGTAGGACTGGGTTGTCCTGCATTGGGAATTATAATGCCGCTTGTCTATTCCTCTGCAGCCCTCCTTTGTGTACCCCATGGGGTTGCATTTGGTCTCATAAAAGTATTGCTTCAGTTGGCCATTGGGGACAGGGACTTTTTCCATGACGGTAACTGTCTGCCCAGACATGTCTATTGCCGTCTTTTTATCCACAGCCGTCACCCACTGGCTAATACTGTCACACACACTGAGCTCTCCACGCCGCGAGGGATCGGAGTGTCGCCGTACCCTCATGGACATATTAGCGGCATCCAGATAGTTTTTGTATTCCTCCAGAAGAAAGAGCAACGGCGGCTCCAAAGGCACTTGGTTGCTGATCATCACCCGCGAGTCGTACAGGTCGACATCCTTGGTCTCTGTGGTGAGCACAGAGGATGGGCCCCCACCTCCCTGGCTCTTATCAGCCCCCTGTCCCAGCTGTGCCGCCTCTCCCTCCACTTCCAGCAGCTCCTCTATCACCTGCTCAAATGTGTCTGTGAGTGAGGGCAGTTCCCCGCGCTGGCCTGGCCCACCACCACTCTGTGGAGTCCCATGGCCCCGTGCGGCCGTCGCAGCGGCGCCCAAGTAGCCTTCAGTCCGATGGCCCCGCATGCCCGGGGCGTCTCTCAGGGGCGCAGCTCTCATGCAACTGAAGTATGAAATAACCATAGTAAGGAACAGGATGGTCATCACTCTTCTAACCTGGTGGAACTGGAGGGGGAGAGAAAGACAGAAAATAAGAGGGAAGGGGGGGGGAGAATAAGACAGTTAGTCAAATGGCATTTTCAATAAGGTTAACTCAACGTAAATATTACACCATGTCAGCTCTTGATCTCCTCATTGTTACACCCTCTATTCTTTCTTTGCAAGCCAAAATGGGAGCCTGTAGCTTCAGAATAATTACAAAATGTTCTTTTATTACAATGATGTTGGCACTGCATCATCAAGTTGTTTGCAAACTGAAATCGTTCGGTTCCTATACGAGGTCTGGCTTGGATTTTTATTTGTTGGCAGCAAAGCACAAAAGCTGTGCTGAACGTCACAGAGATACAGAGATAGCTTATTACAAAAGATAAGATCACAAATATGGATGTCACTTTGTCCTTGCTATTATGTATGAGCTTTATTTCGCTGGTGTGTTACACTGTATGGTTTATTCCCAGTGGATGTGTACTTTTATAACATTTAAACTTGTCATTCATCCCCCACCACCTAAATCTTTTCTTTTAGGTTCAGACCTTCATCATACTTTTCAAACTTTATACAGGACGATGTGGATTTTGATCTTCTTAAACTTCATCTTTATCAAGGCATGCGGTTAACTGATTTAGAAAGATTTGGTCATATACTTATAATAAGAGTGACAAGTGGATGCATTTTGGGTCCCGACCATGTAAAGGTCAACTGTGAGCTGGCAAAATTCAGACAGGCTGGGTGTGTTGACGTAAGGATATGCTTTTGTTTGTTTTGCTTGTTTGACGAGCTTGTGTATTATCTTTTGACTATGACATTGTCCCACGAATAAAACCACCATTATCAACACTCAGGGAACCTCTGACATGGACGACACTTGCTGGCTGACTAAGTGGGAAATGTTTTGTTTGTGTCAGCTCTGACAAACACCATTGCCGCAGTATTATTTCATTTTAACTGATCTGCATGACAGCTCTGATACTGAGCCTTATAGTCATGAATGGGAATCAGAAGCTTGTTGAGTGACACTGTTTGTTTTTGGCAGGTGGATGGCGAGAGCGCTGCAGGATGAACCTACAGGATGTGATGAGGAGACTGAATGATAGAAAGATGTGTCATCCTCCCTCTACTGTAAAGTACCAAACTCAGGGCTCTGGAGAGAAGCTCACGAGATAAGCAAAGGGCTGCCGGGGGGGCCAAAATGGAGCCAGGTGTAGCGGAAAAACTGTACATACATCCTTGTTGCATATACACGTCCCTTACCTTTAAGAAGCTCTAAGATTCACAGCAAATCAAATGGTGGACATCCAAAAGCCAGAGATGTAAAAGCAACCATAATGAAAAGAAATCTAGATCTTGCTTTCCACAGGGGCTCATTTAAAAATAGCCTGGCCGAGGCTTTGACTGCACTCTGCATGTCCCAACTTGATAGAGGAAAACACGGCAAGCAAACACACCGCTGCCTCCACACAGAACGGACACGAGGACCTTTACAGTAGGGAGGAGCGAAACCCCACCTTAAAAGCATTTGTTTCATTCTTAATTGGTATCTGGGGCCGTGGCTGCAATTAACCAACACCACAGTGACTGCCATAGAGATATCTCATCTAAAAATAGATGTGCTGGGAGTCTCACAGTCTCTATTCAGAATATCACATCCTTCTTCTTAATGAGCCACTCATTCCCCGAGCTCAGTGACGTGCTCCTTCAGAGTGTGTGAGTGTGCGTGTTAGAGGGAGGGCATGGGGAGGGGCTGGCTTGTATGTGTTTGCAGGGAGCTGGGGGTATTTTTCCTCTCACCAATTAAAACAACAATGATGACAAAGCCAAGAATAAGGAGCTAATTATCCATTTTTCATCTAATGTTGTTTAAAATAATCCTATTTTACATGCAAGAACAAGGTTATTAATCCCTCACTACTGTTAAGGATTCGCTTCCAATAACAAGAATTTTCTGTGAGGCTTCCCGGCACAGAAAACCATGTAGGTTTTACGGGATTGAGGCCAGTCACGAGCTTTATGTGTAGGATGCATTTAGGCTGATATTATTATCAGCATCACGCTCAAATGGTTCCACTTCCACATGAAGGAAATGAAGGCTGATTACTGTTAGGCGTCAAACTTCATGCTGGAAATGGTGCAGACGAAGAGTGCTGCATCTTCCGTAACAGACCACAGGGGTAATATTGCAGTAGCAGGGGGTGGAGAGAGTGCCAGCGTCATTTCGCAGCATAACAACCACAGATGACGTCTCTTCCAGGTCTCCATAGGGGAGAGAATGGAGGGGAGGAGGTTGCTGGGGGTAATGCCACTCAACAGTGTGCAATTGCATGCCATTCCCCTGGGTATCCTCACACCGGGAACAACAAATGATTTTATTTCTATCTCTGTGATTTCCTGTTTCCATCAGGACAATCAATATGGCTTATACTCTCAATCAACATCCTGTTAAAATGCGATAAAGCCAATGAATCATTTAATTGCTGTGGGACTGGCAGAGAATCTCTGGCTTATATCTACTAGAGGCTAAATGTGACAACTGATTGGTTTGCTCTTGTTTTATACATCCAGTGGAGGAACATTTTATGTGCACTGCTGGGTTTCGCAGTTAATGAAAAAGTGGCTTGTGAGTTAACACAATGAGCATGAATAATAAAGCAAGGGAGAAGCTTCATATGGAGGAATGTTCGGAATAAAATGTACTTTTTTGGAGCCTCTGGACCAGCTTTATGAGAGCTGGTTTCATTATAAAATTATCCAACACAAAGACACGGCTGATCACATTTCTTCTGCCTTGGTGGTTTTGAAATCCAGGTACATCACACCAAATCTAGCTGTGTCATGGCCGTGCAGGTCTGGCAGCCCTTTTGACCAGAAATGTAAATCACCTAACATGGAGTGCGGGAAGATAAATCCTGCAATAACCGCTGCTCAAACATGCCTTTATTGATGACAATGCACCTTGCGCACAAAAATACACAGAACAATGGGAGCAGGCGAGTGTGTGGACTCTGTCTACTGTTTGGCTTTGACGTCTCTGGATGACCACCTGTTCATCTGCTTTGAGAGCACGGCTGCACGGTGGGGATATGTAACTTACCCTCGCATTTATTCTTTGTGCCAGGTGGGGATTAAAGTGATAAATGCCTCCTTTGACAGATGCTGAAAAGTTTCTCCAAAGCATGAAAGGACTAGCACGGCTAGTATTATTACACATTCATTCATGTTCCCCAGCCTCCCTGCACATGTCAGCACACTTTATGGATTCATCTTCACCAACAGATGCAAGATGCATGACATCTTAGGAACTGTCAGAAGGAAAGATAAACATCAAATAGGAGAGATGAAAGAGAGAAATATGCCCACTACTTTTGAAAAGAAACGTATGACCTATGGCAACATTTGTTCTTCAGCGCTACCACTGCTCCCTTGTGAGCATCCGACTATGTCCAATATCTTAAGAAACCATGTCAGTTAGAGCTATTTACCTAGCAACATGTTTTGTCACGTTCCACGTATAGCACACAGGGCCAGAAGAAGAAAGAGGAGGAAAAACACGCAGCACACGATATCAAAAATTTCTACCCAAGGAACCCCCTTGTGTGCCACAATGCAGCACTTAAAAAAGGCAATTAGAGTTGTCTGCAGTAATGGCTGACACATGTGGAAGCTTGCTTGCTTCCTTGAGATCTGTTTTCAATCCGACAAAGTTTCAGAGCACGTTTAGTAATAGATGAGCATCACTAGGGGATTATACCTGGCCTCCAGGCCAACCCCTGCAACCGCCACAGGAAGCCCGGCATTCAAATAACTGCTGAGTGATCTGTGCTATTCAAAAGAGTCAATGCTTCCCTCCAACGCTGTGTGCTACTGTGGACATGTTAAGGAACACATGCAGTATGGTTAAATCATACTTGATTCTCATTTGAGACTACAGATACAAACTTAAATGTGCTGAACTCCAGTTGATTTGTGGTTAAGTAGTCTCAAATTTGGTTTTCAGTTATATTATTAACAGTTCAATTTAGCACCGAATCAGCCACTCTGAAACTTAACCTCTAAAACAACACCAACAGACATGAAGCTCCCAGTGAACAGTGCTGTAGTTCTTAACTTTGTACACTAGATGGCGTGTGAGACCGTTAAATAATAAGAGCTCCTTCTCTTTCTCCCTTCCTTCTCTTATTCCATTCCTTCTGTGAAACACGATAGATAGATAGATACACAGACAGACAGATAGATGGATAGATAGATAATTAAAACAAAAAACGTCTCGTCTAGGACAACACATTTATGACTTGGTTGCTGTAAAAGCTGTAAAAAACAGGCTGTAAATTTGACTTTGTGGTATTTTGTCTTAACTCTGACCAGAAATGTGGCCCTAATTTGCATTTTTTGGAAAGTGCATCATGAATTCGTAGAGAAACCATCATCTAACGAGCCCTTGAGTATACTGTTATGATCCTTGGATAAGACTTTGGACAAGATATTTCCACACGAAACTGTCACAAATGAGCTGAGTTTTCCACCACTCTATAAATGAGACTTTAGTTTTAATCCGTGTTCATTCTGGCCAGTAATTTGAAGTTATTCAGTGCGAGCACATAACACCGAGAGGTAGACCCAACACAGTGTATGTTGGCCGCCGTAGCTGGGCGTTTAGGTGTCGGGTTTCCTATAAAGTCTTAATGAGTTCATCAAAGTTTTTTTCAGCTCCAAAACAACTATACAAGAACTGTCTGGAGGTTTTTTTCCTGTGTTTGCTCGCAGTGCAAGATATTAGATAGACAAATATAGACTACACACCGAGAACAAAGATTTTTTTGGACTATTTATGACCATAAAGTTGGCGTTAAATGTTCAAACGTGGCTGATTTCATTCAGAATGCCATGTGGGATTGTTTCCACTTTGTCACTTACGAGAAATACTAATAAAGAAGTTCGGCTACATTGCTCGGTCTGCGCTGATAATGAAACAACAGTATCTCTCTCTCTCTTTTTTTTTTCTCGAGATTACATCTGCTGAGCTCGCGCTCTCCACTGGAAACCCAATCAACATAATAACTCCGTTTTTTATTAATGAACGAGAGGATAAGGTTACACATATCCCCTCTCGGGCTGCGGCGCTGTCTGTTCGCAGGATAACCGGACTTGATCGAGCTACTTTTAGACCCCCCCCCTTCCACTTCCACCACCACCCCCCAACCCAACACTACACACATACACATACACACACACACCTCTGTCTTTTTTTTTTCCTCAAGCAGCATCAAACAAAGCAAACGTGCTTAACAAGTAACCGAAAATCAAACAAGACGCACAGGCCTACCTTTCACTGCCCAGTCGTAAAACAGACCATTCAACAGGACAGTAGTGTCATCTGGGATGTTTTGGACAACTCCCTGAGTAATTTACTTAAGCGATATTTTTCCTCTCTGTGCTCTCCCGACAAGCTTCAGGATATCTCTTCAGCTTTGGAGCAAATAGATTAAATTATTGATGGTGGAAGTTGCATGGATGAGGTAATGCACTCCCATGGCTGCACGGCTCCTTTGGAGATCGTCTGAAACTGAAGTTGTCGCATGCTGAAACGCCGCAGCAGCAACAGCGGCAGCAGCAGCAGCAGCAGCAGCAGCACGGGATGAGAGACCTCTGGAGCTGAAATGAGGAGCCTCTTTGCAACTACAGTAACTTTACTACACAATGACGCTGCAACATGTGACCTGCCGCTGGCTGGCTGCTCGCCACCAAACTCCTGTTTAAGCAGCCCCGAGGCGGAACTATTACTGCGCTTTCAGTGTGCATTATCTGCTTTTGTTTGTCCGCATAACGTGCAGCCTGCATCCACACCATAATGTCTGGCAATTTATAAAGCACAAGCGAAACCTCTCCTCTTCCGTATTTTCCTCACTCAGGCCAAAGAGGTGGCGTATTATTTTTTTTTTTTTAAAGGTTTTGCGTAACAGCGCGTCTCCACCAAGTCGTGATACACTGCGTGCCATTTAAAGATGGCCTATTTGTGTAAAATTAGATATTCAGGGAATTAAAAATAAGCATTTCCTGTGCTGGTCTGCAGATAGCGAGGAGGCTATGTGTTTTATATCAAAATAAGCTTGAAGAAAGGAGGTGTTTGAGCGTGAAGTAGGCTGTATATTTTCTCACCATCTAATCCATTTTAGGCAGTATGAGTCTTCCTTAATCTATTTTCTGCATTCTTGCTTTAGCCCAAGAAGATTCTCACCACCTTATCAAATATTGTACTCCATATAATGTGTGATTTTTGAGTCATTTAGACCCCTGAATATAAGCTGATCATTTTGCAGCTGTAAAATGTGTGTTAAAACAATTGGATGGCAACAACAGGCACTTGGGGCTAACAAAGATGTGAACTTATTGAAAACAATTCTGCTTCTCTTTGCGTTTAAAGTGAGCCATCTCTGCAACAGATGGATGACTCCCCTGCAAGTGCTCTGCAGTGTAGTAACCAGCTTTCACAGGTTATTATTACCAAATGTCAGCTAAACAAACACATTTAAATTATACATACACAGAGCTTACTTGGAAAATTAAACCGCTTTGCTTCTTGATACTCTGTGTCCCTCTCATCGGGAACAAGTCATTGCCTTTGTGATGCAGAATTCAAATAAAAACGTCAGTGGAGCCACAACCTTTCAATGGGTGATGAACGTTTGGAAACTCCACCTCTGATGAATACAAGAGTGAGTATAATGGGGAAATAGCAGCTCATTATCCTTGTGACTTGGCCCTGGTCCAGTGCAAAGATTTATTGTGATGTGTTTGCTATATTGCCATCATGATTCTTCCCTGCACAAGCTTATGAGCTGAAGAGCTCTTGTTTGGCATGTAGCAGTATGGGAGTGGATGCTCACACCTGCTTAATGAGTCACTCCCACCTCCAACACTCCCAGGGACATGCCAAGATAGATATAGCCCTCCCTGAAGGCTCACAGGAGGTGAGGGCAAACTCTGGATGACAAAGAGTTGCATCAGCAATCACTGAGCGACATGACTCCAAAGAGGATAAAAAAATGCACACTGCACAAGGGGGCTGTTCCAAACAAGTAATTCACAAATAAATCACTTGGCATCTCATTAGAGGAGCAAAAACAACAACATGGTCTCTCTCATTTCTGCAAATACAACACAACTGAAGGTGGCGTATGAAGAGAGGGCTTTTGGCTTGCGTGTGTCTGAAGTTTTATTGACTGAATTTCTGAATGAAAATAACAAAATGTCTAATAAATGGGAGCAAAACAGAGTTGTGAGCTAAGTTGGGATCTGTTGAACTCATCTGACGGAGGGTCAAAGACAAGCATGACAGCATTGGCCAGTTTTAAGACAACCAGGAGTCTGTCATGGTTAAAAACATGAGAACATTTGGGTCTCCTCACTCACAACCTTTTGCCTATTTGTGCAGCTGAAGAGAAGAAACAACCACCATGAGCTGACAACAGGACACACTTGTATAACCTTTCAAGGCTTCTCTTGCCAAATGCATCACGATGCTGACAGGTCCGCACTGCCGAAAGCTTCACTTAACAAGTAGAGTTATGCCTCCTTGTGCGAGAGAGGAACTGTGTAACATGGATGAAATGACATTTTGTGAAATGTCATTTTCACTGGGGATAAAGGAAAGCGATGAGGGTATTTTGATCAAAGTGAAATTGCATTGCTCCTTCCAGAAGAAAACACGTCAACTGAGAGAAAATTTTTTTTTTTTTTTTTTTTGTCTGAGGTTGGATGACGTCAAACAAGACGAGGGCACGGTGGAGAACAGTTGAGACAACTCCAGACTGGTAAACAGGTAAACTCAATACGGGCCTTTTATAATCAGATGCCGGAGTGATGAGTTAATGTCATCCCTCCTGTGATGACAATAACCTTTATTGTAATCATCAGGCAGACACAGAAGACCAGTCTTCTAAGCTTCACATGCACTCTTCCTTCCACATCCTGATACAAGCTGATACATTATGTCTATAGTGGCATAGACTGCAAATCACTCCATACCCTATTAAGCCTCCCTCTGTCTCAGTCTGTCTATCTGTCTGTCTCTTTTCTTAGCTTATGCCTTCCCCTCTCCTCCCCCTCCTCTCCCTCCCTCCCTCCTCCCACCCCAATCCAATATCACCACAGCATCAATAACCTTTACATGGTTCACTGCTGAAGGAAAACACAGTAATCATGCCACAAAATTACTTGGAAATGCTGAAATATTTGCTCCAACTCAAAAAAGAAGACATTTTTCATCTGCAACACAAAATTAGATGGATATAAATCCAAATTGGTGTCTTGAATTTGCTTCTTGCTTGGTTTAATATGACATATCCTGCCTCCATGTGCAACAGATATGTCTTTTTTTTTAAACCAAGTATGGACAGAGATGATACATTTTGCAAAATGCAAAAATCAACCAGTAAGTTTGTCCAAACATGACTCACTTTCAGTCTGTCAGACACTCAGGAAATACAAATGCATTCGTTTTTTTTATTTCGAGAAGTTGCTTGGATTAACTGATGTGCAGCATGTTCACATGCTGAGAGACACACTTGAATGATTTGCCGGCATGATCGAACATTTCCTCACACACGCACGCACGCACACACACACACAACCAGCATCATTAGTCCTAGTAGTCCCGCAGTGGTCCGACATATAAGATGTCTGTACGGTCAGAACAACGTATTATCAACTTATCGTTGCCTTCATTACTGTAAAATCACAATGATGCCGCTGTGACGAAAAGCTGATAATTAAAGGTTCGGAATAAGGTTCGTGGCTTCGCCTCCTGCCAGAACTTGTTTAAACAAGCCTGCTAATTGGATGAAGGTGTTGGTGATGAAGATGATGGTGGTGGCGGTGGTGACTAAACCACCAGCAGCGACGGCGGCGGCGGGCGATGTAGCCTACATTCCCATAATGATTAAGATGATTAATTTTCGCTCTAAATATATCGTGACGCCCGCCCGGCAGTGGGTCGAGATTTCCGCCATCTATAGCCCAAAATAATAGCCTATTTATAATTTATATTATACTACTGGCTCGAACAAATAGACAAGTTATTGCATTTCATGAATGAAAACGTTGTGGCAAAGTGGGCAGGCACAACCAAATAAATCGAGTTTTAGGCTATTTAAAAGAAATAACCACTATTTAAATTAAAATAAAATTGAACGTCCTTTGTTGAAAACCAGATTTCGACAAAACCTTTTAGCCCCCAAAGTGCATGAATTGAATGAAACGGAAAAAAAGACACACAAAGGCCAACATTTAGACTATGAAAAAAGCAGCACACACTCTAGCTGTATAAAACAATGTAGAATATTATTAATGTTAATCCTTATTTCTGCAAAATGCATTTCTTTATTTTTTCGTTAAATAAAAAGGCCTTCTAAAAGAATTTCATCTGATTTTTGCAATAAAAACCTACCATCAGGTTTGTTATTGACGCCCACCCCAACTCTGCAGAGCTGAGAGTGCAGAGAGAGAGAGAAAGAGAAAGAGAGAGAGAGAGAGAAAGAGAGAGAGAGAGAGAGAGAGAGAGAGGGGAGATTCTCGGTAAAGATAACACACGCGGAGACGCACGCACACAGTTGCGAGCGCACGCAGGCGCACGCCCGCACACAAACACACGCAACCCCATTTATGGACTGATCCGCTGACGTACATTGCAGAAAAGTGCTATAAAAAAACCTTCATACATACAAAGTGTGTCGTGCCACCCCACAGACCCCTCCTAACCCGCCTCCGCTCATCCCTCCTCCTCCACCCAACACGCCCACGCCCACACCATAATCCCACGTCTCAGTAGAAAAAAAAAATAAAAATACTGCATGGCCAGAAAATAGACATTCTGCAAGGAAAAGATTATTTTTATAAACAAAATACAACCGAAAAAGATGCTGCAATAAAAGAAAGCTAACTCTCTTGTGGCATCTATGAATAAAAGGCCAAATATTTATTTAAAATATCACATTTTTCCGATAAACTAAAATGCTTATCGCTTCGTAAGATAAATTATTGATTGATCACACTTTGTGCAATAACGGGTTTCTTTTTATTGATAAACCTGAATCATGGCTGGTATAGTTACTACGCAGCCTTTATTAAATAGCATTTTTTATGAATGCCGGGCAGCCTAATAAGTATTATGATCTATTATGATTTCACTGTCATATAAAATGAGTAGTAATAGGCTATAAAATGCAGAAACAGATCTTCGCGCATTGCATTGCTGTGTGAAAAAAATACTGAAAACGAAAGCGGATAAGTCACATAATTCAAATGCAATCAGGAATTTACTGACACATTCGTTTTAGGGTATTTATTTGAAAACGCAGCCTGCAAGAGTCCTGGTTAAAACAAGACTGCCAGTGGGCGTTGGGGCTTTTCTCTTCTCTTGCAGTTGTTTGCCATGCAATTGCTTCGTCTTGGATCAGAAATCTTAAATCTTTGACCAGAGGAAAAAAAACGGGAGAGGGGGAGTGAGTGAGAGGAAGAGATGTAGAGAGAGAGAGAGAGGAAATAGACAATATCCACCGCTTTCTGCATCGGTGCGAGACGAATTTTTTAGGCTACAAGTCCTTCAGGAGAGCAGAAAAATAAAATCCCAGAGCAGTTTTGCGTGATCATCATCTATATCTAACAGTCTCACGTGATACATTTTACGCGTGCCTCATTATGAAATAAAAAAAGGACAGAGAAGGAACAAAAAATCGATTCCTCCCGAACAATTGCATATCAAGCCATCTTATCTCCCTCCATCACATTCAGCCATAACATCTGTCAGTAGACGCACTTTGACCACGCCCATCTTTATTGTAATTTTACACAGGAATAATAAAACAATTTGTATAGGCCGTACTGTAAAGGAGACCTGCTTTGGCAAACCCGGCAAATCACACGAGTCAAAGCGATTAAGAATTATTCATCTCTCTTTTTTTTTTTACATTATTCATCCGTAGTCTGCGTTTGACAGGTCGACACAGAGCCGTGTATGGACAAAAGAGGGGGTAGGGTAGCAGGTGAAGTGAAAAGCACCTTATGAATGAAACCGTGGAGCGGTCGTAGTAAAAACACAAGTGATTTGATGGCGATGACGGGAGGGGGGGCGATGGAGGGAGGGAGGGAGGGAGGGGGGGGTGGAGGGGTAAAGAGTAGGGCTATTTTTGGTCGATAACAAAATCCAGAGGGTTTGACATCAAGACAAAACATGAATGCAGCAGACCAAACAAGAAAAATAAGACAGATAGA
>JAQNCA010000001.1:11508684-11523523 GCA_029783725.1 Acanthurus tractus
TGCAGTTGCTAAGCAACACCCACCTCCAACCTCTCACTCTGTCCCATTGGTCAGCAGGAAAAACGCACAAGGAGCCCCATTGGCTAAGAGAAAGTTAATAAACTTTAGCCAAGACCTGCCTCCCTGTGTGCGCACACACTCTCTCTCTCTCTCACACACACACAATGAAGAGATTCTTGTGAATGAGAGCATGAGAGGGTGTCAGTGCTTGCGCAGTACAGTGCTGATATATGCATTGAGCTCCTGAGCTAAAAATAAAGATCACACTGAATGCTGTGCCTCTGAAAGTTGCAAGACTGAATTCAAAGTGACAAGTCTCCCCAGATAGAGCAATGAGGTCCCACCCTCATCACTGATCCAGGAGGTATTTTTTGACATCATTTTTGGTATAAAAATCTAATAAAAACTTATTGCTCACTTCTTCACATTTGAGCAGGCTAAAAATGTAACAGGAAAGCCTGAAATATCTTTGAAATACACGTAAAAAGTGGTATTTAGCAGTAGTTTCCAAATGACCCCCAGTTGACTTGAACTTGAGTTGTATATGTGCAAAGTTTGTCACTGGAGAGGTGTTTTTACATTCCTCAACTGAAGGGGGAGATGTCTGTTTACTTCACCAAAATCTGAGATTCAGACGTAGCCTGGGAAGCTTTATTTGGTACGTCACAAATTTCGAAAGCCAATCACAGGCAAAAAGCAGGAAAAACCTTCAGCACTTAGCAGACTTGTCAGTACAGAGAGTGAGAGTTTGTATTAGCACACACTGATGATGTGTCAGCAACAGCGAATTACAAGCTAACAAGCTTACAAATAACATAAACAAATAAGGAGCCATTCTGATACGTCTGCTCGTTGATCATTCTGGTGCATAAGAAACTCCGATTTGAGTTAAGAAACCCAAGGTACTGAGGCCTGAACATGAAAGGCCATATCTCTCTAAAGCTAACTGTTAGCCATCTTGATGCTCACTGCTCTTTCACCATTAAAACTAGTAAAGCAATCACTGTAAGCAGGAAACGAGGCCATGATTGATCGACCCAGAAGTTTTCAACAAGTGAGACAAAAAAAATGTGATTCCAGCTCCTTTTCAATATTTTTTAAAAACTGTTTATGGAGGAAAATAATTTTTAACAAAGTATGAATCACATCTAAAATGTTTCTGAGGAGAAACTTGAGATCATTTATCTATTACACTTGTGTGGAGGGTGAGAACGGCTGTGCTCTCAATAACTTTTTTTTAAAAGTCATTAACTGGAGATCACAAGTTAATTATTTTGTTATCTCTGGGAAACAAGCTTTGTTATATAGAGATAACAAACCGGTTATCACGTGTAAACAAAAGGTTGTTTCCTCTTATTACTTATACTGCTTATCAGAGAGTAAATGTTTAGCAGTGCCATGTGCCATGCCAGCATGCACAGATGGCGTCTTAACAACTGTAACATAACTGCAGCAAACAGAAGCACAACGTCATCATTGCTGGTGTGTATTTCTGGATAAGCTGACGTTACCTTCCCCTTGTCACAGAAGATTTTAAGAACAACATTGCGTCTATATATTTCCATTTGATATTCCTACTGGTCCATTGTTCACTTCTGCCATGTTCCTCTCATTTGTTATCTGATGCATTGACTTGTTTTAGTTAAGTGCTTTGTTCTGGAAGTGAATCAGTTTATCCAATGCTATTTTGGGTGATAATGTTTGCATGTGAGGTGGCTCTGAGGAGTCAAAAAACACTCTAAAAGGCTTTTGACAAAGGGGAAGATGCAAAAAAAATGAAGGAAACTTTATTGATGGACAAAAAATTCGAAGTCACTGTGTAGTCTAAATGTACTTGATACAACATGAGGCTGTATTTATTCATTAAGATGCAACAATTTTGTAATGGCAAAGGCTTTTACTTCCCAATCATTTAACTTTGCCCTGGCAGCTGCAGAAATAGTACACACAGGCAAAGTTGTTCAAAAGGCTAATTAGATTTAGATTGGCCTACCTGTTTTTGTATATCTAAATGTAAACCTTGACTGAATTATTGGGCAACAGGGATTGTGTCAGTGGTAACATGTCTTTTAAGGCTGAATGTGGAGTGTGTTTCTGTAAAAAGTGAAATACTTATCATGCAGAATCTTTGTGACGCATTAGTAGAGATAAATAGCATTCCTCAAGGAAATGGCTGCTTTCTCAACAAGAATGTTATCTTTGTGATTTTCACTCCCAGGTCAGTTCAATTTTTTTGTGCCATTGTAGTTTTCAACTTGCATGAGGCCTTTCTGCATCACTTATTTAATGCTGGAACATCTTGTAACCCACACATCACTGCAAACTCCATTCAGACTCAACATCAATTACACACAGAGCAGATAAAACATTTCAGGAAGGGATTTATTATCAGAAACCACAGAAGATTGTGTTGCAAGCAGTTTGATTGAAAATATTAAAAAGAATAGAAAATAAAACACAAAAAGCTCAGTGAAGAACAGTTCTAGTTTGTTTGTTTTTTTAGTCTTATCTCCATTTAAGGTCATGTTTACTCTTCCTATGATATTAGCTGTCCAGGAAAATGTCACCTGCCAGATCAATCATTGTTTAAGAGAAAATTTTTAAGTATGCACGGAATGTATGTAAAACACAGCCCCCCCTTTTTCAATGTCTCAGTGTGTATGTAAGTATCAAAATATATGATAAAATATAAAGGAAGGCTCAGAAAAGACAAAAAATTGTCCTCAGACTATTTCAAGAACAATCTAAACAGATGAGCAATAATGGTACAATGTTTAAATACAGTCAAGTAAAATCTTTAATGCAAATTAAGGCCAAATCAAAAGGCAAATAATACAGTTTACAGTACATTTCACCTTTGTACTTGAGCTCCATGTTGGAGAGACCTGCAGCATGGAATGGTGCCTCTTAGGTTTTGAGAGACTATTTTGAAAAAAACTGATTGAAAAAGGATGAAAAGTGAAAATGATCATTAAGACAAAATGACCCGACTGAGGCACGGTGCTGCTCCTCATTACATTTTCCCTCACAGAAAACTTTGAAGCAGCTTTTTATTGTTTTCCAAATGACGGCACTTTCAATGACTGAGTGGATGTCAAAGGGTTGGGTGTTCCTGTTTTTGTTTACATGTTATTTGAACACTCGCTGATGCGCACTGACAAACGCTCCTGTTTTTGGTGTCAACATATGTATGCAAAAAATCTTTAATTTTTAAAATGTAACTAAGATCAGGCTTTGCTTTAATGCCAAAGCTTAGCCTGAAGTAGGAACAGACCACAGCAACACAGCATCAACATTTTAGAGATGGACTATGTGACTGAGCAAGTTCATAAACTGCTGGTGGAGTTTGAAAACAAGTAGTGAAGAGGCAAAAGCTAACAGAGGTGATCAACCTTATGAAATTGGTATTCCTGTTGTATGGAATTAACCTTAACCTCTGAAGAAGCCTTTGGTGTTTTCTTTATTTTTACTTTTTATCAATTATGAACCCAAAATTTTAACTTTCAAAGTCACTCTTAACTTCTTCCTCCCTCTCGTTTCCCTGTGTGACCCTGACTCTCGAAACTGCAACCTCACCCACTTTACAGTTTTACAAAAACTAATGCACCAAATTTCCTTAAGTTGAAGAGTTTCTACCTGCCTTTCTCTAAGAAATATCTACTAAAAAGGTGAAGCTTTTTCTTGCTATCTAAATGCAGCAGTTTTCCTTTGAGATTTCACAGGGTGCTAAGTGCTCTCACAAGGTCCAGTTTAGCCCCTAACTTTAATATTTGAGGAAACAAAACTCCCCATGAAACTGTTTGTTTGTAAGGAAGCAGAGATGTTTTCAAGCAATTTGATTCATTTGTGTTGAATTGTCTTTGACAGAAAGCAAATTTATGCAGCAAATACAATGATTCACAATCAATGTGCTAATGAGAAGGATCCTCTTTTGGAAACATCATTCACAAACACAAACCCTTTCTGCTGCAATAGCTTGAAAATGCTTCCTGTTTTGTTTGCCACTTCCAGATGAAGACACCATGACGCTGCTCAGCTCAGCTGACTTAAGCCTCTTGGCCCAATGTTCCAGTCTGCAAACCTGCTGCTTGTGTCAGTACTAAAACTTTGTGCACTCCAGTCTTTGTCTTGTTTTGAATAAGGTTTGAGGGATTTATCACTTTTGAATGGTCTGGTTACCATCTAAGTTGTTCAGTCTTTAACACACATCTTCAGTTTCTCTCAAACTTTCAGTGGGTGGCCTCAGGTTGTGTTTTCAGATCGTTCTTAAACATTTTATGGAATTGATTTGAATTTCTTCTGAACCAAGTTTTAAGTGCATGTTTTGAATTAAACAAAAAGAACAATTTTCTCAATACAATTCTTGAAATTTTTTTGTATATTGCACCAAAGCCTGCTTAAAATTTATGCTATTGGGGAGCAATGTCTAATAAAAACGAGTCATTCAAGAACTGTTTGTGTTGAATTACGAACCTGTGTTGAATTTCTGTTCTTGTTGGAGAGTTTACCAAGATAAGCATGGGCGACATGGATTTTTTGTTCTCTGTACCATTTTCTACTAAAAACGACAAAGAGACAGTTGATGTTTGTGGACAAGAACACTAGCTTGTCAAGACATTAAAAATATGAGACCAAATCAAACTAAGGAACACAAAGATATGTATGTTAAATCAGACAGCAGCTTATGCAAGGGAAACAGGCTCAGAGCGGAGACTTTCATGATTAATGGCTTATGTCCAATAGAAAATGTGAATTTCTTGCTGCCAACTTGCTGCTCTGCATGTCATAGAGGTTAATTGTAATGATGATAATATTGCTCACTGGTGTAGTTGTGCTTTAACCCTGAGGAGGTCAGCTAAAAACCCTCTTTGGCTTACTCTCCATGACTGTAAAATGATTGTTCAGACAAATTGTTTGGAGAACGAGAGGTAAGAAAGTGCAACAAATGGTCCTGATAATTTACTCACTATTGTAGCAGCCCTGAAGCAGTGCCCAGTGTGCTAGTATTGTGACCACAGGAGTGTAGTGGGCAGCATGTGGGTGTATCGATGCATTTGTTTACGACTACTTCAGCGTGTTAAAAGGCTGCACCATATGGTGTGCCAAAAGAACCAATAAAATGTGTGTGTAGAGTCAACAGAACTTTAATCCAAATGAAAAACCTGCTTATTATTATAATGGTTGCTTTACTTGCAGTTTGATTATCATTGTCCAGAAATTCAAAGGTCATCTTGGGATCCATAGTGCTGGAGGAGCAAAGCGTCAAAGATTTAACAGTTTTTTGAGCAGGTTCTGGTGTGCACTGAAGTGGAAACATGCTCTCTTAAAAAAATTGGGCCTTGGCCATAGTGTAAGGGATTTGCTGTTGCAGTGAAACACAGATTTCTCCTGATGGGCCTCCTTCTTTAATATTTCTCTGAGTTAGTCCACCAAAAAACATTTAATCACCTACAGTTAATAGAAATAAAACAAAAATGCAGCAATAAAATAAATTCCATCTGATTAACAATGCATATTCGTTATTAACTTTTGAAGGATTAACATGGTCCCAAATGGACCTTTAACCTGTAATTATCAGCCAAAAGCTTGTCTATTTCACAATGCAGACTTTGTGTGAATCTCATTGTTTTGAAATGGACACTACTAAGTGGGGGAAATGGAATGTAAACCTTCCTTGCACCGATCAGGTTGCTATATTTGAATAAAAACCTGATGAAAGTTGCTGGTTTTTTGCTTATGCCTGGCACAGTCAATCAGCACTGATCAAAACTCAACTAAACAGTCTAATTTAGTTTTCAACTTGAGGGAGTCTTTCAGACTATAACTTAGTTGCTTATTTGTTCACAAATATTAAACAATTAAATAAATAAATAATTACTTAGGTTTCCAAAGTATCCAGAGACTTTAGCGAGGAAACTTTTAGGCACAACTTGTTTAATTAAAATGTATAACAGAATTACAAAGGTGCCTTATCAAAACACAAATATTTGAACAATACATATGAGGCTCAGATTGGATGACAATTCTACAGCAAACTATATTATGTTTCTAGTATCTTGTTTTTATTGTCTGTCATAAAAATATTACTCCTGTCTACAAAGTAAATACACTTTATGGGTTTATTGGTCCAAATGTCACATGATATGAGAAGTATGGCAGCAATGCCACTGTGTTACTTTGTGGTTTGTTTGTGATTTTGTGAAATGTTTGCCATCAGAATGAACATCATCTCTGCAGCTGACATAGTTTCAGTTAAATTGATAGAGTTGTATTTAGGATAAAACATTTTACATTGTCATCCCATGAAGTTAGCAAGGAGACAAAAGGCTCATGTGTGGAAACGTCAAGGTTGAGTCTCATGCATTGACTTTATAGACACTTAACAGCTGACAGTTATGATGTTTGTTGACCATTTGATTAATGGAGCCTCTCATTATTTCTGAGACTACATGCAAGCCTTTGGCCACCCTCAGTTTTTGTTCTTGGAAACATTTAAAAACAAGCTATAATCTTGTGAAATTTCATGGCTTTTTGCAAATGCCAGTATTTGTACTAAGCCATTTTAAAAATGCTTATGTCATGTCATGTATGCCTTGTATGCAACAACAGTGCCACAATAAATTCACTCCTCCCTAAATAATGCTTTATTTCGTACTAAATCACTAATAAACATTGAAGCAACTTTGGCATAAAATAAGGTAAAATTGCAAATATGTAATTACATAGAACTAAGATGACTTGTTTCTTTAAGTTGTATTAAACTGCAATCTGTAGTGTTGAAGACATTTTAAATTTAAACTTTATAGTTTTCTTGCACATATAAACTTTACAGTGTTTCAGTGCAGCTATGACATGCATTATTATTCTGAAATGTACTGCGTTTTATAAATAGACCAGAATCCAAAGATTTTACCTTTTGTCAGTCTTGAAGCTTCTTTTTTTAAAGTGAGGGAAACATGGTGCTCAAAAGCATCACTCTGAACCCTGTGAACTCTGTGTTGAAAGGAGAAAGGTATAACTTGTTCAAAATCATTTAAAAAATTCAATCATTTTGTTTGTGTGCCATAGGTGAGTTATTATTCACTCCCTTAACATTAAATTAGATATTTTTATAAGAAAAAGGGAAGTGACTAGGAAAATATATATGAATTCTTTCATTTAGAACATTTTCTTGCTGAATTGGAATTGAATAGGAGTAATCAAGAATGTGTTTTTGACCTCCAAAGAATATAAAAATATCTTGTCACTCCAACCTCTCCATGTCCAATTGTCCAAAATGAGTTCAAGGACACAGAAAGGCTGTGAGCAGAGTACCATAAAGCTGGGGAGGAAAGAAATGCTTATAATATGGGTTTGCTCACAATGAAGGTCACTGAGTGCATTTACACAAGTTTTATGTGTAAAGCAGTATTATGTAGAAATTGGTATTTTGTGCAGTTTGGCGCCCCCACGGCTTCTGACTGCAAGACCTCTGTTGTAAATTCAAGTTGCACATTTCTGCAACGATATTTGGATTTTTAATGTGTGTGCTAACTACAAACAAACCTCTGCAGTGTTATAACAATGTAACTGTCTGAAAACGTATGTGTTGAAGTGGAAGTGGAAGTCAGTACAAGTATTGCACTCAAATAAGAACATCAGCATGCCAAGCTAGCATTACCTGGACCAGAGACGATTAGCTGCTAACACCTGGCTATAGCACAAAACACTAATCTACTATTTGATATCTACCATTTTGTTAGCATGAATTCTGCCTTTTTTTGCTGCTTAAAAAGACAAAAAAAAAAAATCCAGATTCTGTCATTTAATAAACAACCTAGCTTTATGTATCTTGGGACATCATTTTTTTAGCCACAAACATGGAAGCTGGAATAGGAGTTGAATACTGACAAACAGCTAACACCTATTACTTATAACATGTTTGATTAATGCTAACAACTGATTGATATAAGAGAATTAATCCAGTATTTTTGCACAACTGTATAACTTAATTAAAGGGCCTAGTGTGTAGGATTTAGTGGCATTGAGCAGTGAAGTTGCAGATTGCACAGGACTGAACATCCTTTCCAATCATCCTTCCTTTCCAAGCATGCAGGAAGGCTTCAGCAGCTGAAAAACTCATAAAAACACAAACAGCTCTCTTTGAAGTCGGTGTTTGGTTTGTCCATTCTGGACTTTTGTTGAAACATGTTAGGTACATATTGCACATGAAGAAACAGTGCATGGACCTGCTCTTTCTATATTTATCAAAAGACTGATTCTAAGGTAATGAAAATACAACATTTTTTTACATTTTCTTGTGATTATACACTATACACTGATGGGAACATATTTATAAATTATATATTCTATTTCAGCCATTTTCTACAGATAGAAAAGACTAAATTCTACTCACTGGACCTTTAAATCACAGTGTCTGCATCACATTATGAACACCATTACATTCATGGCATTTCCTGCAGAGGTGTGGTGGGGGTGAATGAGGGGGCTAAAAAAGGAAAAATGCCAGCACATAAAGGAAGTGAGAACACTAAATGCAAAGGTGAATGACTGATTTATACACTACCCTAAATATCAAAATGCAATATTTAGCAAATGTGAGTCAGACTTCAGACAGCACACCGAGTGCGGAGACGATGATAAATAGCCCTTTTCTGTGGCAGAGGAGTTGTCCCCAGCAATAAATGGCAGCAGAGTTCCTTCAATCACATATTTTTGGCTTGTAGGGGATTAATACATGCATGAGTTGCTATTTCTGGTGGAGGCTGCACTGAATTAGGGTCGCCTGGTTGCTGCTGCCTGTTTTTTATAGTGCGCCTTTTCTGGTTGGTGGAGCAGGGGAGTTTACGTCTGTTGACGTTTTTTCCTGCCCTGCTGTGGATCTGCATTTTCATGAATGAAGCTCAAGAGGGATTGGGAGGGTTAGATGCTAGACAGACAGAGAGAGAAAAACATTTGAGGGTGGGAGGGAAAGAAAGGCAGAATGGAGGAGAAGCCAGACTAACAGCTGTTTGAAGAAGAAGGGACAAAAAAATCTAGGGAGGAAAAAATAGATAAGAGAAGTGAGGAGTCGAGGATCGAAAGGGAATAAAAAAAGAACAAGATGAAAGGGGCAGTGGGAGGTGGCTGAATGAAAAATCATGAAGCTATTAATAAATGCATGTTTGTAAATGTAAAAATCCACACTATATTGTGGGAAAATTGCTTGTGTTTCGCTTTTTTATTGAGCAGTTCTACAAAGAGTTAATGCTCTTTCAACCCTCTCTAAAACCGGTGAAATTTGATTGGATTTGCAAGCTGCAGGGTGGAGCTATTTCTCATAACATGCTGCAGTGACTACCATTAACAGCTGAGGAGGCAGTGAGGGACTGACAAACAGTGTCAGGATGAGATCAGAGTAGTTTGTCTCAATGCTAAATAAAGCTTTATTTATTAAAACATCAGTGCTGTTTCAACTCTATTATTTAGACTCATTGTCATTTAGCAGCACTGATATTGCTGCATAACATGTACAGTTCCTCTACCAAGTGTGTGCAGGTATGTGTGTATATACACCATTTGAATATTACAGTGAAGCTATACACTGAAAATAAAATTGACAGGTTAGATTAGAAAAATGCAAGTGTGAGTCAGTGATACATAATTAAAGAAGATGCTCAATGATAATGATTTTATCAGAGTGATAAAACTGTGGCTGTATGATCCAAATAATGAGAAAATAGAGACTGTTATTCTAAGTCTAAATTAATAACATGAATAGGACGACAACTGCCACATTAACAGATTTTCACCACATGATTATTGTGCAATATGTGTGATATTCTTATAATAACTTATATATTACATATATATATATATATATATGTATATGTATATATATATTATTATTATTATAAAAGAAGCTACTGATCAAATTCATTGATAACTTTAAAGTTTATTTTGTTTTTTTCTACACAACTACACAAAAGCAAACAAAAGAAAAAACAATTACACTTAGTGAATTGTTTTGTTTTATGGCAGGTGTCAACAAGCCTCAGAGTTTGCTATCGCCAGCCACTATAACCAAGCAAGAACAATAATCATTTAAAAGTTGCAAATAAATTTTCCAAATTGCACAATATAATCAATCAAGACACCTCTCAATCAAACTATAAGGATGTTCACTTCACTACTAAGTGCTCAAAGCTTGTGCATGGACAGTATATGTGCTAAAATGGGACATGTGCTTGAACAACAAATTATTCATGTTGCTGCAACAAAGTGGGCTCCAACTACAAGCAATCATTCAACATTTTATGTAGATAATATTGACATAGTGTTTACATTCTTTTTATTTGTGCGTCTGGCACATTCAAATGTAATACTTAACAGTACTTTTGTATCTAGAAGTCTTAGTTAAAGGAAGGTTGTGAATTACCATATCATTTGTTTGCCCTTGATTAATCATGTGGTTAATAATGAGGATTAACAGATGTTTTACTTTAAGAGTGGAGGTGAAAAAAGCTGTTTTTAAGCAACAAATCCACTACAAGTTTTGTTGAAGGTGTGTATAATGCTGAATTCAACTAAATACAGTGTGGACATCTTTGTAAAAATATCTAAATGGTTGCAATAGTAAAAACAGAGTGAGTGCAGGCATTGACACTTTTGATAGGATGACTGTAAATGCACTGACAAAGCCAAATAAAGTTATGAGAAAATAAAAATAAAAGCCTAAACGAAAAAACAAAACAAAACATAAAACAGCTGGCTTTACTGGCTAGTAATTTATACAGAAGGGTGGGACAGACAGTCCACACAGAAAAACACTCAAAACTGAATGAAAGGAGTTCACTTATTGTTAGAGGTTGCAGGGAAACATTATAGCAGTGGCAACAAACTCCCCGGTGCTTTAAAGTTTCATTTCCATTGGAGGAACTCTGGTCATCTGGCAGAAGTATTCCCTTCAAAAGTTACATTTCCCACAATATGTTTCAATGAATTGTAGACCACCTGTATTAAATATCATTACAGCCAATTTGAACTGCAATATTTCACAAAGGTTTTGTGCTACATTTCCCCAAAGGTTTACTGTGTACAGTTTTCCCTGTATAAAACTGGTGGTGAGCATTCACATCATTTCATTATTCAAGGTTTGGCTTGGATAGAATATCTGAAGCACAACTATAAATCACATTATATTACATTTTAGACTTTTATTGTGTATTTTATTACTCTGGACAAGTCATCTCAGTAAAACTGCTAAAAACATGTTCAGCAAATAAAAAGCAACATGGCAAGGAGAGAAAATAGCTTCATGCAAAACAAGTGAAAATGTGAAGTGTATGGTGCAGTAAAAATCAACTTTATTGCTATTTATCTGTGCGTTCTGCTTTAATATAATATCTCTAAACATGTGTTTGGGCAAGTGTGATGGATTGAGTGAAAGGTGACAAGGAGAGAAAAACAAGTGAATGATTGAGGGGGGAGGGGGGATTAACAGGTCTGCAGGCTTTTGGATTAATGATCACAGTATGTTAGCAAGACAGGGGAGAGAGGACAGTACATTCACCTTTTGGCGATGGAGCAGCATGGCACAATGATGATCTTTGTGTGCACTCCCCTGTGACAGGATTTTTTTTTTTTAACTCATGATCAACACATCATTTAAAAAGCTGGCTTACATTCTGTTGCTTGTACTTACTTGATTTGAGTTTTCAAGTCAGTCAAAAGCTTAAGAACAACTTGAGATTTTTATGAAAAAGTTGCTTTCTTACATAAAAATTGTAAGAATAACCAAGGTGATACACCTCAGAGCCGAGACTTAAGGAGCTGTCACTGTGCAGAGTGAACAGATTTCTAATCAACTAAATGAACTGTGAGCTATCTTTCCTCAAGAAAAGGTCAGTCTGATTAATAAAAGTAAAAAAGAAAACTAAATCTCATGTAAAAATCCGAAAAAGATGTGCAGTGCAGTGCGACTCTTAATTCACACTGAACTGCTTGAAGACCAAGACACGCTGGAGTGTTTTGGGTCTTATACACAAACATCTTATAATCTCTGAACTATGATCCAAGAGGCTGTCTCTGGTATCTGTAACCAGGGGTTGTCATAGACTTTGTGTTAGTAAGTTTACAGTGTAACCAATTATAAGACATCATCACAGTAATTAAGTATTTTGGCCAGCTTTGGTTCGTGCTCAACTGTCTTTCATGACTTATATGTTATGAGGAGTGGTGCTGTGAGGTCATGCAGAGATGACAGTTAAAAATGAACTGTGCAATTTCACAAACCCCATAATACACACCGGACTGACACTAATGCCAAATACACCGTGCCTAACTGAGCTGATTTACAAGACACCTGACTCATATGTTTAACACACTGCAGAAATCATCTGAAATCCAGTTTTCAAATCTGTACGTAAAAAATAATTTAAAAAAACAACTGTTCTTTTAAAATTTTACATGCTTTCTGTAAGGGAACAACTTTCATTTTAACTCTGTGTTGAACATTTATTAAGAAGTCACATGACAAAAACATTATAACTGTATTCAACAGAAGAAGAAAAAACCTGCCTGGATACTCTTTATGTGTTACACACTTGGCGTACTGGAACTTTTACATGTAGCCTCCTGGCATTTATCAGAAAATTCTGACTGTACAGTGTGAAAGGGCAATGTTTGCTGTAATTTTGATCTGAACAGTAGAGGTGATCATATGTAAAAAGAAAAGCTGGGGTGAGAGGTAGACATGAGCTGGTGTGCAGCTGTGGCCTCTTTTCTAAATGTATAATATTTTCAAGATAAAACACACACATACACACACAAAAACAATCACAAACTAATGTGCTCAAATGTAAGAAAAAAACTAGCTACTTTAAAGCGTAATATTGCAACAGAGTACTTGAGCAGAGAGTTGAACATTGGTTGTGTAATGTAAAAAAGCAGATTTAGCTCTAGATTAATAAACTTTTACATATCCCACCGTATACAAGTTGCATGTAGCCACATTTAACTGTCAGTAAAGTCAGAAAACAATCAAACTCATGTCTGCTGTTTACTGTTGGAGTAATATTAGTTAATCTTTGCTAAGTTGCAGTGCATGATGTTTCATGGCTGAACTTAACTTCAAGTTAACATTTTAATAAAAAACTTTTTAGACTGTGTTCAAAAATGTTTGTAGTCTATCATCTGAGGCTGTGCATGTCAGAGGGATGAATGGGCGACTGACATTTCTCCCTTACCGCTTTGACACACAGTAGATTCATTCACTGCGAAGCCTCTCTCTCTTTCTTACACTCTGGCAGGGGGAGGGGTGAGACTGTCGCACGCATTTGATATTTGAATTAATTGATCGGAACGAATCATTTATATGTAATTATTGGGGTGACCTACCGCCTCTTTACTATATTTCTTACTCCCAGCACAGGATGATTAATGTTTCTGTAACTTTATGTTTTTTGTCTGTTTTTTCTCAATTAGTTTACTCAGGAGCTGTGTTATATCATTTCAGTTCTACTTTAAGAGGCATTTTCCAAGGAGATGTCTTCATCATGAGTGAACACCCGTTGCTGGAGCACCTGATAGTTTTGTTGGTCAGAGTTTTCCTTCATCAATCAAGCAAACTGAAATCTTTCCCATCAGTTTATGTGGCACTAAATTTTAGGGCTGGAGCAATTAGCAGATGGATTCTGAGACAGTGTAATGAGCATTTTGACTTTCTATATTTTTTTTTCAATAAACAACTACTTGCTTCATAAAAAATAATTTGCCACCAATTGTAATTTTCAACACTACCAAGTTTTCCAACCACTCACCAGTTCTGTGCATTTAACACTAAAAAGTCATCTGAATGTAAATGTAAACAAACAGAAGAACTAATAGGGTGACTGGAGCATGAGGACTTACTGCGGGGGCTAGTCAGATGTGAGAAAGATAAGACAGGTGCCAACTCGCTGCAGAGCCCAGCACTTTCTGCACCATTCGTCTGCTGTAGTTCCTCTTCAGTTTTGTCACCTTTCTGCAGCTGCCCTGCCCCTTCCTGGTCTGCCCAGACCACACCTCTCTCCTTCAGCACAAGTTGTTCTATTTCATGATTCTCCATATCTGCTGCAGCTGTGACCAGCCCGACCTCATGCAGCACAGAGAGGTTTCGACTGTATGCCGGCAGCAACTTGTTCACCATTCTGAAATGCAACGGGAAAAAAATAATATTGTGACTTTTGTTTCTGTGAAAAATTCCAAGTCACTTTGAGGTTAAAAGTGCAGTTTCTTCAGCTGCACTAACTAATATATAATTTTATAAAAACTTACTTCCGCATGCGCTTGTTCTCCTGATCCTGCAGTGCAGTGAGCTTGACCATCTGCTTGATGTGTTGCTAGAGATCATTTACCTGCAGCTCCAGTCTGTGGCCACGTAGGCCCTGTTCTAACACCTGAACAAGGGGGAGAGGTGAGGTCAGAGAGCAGAAATGATGAGGCAGCAGCCACTCTAACATAACAGCAAATTAAATTAGCACAAATTGGTGGGAAGAATGAGAGGAAACAAAAGGTGGATGGGGGTCAGGATGCTACAGAGACAATGCAAAATTCTGTTTTCCTCCATGTTTCATCAGAAAAGCTTTCTGCTCGGAGTAAAGGGAGGGGAGTTAAAAAAAAAAAGAAGAACTCTGACGTAAAGAAACTACGAAACAACAGCAGAGAGAACATTTGACCGATGGGTGCGTCATAGTTCTGGGTCAGTTCCTGGAAGAAAGGATAAGGAAGAAAAAAATAACATGGGCATGGTTTTAGGTAACTGGCTGCTGTGTGAGGGATGAGTAAAGGGTATTGATTTATTCTCTTCAGTGATCCACGA
>JAQNCA010000001.1:11543640-11563035 GCA_029783725.1 Acanthurus tractus
TAGTCACCCATAATCAACTGTGTTGCTCTTCTTTTTGACTGAAACAGTGTATGTTTTCGCTCTTTTCACCACAGAACTTTGCTCTTTTTCTCCATAGATCAAAATAAGGATGATGATTTTTTACATGTATGTGCGCTCCAACCAAATTTTACGGAAAACTAATCTGGCTGTGTGGAGGTCAAGGTTATTGAGCCTGCACTCTTCTTCAGTTTGTGCATCTTCTGGTTCTGGTGTTAAGCCTCTGGATGGATCTGAAGACTTGTCTTCTGTTTCAACCGAAAAGCCTCCTCACACTCCTGTCATGCTTAAAGAAGTGCTGCATTACTTAGATGTGCAGCCAGGTCAGGTATGTTTGCATCATTATTGTTTTTGCAGTTTTTTCAATGTCTGTATGATTTTTTTTTCTCTTTTTGTTAATATTTTTATTTTAAATGCATCAAAGATTCATTTTGACCAAATGTGAAAGTACTCAGTCAAAAGCATTTGTGTTTTAATTCTTACTTGTTGAAATTATTGCTAAAATAATAAATTCATACACTGATGTGTATTCCAAAAAACAGATATGTGACTAAATTAAATCTCTTGGACTGACTGCCTCTCCTCACTGAAGTTAGTGAATGATAAGGTTGTATCTGTTTTTTTCACAAGTAAAAACACTTAAATAACATCTACATCTAAAGATAACTATTGGAAATGACCTCTAACAATAATCATTCTCATAACCAAGCTGTTAGTTGCTAAGGTGTGTACTCTGTTCAAAAACTATGGAAGGACTTGTTATTAAAGCACACATGAATTAGACAGGGTGGCAGTAGCTTGGCTTTCGCTTAATGTATGTACTACCAGGACAGATGGGCATGAGTCAAAAGCCTTCTGGTGTGGCAGGCAGCATGGAGGGGAATGATGCCCCCCTCCACCCCACAATTAATGTACGGTAAGGCAGGTGGGGGCCATGGGTCAACAACTTAGTCAGGAATTGCGCCACTGCAGGGCTGTTGGCAGGACACAGGGTGCTGCGTCGCTCCTGCCTGAACTTTAGCACTTCTAAACTCCTCCGCTGCCCGCCCATTTGCCAACTGTCCCAAGACAGCTTGCCAATCAGATGCTATTAAAGAACAGTTTGATAGATTTTGTTTTTTTGTTCAGTACATGCTGTAGACCTCACTTAGTGTGATGTTCTGTGGAAACGCTGCACGGTAAGATTCAGAAGTCATGTTCTAAATACTGCTTCACTGCAGATGCCTGTTAATTTATTTATTATGTGATGACACATATGTGATGTTGCACTCTCACTTCTTCTATAACCACGGCAACATTATAACCTTATTAGTGTGCTGACACATAAGACATGTTCATATTGCTAAATTGTATCTCTGTAGAAACAACCACTTGTTCTTTCAGTCTCAGCCAGGCAATCACAAAGCTTGATTCTGTCATGACTCCCCGACAGAGCTGCCACTGAAGCAGTTAAATTTGTGGTGGTTAAGTGATAGTGTCAATAACAGATCAGATGCTGTGAGGAAGAAAAAAATACCCTTATTATCAGACACATGTCTACTAAAATCACTGAGGGCAGTGAGATGAATAATTCTTGAACGGGTATTGTAAAAAAATAACAGATATATAATTGCTCTTGTCAGCATAAGCAGGGTGTGTATGAATGGAGTACTTAAGCAATGATGGCAGTCAGAGCAAAAACTGCAGTTAAACCAAATGTGTAAATGGAGCCTTTTGGTGCCCTGCTGCCTCCTACACAGGACGTCTGGCTGCAAATGCTTATGCAGGTAGCTAATTTGCACTGTTAGCGTGCACTATATTTTCACAGTCTTACAAATAAATATCATGCTTGTTGGGTCTGGACAGATAGTTTGTTTTCTTTACTGAAAGCATACATTCATTTAGCAAAGAAATGCATTGCTCATCATTAACTAACTCCAAAATGTCATGCAATGGCTTTGAGACTTTTTTTTTTGGTTTGATGTGTTTTTGTATGGAACAACACACATGTAAGGTGTAAAGAATTAATTTTAGCCTCTGTGGCTACATGGCTCCCTGGATGTTAGTGTTGGTCAGCTGGCACACTTTTGTGCAAAAAGAAATACCTCAGCAACTTTTACAGGGATTGCTATGACATTTTTGCACTGATATTCATGTTCTCCCCCAGAATGAACCCTGACAGCTTTAATGATCCTACGACTTTTCATGTAGAACTTCCAGTAGTTCATTTTTTTTCACTTACACTGTTAAAATGTCTTAGCATCTAATAGAGTAATTGGCAAAAAATATAGACATCCACAATTCCCAAAAGATGTGCGGACTGACTCTAGTGATTGTCTGACTTTTCTTTCAGCACCTCTTTGTTAACTCTGTGTTTTCAGTGTGTTTAATACTTAATTGATACCAGCAAAACTAATGATATTACCCTTAGTTGCACTTTGTGTTTTGTCTTCATCAACAATATTAGTATGCTATTAAGCTAAATAAAGATACTGAGCATGCCTGCCAAACATCAGCTTGTTTACATTGACATTGTGAGACTGTTTGCATACTCATGATAGCTCTTAACTCAAAGCATTGATGTGCCTAAAAGCATCAGTACAGAACAACTACATGAACAAGACTCCTATAGCTGGGAGCAAGCATAATAAAACAGGGAAATATAGCAGATATTTGAAAGTACAAACAGGGATCCAGGAGAGGAAATAGACTTCAAGCCACACAGAGATTCAGTTAGAAGCTGCAAAAGTGTTGAGAGCTTATCACACAAAGACTTCAAAAAATGCCTGTCTCTCATCTCCTGCACAGACATGAGTTCAGTTGCAACACATGCTTGTTTGAGGGGAAGAAAGAGGGTTGTTGTTGGTTGGCTGTGGTCAGTGAGATGTCACTGCTACCTGCTTGAAGGCTTGGCCAGCTTGGACCTACTCTAGAGAGGGGCCATACCTCGGTTCAACTCTGTGCAGTTGAATGTAGGCAAAACACAAATCAACGCACCTTGATTTTGACTTGGTGTGGTCTAAAGTTCCAGTGGAAAAGTCCTATTAAAGAATGCCATTTTAGAAGGGGGCAAAATAGTGATTGTTGAGGTTGACGGGGGCAATTCTAAATCTAAAACAGTTTGATTGGCATGCATTGCAAAAAGAAAAAGAAGACAAATGAAAAGAAATACCAAGTTCAGATACCTAAAGCTAGATCATGACGTTAGATGCTTTATACTATTTAAGAGATGTGGCAAAAAATTAAGTTACAGTTACTTTTGTCAGTATTGGTACATTATCATTCAGCTACAAATATAAAATCAAAGTTGTTCTAAAACGTAGTTTTCTTGTATAATCTGTTCCACTTCGGTATTGAATTTATTATTAAAATTTTCCGTCAGATTAAAATATTTGCAGCTTAAAGTTATCAATGAGAGCTGGATGGACTCAACTAGACAGTCCACCAAAGCTGAACAACAAGCTAAAAGGTCACAGAGCTGCACATAGTTGATGCTCAGTGGGGTTGACAGAGGCTGCAGCTCCTGTCAACTACAGTAACTTACTGAATTTAGTTCTTACGTTAAATTAATAAAACAAGCTTATATAGAATTTTAAAACTTGCAGTTATCAATTTTGTAAAGTAACAATAGCCAATTTAATATTTTTTTTTCACATTAGTTTAAATGCAACCTCCTTTCAGCCTTTTAACTCAACAATACTCCTGATAAAGTAAAATAATTGTGTTGAAAAGGACGGAACATGAGGAGTCCTCTACTGGCGCAGGCTGCTTTTGTAGGGGACCTCCTCCAGAATAGATTGATGAGCCATCAGCTGACAGTCCAGGGGAAAAACCCTGTGCTGCTGTAGAAGGAGAAACGAGCTGCCTACTCTTACATTTCAGTCTCAGCACACTCCCCCTTGTGGAATTAATGAGGCCATAAGTGTTAAACCTCATTTTTTGGATCAGTGTCAGAGTTTTCCAACAATGAACTTATTTTTTAACAGGATTAGGCAGATAACAACTATTGGTTGGACATCTACATTGTCTACCTTGTACTTATTAATGCATGAAGAATATTTCTGTCATTTGCTCATATATTTTACTATTCTAAACAATCAAAGGTTATGCTACGATTGATGTTGAATAAATTTTTTACAGTTTTGATTCATAAATCAAATTAAAAACAAATCTTTTTCGGCACGCATATAACTATCTTGCTTAAATATGATCATTACCCAAGGCATCAGGCCAGTCAGCAAGTAATTTTGTCTTTAGGAAAGAGAAACAAGTAGAGTGTTAACTGTTCTTAAAACACCAAGGCGCTGGAGTTTTTAAGTCTCTAGTTATCATAAAAGTAACAGAGACATTAATGCCAGTTTATGCAGAAAGCAGGTGGTCGCCGATGTGGAGCTTGCACACCATAAATAGCATGAGCCAGGCTAGACTCACACTGACAATGGATATCTAGTACAAAAATACAGAAAAACAGGCAAAACACAAATCACGGGTGTTGTGGCTTGTTAAGGAACATGAAACACAGCAGACTTATTTGAGTGCTGCATCTTTACTTTCCCTGTTATTTGGATTATTTGGCTGTTATTCAGACACATGAAGAGGTAATCTGTTCTATGAATATCCCTAACCACAAAACATTTCACGACCGGATGCTATGTATCAATGTTTTGTTTTCTTTTTTTGCACAAGATGAGGTACAAGATGGAACACAGACTTGGAAATAATTGTTTATTATTATGTGGCACAAGAAAGTATTGAAACATCTGTTTTATCTATTGTTGCCACATTTTTACGTTAAATGTGGTTTTGTTTGAATTTATAGCTTATGGAGGTTGTCAGAGAGGAAAGAATCTTTAATGTTTAATGTGTGTTATCTTCAAGTATCTCCCTCCAGAGTGCTAATATCAGCACAGGCTTTTTTTTTTTTTTTTTTACCAGGTACTGAGTGTACTAGCCTGCAAAGAGGGTTGTAGGAAGGGTTAATATGATCTTGTCTCTTTAAATTAGCTTAAAGGTTTACAGCTGAATTTTGGGCCATCTGAAGTGAGAAATTATTCTTGAAGTTTTCAGTACAGGAAGTACTGTGTACTTTTATGGAAGACTTAATGTGCAATCTATAAAACATCTATTGTAAAATTGATAGTCAGAAAATGAATAAAAAATAAAAAGTGTGAGATACTCTCTTTTTGATCTTTGTCACCACTACTTCATTTGAAATCTATATTATTCCAGATAAGAAAAATCCTCTTTTGTGACTTCTCTTTGTGTTTCTAACTTATATTCTTAGTGTCAGCCAGGTGAAGCGCTGCTGTGAATACAAGCAAAGGTGTAATATGATCTTGTCTTTTCAAATTAGTTAAAAGCCTTGCTGTTGCTGTTGGGCCATGCAGCTGAAGTCAAGAAATGTCTTTAGGAGCACATATAAAAATACAAGGGAGTTGAACCTTGAAAACCTTGAATATGTTGCCTTTGTTTCTTTTGAAACACTTTTAAGAGTTTTCTGTCAGTCAGTGTCTCCTGAAAAGGACAATCCCATATATTAGTTTCGTAGCTGTTGTAAATAAACATATGCATTCAATAAATATCCCCAAAATTAATTTTAGTCTTTTAATTTCAATTTCAACTGTAATCATTTGTATATTTGTAGGTACTAAAACTAAGATTTTTAATTCTAAAACAGTAGAAAACATGTCTTTTATTGATATTTATTTGACAACTGACATGTTAAAGTTGTCAGCCATCCTTTAGGAGATGTTACAGTCTAGATAAACTCATCTGTGGTAAACAGCACACACAATAAACTGGAACAAGCAACAAATTATTTTCTCTGTTAAATTTGCCACCACAACCTCTTCTGGGTCTTCAGTTTTTTTTCTTTACTCTCCTTTTTTGGGAGCACTGAGTAGTGAAAGAGGAGGCTGGTTAATAATTGATCCTTGTAATTAAACACTCCAGCCAGGGATGCTGGGGCTGATTGACGGCCAGATATTAGGCCCTTGTCTAGTAAGGTTGCAAGTTTATTCTGAGGTTATCAGTGGCCAGAAGAGTCTTTCTCCCTCCCTGCCTCATTACTTTCATGAGTAGAACATTTCATAGTGGAGTGGTGGGTGGGGGTGTGGTGTGAAGACAGTCTGAGACTTCATTAGCCAAATGGGGTGCCTCAGTCTACAGAGCGCCAAATCGTTCAGCCTTGCTGAGCAGACGAGCCGTTTGTGGGTGCATCACCATACTGTCCTGTAGAGTTGTTTTAGTCCTTTCATTTTACACATTATTGAGCTTCAGGTTCACTTGAACAACAACTTAAACAAATAAAACAAACTTTCCCGCTGCTACCCGATGAGGTAGTGTCTGTTGTAGCTTCACTCAAGCAATCCTCCCTCCCGACCGCCAGACTATATTTGCTTACTTTTGCAGTTTTGCTACAATGCTTAGAAAGCTGTACATTGTACAATGTATCGTCCAATAAAGCTTTAATGTTCCCCTAAAAGTAAATAACTTTCCTAAATGTTGCACTTTATTAATGTTTGATTCAATTTGCCATAACAACATTGACTCTGAGTATGCATGTGCATGTGTGTGTAAGGGGGGAGAGAGAGAGAGAGAAAGAAAGAGAGAAATGATATGAGAGAGAAATCTCTTTACAGATGATGCATGCACATATCATCAAATAACAATGCAAGGCACAGGGGCAAACTGGAGATGAGTGCGCTACATCAATTTCTGGGACTTATATTTGCATATAGCTTTAATAAACTGATTGAAATTGTATAACCTATACTCACATGCATCCAATATTGCTTAACTTAGAAAAAAAGGCCCATCCTCCATGCTGAATTGATACTATTACAGCAGATTTTATTGCAGTATTTACATTTGTTCCTGGTGTGTGAGTGTGGGTATGCTAATCAGATACATGCCCTGTGGACAGCTGGATTTAGATGACTCATTCCTGCATCACATCTTCAATTGGTGTTTGTGTGAGGTCCAACTGCATTATCTCAGTGGTCTGTCTTTTAAATATGTTCAAGATAATAAGATAAACCATAGTCTAATTCCTGTTTACCACTGTTAGGGTTTTTGTATCATTTAGATTTATCGATTTATATTTTAATTCTTATTTTCAGAGTGATTTACTATTTTTTTTTGTGTTTTGGTATTTTACTTTTGTTTAACAGCCAAAAGGCAGACATAGTATTTATTGCCATGTGCTAGGTAAATACTTAACACGTTTTCAACTCTGTTTTTGCCCTAGAATTAAGTGATTCAGGGACATTCTCAATGCAACTCTGTAATTGTGCATTATTATACCTTGCTGCAGTAGATGGTTTGTCATCTTAGACATATCTTTCCTCTTGCAAGAAATTTTATTTTAACTGCAGTCTACTCTTGCTTTATCACCCCTGTCTACTGTAAAGCTTAGCCACACTTATGAGCTCAACTGACTGCCATATTGTAAACACTAGAGATGTGTGGAGATGCACGTGTAAGCAGTGATGTAGGTGAAAGTGCCCTGATCCGCAAACATCAGCCAGTACACACTTGCTTTCTGTGTAATGTCATCAAAGGTGCAGCCCATTGCACAAAAGCGATTTGTGAGTGCTGCTTACACACACATTGCAAATGGTGGCAGCATCACATTTCAGAAATGATTGTTGCTCTCAAACTGCAGATACATTTCGTTCTACAGGGCCCTCACTTGCTTATGAGCTGCATGCGGAGCATTTGTTTTCATAATTTAAACAAGACATTGTAAAAGGAAATGATCAAAGGATGTTTATCTTATTCTGCATGTTGAACATGTGGTGAAATGGCCCCTGACTCATATTTTGGCACGATGCAATACATTGTCATCTGGAAAGGTTCTGCATTGGTCAGTCCAACAGAATAAACCTGCTATTTACCTTATCATTGACACAGCAGAGAACATGGTTGTCTTTAACCTTTTAGTCATAAAATCATAAAGTCATAAAAATTTTATCAAATAGAATTAAAAAAACCTAGGCCTTGTGACTTGTTGAAACCAAAGGTGATTTAAAACAGGTGCCATGTATCCTCTCTCACTGATCTCCCTCAGCATGTGTTCATGCATCCAAATGATCTATGTAAAACTGTAGTTGCACTTTTTCTAATAAAAGTCAGTTGCAGTGACCTTATCTGTGTAACCAACATTATCTATATTCCCAGCAGCATCCAGACGAAGTGCTGTTGTTCTCAGCTGGAGAGCTCCCACTTCTTGCCTTTTCTGTTTTTTGACTAATTTGGCCGAGAGGTGCATGTATGCTCGACACTACATGACATTACTGACCTAAACCAATAACAGAAGTTTCCTAGCTTTCTTCTCACTGTTTCTACTCCGTGCATACCTCCACAGTTTAACCAGAGTGTTCATGCTTGGGCTCACAATTTTTTTATAAAAACTATATTGCATATACCTGGTTTGAAATGTATCTCTGAAACACCTGATGGGTTCCTTTTTTAGCGCAACCATAGACACAATCTTTTCCTGACTCAAGCAATTGATTGGAAGCCTATCTGGGATGATTTGCACTTGCAATTTTCGCTTCAAGTCTCCTGAAGCTTGTTTCATACTTTTGTCAGTACTTCACTATTAATGTAAAGCTTAAGATGTGCCAGAAAGGCCAGATGTGCTTTGGCTCACCTTACCCTCTTGCAGAATAGTACCTAAAGGATATATACGCACACTGGCAGCATTGCAGGCTGTAGTTAATTTCAGCCTCACTACTGTATATCAGCAGCATCCTGCTGAGAGGCAGCCCTCACACACTAACTTTTCTACCTTAAAGGCAGCCCAAGGCTCCTGAGACTGACCACAACCCCCCAAAGGCTAAATAGACAAATGTTGAAGATTTATAGCCTGGAGCTCACTGACGTTCCTTTGTCTGAGTGGCAGTTGAAAGACTGACCTTTGTTTTTTTTCCACTTTAACAAACTAAAAATCTGTGCCAGCCCCTTAAGCCTTGTCATATGAATGTATAGAAGGTGCGCCAAAGGTTAAACTATTATATCATAAAAGCTTGGTTTTAGATCACAAATTGCTGCCACATCTCTGATTCATAGGGTTTTTCTATGAGACAATGGTCAACTGCTTCTAGCAACCACAGCCTCCAAGCGGACTGAAAATTAAGTAGGTGGTATGGGTTCTTCACTCACTGGGTGTTGTTAAGGGCAAAATAGTCCCCCTTCCCACACGGGAAACCACTGACATGAACACCATGTTCAGAATAGATAAAGATGTGACACTAACTGCCAGATTAATGAGCTAATACTATGAGTATGGCCACCCACTGACATTGAGAGAACCATTATGGAACACACAGAACAATATTTGACATTCTCCTTTATTATGTCTGGTCCCTTTTGTAGCTTTAATTACAGTGAATGTGATGCACTCCGTGGCAATTACAGTCCCTTTACCTATGTTTAAAAGGTACTGTAGATGCAAAACATTGGCAGACTGATGATATTACCAGTCATGGAAAGGCCCAAGGCAACTTCATCAGTACACTGCACTATGAAGCTTTCCTCTGAACCCACCCCATCCCTCAAGCCACCACCACTGTTCCCACCCCATTCCCTACTTCCTTTTATTTCACATTGTATTGTCAACGCAGTCATCAAACTACTGGAAGCATCTTCTTAAATGCCTCTAGATGTCTTTTCCCTATTACCATGCCTTCCACCAGGAAGCCTTCATTTAGCTCGACTCCTCTTTGCACTCCCTAATGGACTTGGCCCTGTTCTTCTTTTGTCTTCCTTTAGTACCATGAAATTCACCTTCAGGAGAGAAAGCCATCTTTCCTGATGCTTCTTTACATTTTGTGAATATAGTTAGATGATTCCACCCCCTCTTTTCAGTTTCTCTTCTGTTTTCTAGGGCTTTATATAGTTTGCATTGTTTCCGTGGCACACTGTATTGACAGTGGTGTCACACTTAAGATGAATCCTTGAGAGCAGTGAAGATGAGCAATGAAGCACGTAATCATTTTGAATAGATTTACTGCATCATTTTTGACCTTATTTCTTGTTTCCTGTTAAAACAAAGACATAGCCTTTTGGCATTTCTGTCACAGTTTGTGGTGTTTCCTGTCCACTGGAAGTTAGAACACAAAATCTGGACGAGTGACTGCTATGCATTTGTGAGCATGTCAAAATAACAGCACATTAGGTCAGACAAACAAGTGTCCATTGTCAGTTGAGACAGCCAGTACAGACATTGTGAAAAAATGCATCACTGCTGTGTCAAACTGCTTTAAGAGGCATTCAGCACCAACGCTAGAGGTTGTGTGAGTTACCTCACTTTGGCCCAAAACTAAGTAAATTAAAATAATATCTGAGTTTGTATAACAAAATAAAAAAAAACAAAAAACAAATGCAGGAATATTTTTCTCCTGGATATTTTTATTCCAGCTCAGTTGTGACAATTGTGGTATCACCAGACTAATCAAAATAATAAGGAGGATTTCACACTTTACAAACCTCTTGCCCCTATTTTCAGCCCCAAACCAACCTGCTAGACTGTGGGCAGCATTAATTTGATTATCATGAACGACTGTCTCCCACAGCTACACGGCACAGATGTGAGACCGTAGTCTGCTCTGATGCAAGGCTGAGTATCCTGGAGCCACTATGCTGAGTAAACACAAGAATTGGTTTCCTGGATTGGGTTGATGTAAATTTCCAGGCGTTAAATCCTTATAGTTTAAGCCAGACAGGCTGGTATAGGAACATGTCAAAAATCCATCTTAGTCTAACTACAGTACAGCAGACTCAGCACCCCCTGATACATGACACATTAAATATTGACACTGTTATAATTGAACACACACATTTATATTTGGCATATCTTGCACTGACTGTTAAGTATTTTTTCAACAGTCACTGGACCTTTTGTAATATTGCACCTGCAAATTTGACTCATGATGTTACTCACAATAACTTGCTTGTTAAGCCTGTGTCTGTGTTTAGTTTTATGCAAAAAAAAAAAGAATCTTTCCCGAAGAGAGAATGTAGCTCAGTAAATCTCCAACCTGCAAGACAAAAACAGACAGTTTGGCTGGGGGGTGGGGGTGGAGAGTGATGACTCATGCACACAGTAGAGGTCCCTCCCTTTCCATTTCTTTCAGTGTCCAATCAGTTCTTTCCCAGCTGTCACTCATTGCCTCCAAATCAGATCCCCACAATGCTTTACTATCCCCTAAATCATTTTATTTGCAAAGGTTTGTAACATGCCAGGTAAATGTAAACATCATTCACATCATTCGGACACACGGATTGCTGCTTGACAATGTGATGACCGTACAGTGCATGTGATAATCCTCTACATCCAGGATGTTTTTGTCATTCAGTGGTCCTAAATCAACTGAAACACCCATGGACACATCTCCTTAAGCTTTTATGGAACTACTTTATGCACATTAAGATATGTTTCATTTTAACAGAAAAAGAGTCTAAAACTTAATCAAATAGCTCTGGAAGAAGCCAGATAAATTAATCATTTTTTAAAATGTAATTCCTTTCAGATATCTATTTCAGAATGCAAGCAGCCCATAAAACAGTAGAAAGACTAATCGTTGCCTTGGGTTGCCCACGTACAGTAAATATTGAGTTATTGGCTCATAGTTTCAGAGAAGATACAAGTGCCTGCTATCCCTGTTTCTCCAGGGATCTCCTCAGCACCACCATGGTGTAAGAGCCAGTCTCAGGACTCCTAAAGGTGGGTGGATGCTTGACATGGGCTTTATGAGCTTTATGTAGAGGAGGACAGGGACGGGGGTTTCCTCTTTGCTTTCGGCTTATTATTGAAAAACATAACAAATGTAACCATTGAAAGAAGCAGTACAACCATAGAAAGAAGCAGCGCTGGCATGAGTTATCTGTGTGTAGTAGTTGGAAAAAAGGGTACATAAAGGAGAGGAGGAAAGATAGAAAATATGATGAGACTGATGTTGAGATGAATAAAGTGGAGGATGTGTATTTTAACAATGTCACAATGAAGTTTCATGGTGTAACAAGAGCCCTCTGTGAAGCTGTAAAACAATTAGCTAGTATTCAATAGAGTTTAAACTCAAAAAGATAACATACAAAAAAGAATATAATGTCTAATGGTGGAAGAAGTTGTCACTGAATAGTATGAATTTGTTGTACATTTGTTTTTTGGACACTTTTAATGCAAGTTCCTTTAAAGTTTAGCAACATATCATGTAAAAGAAGGTGCTAGTGAGAGACTTGTGTTTTTCTATCATGCAACACTGTATATTTTAATGGCCTCCTCCATGCTACAGTGATATATAGAGTGCTATAGTGACACTTAAACTACATAATGAAGGAGTAGCAAGTGAGCACCTTCTGCTCACTGATTCAAAGCTAAAAAATTGAAATAAAATCACTGGCCATCTACATGTGAGCTACACTTGAATAACAGCCATTCTTAGTCTACCACTGTTGCTTTTTTCAGCACAACATAATTCAACACAATATTTGTCATAAGGTCTACTTTTATGATGTATATAATTTTAAGCTTTTGCTGACATTCATTGAGATGTTAACTTAGCTAATGAAAAACTGATAAGTATTGTCAAACTGCTCAAGTATTTAAACTGACTATATCACCAAGGTGTACTTGATGTAGTGGCTACTGTGTGTATGTTTCTATTTAAAAAAAATATTAGTAGCAGTATTATTATAGTGCAGATATGTTTGTGTTGTTGTTTTGTTTATGGATGAACATTTAGAGTTTAGTTCCCCACAACACGATGATGATGCCATCCCACAAAGTTAAGTGTGTGGTATTGCTGTTTTGGTGCTTATTCCCGCTGGACCTCACCTCTCAGCAATGCAAAGTAAAACATTTACATCTACAGGCTGACTTCCATTTGTCACCAGTTTACTAAACTAAGGGATAGTGTTGACTGTTCTCTGACAGCTCCCACATCCCTGGTTGTGTCAGGATCAGCACCTTGGACAGCGATCATGCCACACTTACAGTATGCACAAAATGTTAAAAATAATTCACCTGAGTTTAAAGACAGAGGATTTATTGGTAGTCTTAAACCTTTACTAGAGCTCATTATATTGAGATTTTAGATTAGTAAAGCTTTCAGTATACTGTAGTCTGGTAGTCATCCAGGAGCCTTCAGACAGATGAAAATTAAAATATAAACACATCAATTTAACAGTTTAAAGTCAGCTCCCTCAAAAGTACTTGTGCGTGGGAGTATCCACTTCTCTATGACAGAGGGTTCAATTTACAAAAAAAGTCAAGTAATGTGGCTTTCTTCCTGTCAAAGCTTGCTTTTCAGGAATACCATTAAATATTATTCTTGACAATTTGTCAAAATAAATTCAATTTTTTCAGTTTCATCTCCTGCTTATTCTAATACCGGAAATCAGCCGCACAGTCTCAGTGCATTCATAGTCAAGTGAAACATTAATTATCAAAGACCCAAATAGAAAGATGTTGTGTTGAGAAGTTGAGTTGTTAGGGATTTTTACAGTAATAGCAAGCTAAGGAACTTTTCAAAATAGCTAGTCCTTAAAGTGATTTTTACACTTTGAAACAAAAGGATCTGCCTCATCTTGGTCTTGAGGCTGTCACTCTTGTGTATAATGCTGTGTCTTCTTACCAATATGCAGGTCATTGTTGTTCCCCACTTCTCATTCAGATCCAGAGCCTCACTCTCCTCCGCCCCAACACAACCTCCCTGTTGCAGGTAGCCATTGCAAAGGCAAAATAACAATAATATTACACTTAGAGGTTTAAAATAACAGACTCAGTGGCAGAGATGTCTCCATTATTTACCTCTGCCTCCTTATTTCCATATATCAGAATATTTGATGTGTATTATGGTTTACACAGTTGTATATTATCCTGTTTGACCTCCAATGTATAAACGTTTACTACTATAGCATGCGTCAATGGAGTGTTTTTCTTATAACCATTTAAGAACTATTGCAGAGTACTTTAATTGCCTTTTATTTAATGCACTTCAGAGCTTACCTTAGACCAAAATAATATTTTACTTTGAGAAATGTCATAAATTTGTTCAACAGTTTTGCTTTACATCTTTCTTCACAAATACAGTTAATGCGCTCCTCTATGTACATGACTTTATGAACCTTTATGAATCTTTCATGAGTTTCAAGCAAGGTGACATCAGGATCAACATAAACATACTTAACTATGCCTATGTGTTTCATAACAGCCCAGATTGTGCCTGAAATTTGCTATATATGGTGTTGGGAGACACTGTGGCAAAGAGACTAGCCAGCTTCCTGAAATTGTTTAGATAGTTGCCCAGTATGTCCACGCCTTGTACTACACCGAGAACACACACATCTGTCAACCAGTAGCTTATGTCCTGTTTCAGCCAATCCAAAAAAGGGATGTCTCTAGAAAAAAGACAAAACACTGTCTAAGCAGATGACCCAGGAATGCCTGCTTAGTATGTATGACATTGTCAGTAAGTAAGAAAAGCTTGTGAAGAAAATTGTACATTTTGATATTTTTTTTCTGAAACCACATATATCAACACTTTAATAGTGGGTAAAAGACCTTACTTTTATTGTCCACAGCTGACTTTCAAAGCTGAACATATTTCTGCAGTGTATGCGCGATGTCTCAGTGATTTGGCTTTGCAATATGTGATTTACATTTGCTACCAGTATTTGTTATTCTTTTGTTCTCGTTCACCCTCTTTTCCCACTTATATTTTCCTCAGGTGTAGGTGCCTGACTTGTACTCGCAGCTAGCTCTTGCTTCTTTTGTGACTGATCGATTGATTGGATTGAGATTGAAGCTGACTAATCAAAAATTACATGGAGAAAGCTGTGCTAATTGACGAATCACCATGGTCTCAAATGGGATTTTTGTACTGTGACATTTAATTCTTAGCTGAATGCTTTTTTTAATTGGCAGGACAAAAAAAAATTCCTTTGGGTTTGATATCTTCTTGGGTGCGTGAGACGTTAAATGAATCATTAGTTGCAACTCTGTTTAAGTGTGACCCTCTCAGAAATGTGTGTGAACATGCCAGTAGGATTTATAGAGTAGCCCTGTTTGTAGCATCAAGCTTTCATTAGATTTAGTTTGATCCCTGTCTGTGCGTACATGTTGGCTCTTGTGGGAGCACCTCCAGGTAACAAACAGTGTGACCCTGTTTGCTTGTTAAAAAAATCAGTTGCACAAACAGTACAGTGACTAACACAGATCAACAGCTATACAGAGATAAAAACATAAAAAACAAGCAAATAGAATAAACTCTTTTTTGGCGACTTCAATTAGATTTCAATAACTTTTAATAAAATTGTCTTCTTATAGCCTCTTTAGAAGCATTGTTTGGAGAACAGTCCATATGCGTAGAGTCCCAACAAGGATATTCAAGTATAAAAATAACTAACTCCAACATCAACCCTGTTTCCAATCAGTTGAGGGGATTCATAAATAAAACACTCCCTCACTGTCGTATTTATCTCCTACCAGCTCTTTAGATATTTCAACTCCCTTTCCTATTTACCCAGCACCAGCAAACATTTAATCATATGTCATCTACAATTAATATGATAACATCTACCAAATATGAGTTTATCCTGTGGGAAAACTATGAATATAAGCACCACATTTTAAAGCGATTATCCGTCATTAGTCTTCATTACACTTAGCTTTCTACCAATATGCTAGAGTAACAGTAGCATTGAAGGACTGGCTGATAGTTAATTCCCCCCCCCCCCCACCATATCCCTGACTCATTTATCTCAAATTATCTAAACCACCTGCAAAAAATACATATTCTTAATCCCTTATCGGTGCTCATTCATCTTATAGTACAAAAAACAAACAAGAAAAAAACATACAAACAAACAAACAAACAAAACTTGTGCTCAAACCACTAGAATTACATCAGTAATCTTTATCAGCACTCCAACAAAGTTCTGGTTCAGCAAGGTCAATTTTTTCCCTTCACCAATTTACCTTCACCAATAATTAGTTTCTTATTAGCCTACTCAGCATTCAGAAATTAAAGAGCGCTTCAAAAATGTGATGTTGGAGGTGCCCCAGAAACTCGCCTGTCAGGTCACGTACTATGAATTAAGGCTCAGTCCTTATTGAAGTGGCCTGGACTCTTTGCTGCATGTCAGTTCTTAGCTCTTTCTTGCCTTTGCTCTCTCTCTCCAGCTGACACACTTTCCAATAAAGAAGACATGCCCGTAAGTAATCTTAAACAAAAAAGTTCCTCTGATAGGATTTGTCAATTCTCACTTACTCATTTAGAAATGACCTACAAACTTCAGATGGTTGTTTTCTTTTTTTGGAGACAAATGAGCAAAGGCTGTTTGTACTCGTGTAGTCGTGTCTTGTCCTAACTAGCTCAAATACCTCCACAAGTGCATTTATTTAAACTTGTGCCAAAAGAGTGCAAACAGCACTGAATAGATGAGGGATAAAAGTATTTGTCGTAACTTTGCAGCATTCCTTTGACAAAAGAGAGATTACCTTAACATACAGAGAGGCATTTGGAAGGAGCCCTCTGGCAAAGAGTTTTGTCAATGTTTTTGTGCACCTATATCAGTAATTCACTCATTCACTCACTCTCTCTGTCTTACACCCTGACGCACAGGGAATATATTTAGTGAAAATTTGGGTAGCTGAGGCAAAGGACTCATGCATCTAAGACATCTCTGAATACCATCACCATAACCTCTTGACAGAGTAATTGCAGGGAAGCTTTCATGCCTTTTGAGTTTGTCTGCTCTCACT
Organism: Acanthurus tractus; assembly: GCA_029783725.1. Classification (NCBI taxonomy): domain Eukaryota; kingdom Metazoa; phylum Chordata; class Actinopteri; order Acanthuriformes; family Acanthuridae; genus Acanthurus; species Acanthurus tractus. Next base: position 11,560,409 of record JAQNCA010000001.1, read on the forward strand.
GGCCATCTGCTTTGTGCACCCCACCCCCACCCCCACCTTCGCCTCCTACCTGCGAGACCAACATACACACCTATCACAAAAGTTTAAATGAAGCAGAGAGAAGAAAAACTTAACAGTCTTTCAAAGTAAACTTTAAAATATAAAGGGGAGATGTAGGGAAACAGACATCCTTAAAACTGGAAGAAAGTTATTTTGGTCTGAGTGTGTCTTACAAAAAGTAAGTTTGTTGTAAGACTGATATAATTTGAATGTTGTAGCTCTTTAAAGTTATAGATTTACATCCAGAGTCAGGTGCACAAAATCAACAGCCTAGTGTGTAAACACTTCAGTAGTCTCTATTGTTGATAAAACAACCGTCATGCCCTTAATCACATCTTCTACCTTTGTCTGTTCATACAATGTGTCTATGCTGCTAACATGGCTAAAATTTGTGCACACTTGTATCTCCCCATGAACTTTGTGTGACAGAGAGAGAAATGCAAACCCGTTACCTCCACTCTTGCCATGGCAACGGACGCGACAAGAAAAGCGATCCTGTACCTGTGTATCTGTCTCCCTAATGGTCTGTGTGTTAGTGTAACAAGATCTGTAAAAACTCCCCTCAATGACATTTTAGATCCCCCACTGTAACTGACCTGGGCTGGGGAGTCACAAGTAGGATTTAGGTGAGTACTCAGCCTTCTCTCAGGTTCCTGTTCCCCTTTTCCTAATGAATTCAACCATAAGAAGACTTGAGATGAGGCCCCTTTTTTCCACATGGCCTGGATATTATTTACTCTTGTAGGAGCTGTGTTATGTTTGCAGAAGCTCATTAATGCAAAATCAGACTTTTTCTACATCATATGTGTTTGTGTGTCTCTCTCTCTAGATGTTCTTACTCATGTTTCTGATTTCACACACCAAATGCAAATCTATTAGGTGTTTACCTTTTACTTTTGAGAAGAAAAGCTATCATTGAGAATCCAGAGGGGTGACTGCTCAAGTGTCCTGCATTATAGCACCTTGCAGCTCCACTGTTGGACTGCACCACTTGGACCACTCCTGACTCTCCTATTCCCTCTGCTGGGAAAGGCAGATATTACACACCTTAAACAGAGCCCAAAACACAGACTACAGTTATTAGTTTAATCTTAAGTGTCATCTCTTCATTTAGAGCCTGAGATAACCCATGTTGTGTTCAGGCGTTCTCCAAGGCCGCTGCTTTCTCAGGGAAGGCCTGATCTAGGTGAGAGCCTCACTGACACCCCTCCATATGAAATATCAATGTGAATGACTCATTCCCAAGTTTGGTGTCAATCATCACTGCAAATGCCAAATCCATTATCACCAAATCTTTTTTTAAGAAGTTATTTTGGCCATCTGGCAGCAGAATCAGCAGGCTTTCATATCCATTTCTCCATTTTTGTTTTTAATATTGGCTTATTGGTTTATTCTGTGCTTGTGCCTGTTTTTTTTTTTTGTGTGTGTGTGTGTGTGTATATATATATATATATACGTATGTACGTGTGTGTGTGTAAATGTGTATGTGTGAAAGGGGTGAAACTTGCATGAGACCTTATGGATAGTGTCTGTGCTCAATGCAGGAGTGATACAAATTAAATAATAATACAATATTTACACTTCCTCCTGTAATAATACTGATTATTAGTCGGCTGTCTGCTCTATAACTTGGACCAGTGACTTAAACAGGCTTTACCTTAATTGTTTGGGCCACAGCCTCCTCAAGACGTGACAGAAGATTGTTGTGATAAGTGCTGCACACTCCAGTAGTGGACTTATTTATCTCCTGGTTGCTAGTGTCGACAAAAGCCAGCCTACTTTGCCGTTTTGCGTTTCTGTTTCTGTTTTCGTTTTCCTTTTTTTGTATTGAATAGCACAACAGGCAAGTTCATTATGCGTGTGACTCATCCCACTAGCCCACACCCCCTCCCCATCTGCTGCTGTGCGCTGGAAAGGAGAGGGAACCGCCATTGATCACTTCTTCCCTCACACATGCACGCACACACCCCACCTTCAACGTCACTATCGATCGACATGTTTAATGTTTTTGTGGGGAATAGCTGGCATTTCCTTTTGTGTCATTTTACATCTGTTCTCTACCATTTGCTGACATAATTAATCACTAAGCCGATTTAAAATTTCAGAAAAGAAAAGTAAAATATATCCAACCAATTATTCAGGCATTCTCAGCCTGTATGGCTGCAATACATTTTTTATGTTTAATGTTTTTTTAGCAGTAACAGTTGGTAAATATACAAGGCAGTATGCCCAGATAAGACATATTTTCTGCTTTGCAAGCATTTATCCATTAACACAGCTGAGTGTACAGCTACTCGACCAACAGCAAAGATGCAGAATGGTTGAAAAGTATTGAGCTTTGATAAAAGTTTTTTTCCCCACTCCCTCCCATGATATGTTTAAAAAAAGTGTTCAACAATTAGTAAATGTTTGCAACACACTGAAACAGTGACATGCAAATACACCATCATTAATAGGAAGTGCATTCTATAAAACGCAAGGCAAGAATGGAGTTTCATTTGCTTATGTTCAATCCCATATTTATAACAGTTCTCTGGTGATTGTTTCTTCCTCAAAAAAAAAACATTCACACAAAGCAAAACAGTACT
>JAQNCA010000001.1:11566382-11595440 GCA_029783725.1 Acanthurus tractus
AAAGAGAGAAAAAGAGTGAGAGAACAGGGAGACACGAGGACACAATGCCAGGGTGAGAGGGAGTGTGTGTGTGTGTGCGTGTGTGTGTGTGTGTGTGTGTGTGTGTGTGTGTGTATGAGCAAGGCGCGGGTGGATGAAAATGAGATGTTCCTAAGACCACGGCGTGGGAAGGAATCCTTTTACGTAGATTCTGGGGAAACCTCTCTCGAGGGAATCTGCCAGAGCAATGTGCCTGTGAGCAGGGAATGACAATTAAGAGAGAGAGAGAATGAGAACACTGTATCCTGTCAGCAGCAATATACCCCTGCTGTAAACTCTTCCACGCCTACCCGTGATGCAAGTTGAGAGAAGCTAGAGAAATCTAGCAATTAACAAATATTATGGGAAGCCTGAGTAAAAGACCCTGGCAGCCTACGCAGTGCATCCACACAACACTCCCACGTCTTCAGGAAAGTATAACATCAATGCAAACTGTTGAGTGTTTGTGTGAATTTGAACTACATTTCACAGGATGAAAAAAGATAATTTCACCCTCTAATATTTATTTAAAAGCTCACCCATATCTTTAGTGGGATTCGCCTTGTGCATGTTGAGCCTTCCTGTTCTCTGCTTTTCACCATTCTTGTTGTTGCTATGACTTCCGTGTACCTTGGAAGCACTGCAGTGGTTGTGCCCACAATAAATGTCAGAAATCTGAAAAGAAACCAAGTGCTATTGAAAACCCATGTTGAGCTAACATTAGATCTACATGCGTGCATATAGTGTCACGCACAGACCGATGATGTGAAATAATAGATTAACTGTTTGCAGGCACCATGCACTCTTTGATTCTAAACAGTTGCTTTGTTGGCCATCTCATCAGGATAGCAGAATAGTAAATATTAATTCTCTGTCTTCTTTAGTGTAAAAATGTTAATTATCTTATCTTCTAACAATTTTCACATATATTTAGTAATGTAATCACTGTTGCTATTTAATATTTTTTTTCCTGATGTTGTAACTCCTCTTTTTTTGTTATTGCCTTATTTTTCTTTTGTATTGTAGTGTTGCTGTATTGTTTCTTAAAAAGGGTGTCTTTGTTCAATTTTGTCCAAACCAGTCAGTTAAAAGAGGTGTTGTAACTGTCATCCATTAACTCTCAATCCTAATGTGGAAGCTCGGGTGGCGTTGGCAGTTATCTTTAATTTTCATGGTAATTTAAAAAAATTCATCACTTTTAAAAGTTAAAAAGGCATTATGAATTTGTACAACTGTCCATGTCTCAACAACACCTGTCACCATGGCTAGATTAAAGTTAGGTAACATCATTTTTGATAGGTATTAGCCTAATGTCAAAATAGCACATGGGGTTGCGTCGGTGCTGGCGTATTTGTTAAGGGATGGCTGAGATGTGAAATGTGATCCAGGTCCATGTGGAGTAGGATCATGCATTTAAAGGTTTATCAGTGGTATAAACACCACACAGCAGTATGTAATGCACACAATCAGGACTTAAAAACTCCAGGAAGTTATAATCGGGGCAACTATTTTGCATTTATGTGATGACAATAAGGAAAAAAACAGTGTTGCAAAAGTATTCAAAAGTAGTTAATGGCCAATATAGTATAGTGCTAGATGAAGTAATGTTGGGTTTCAGAAAAAACTGAACATGGTTCAACTCAATAAAATAATATATACAGTCTTGTGAAACCCTATAACAAGAAATTCACCTTGCTGACTTCTTATGGGCAAAACATAGACGATGACTCAAGTAGTAAAAGTACAGGAGGAAACCACAGTTAGCAACAACACAACTCCCCTGTAAAGGCCTAAACAAGAAGTGGGTTTTTCCCTGTATGTGTGTAACAGAACATTTGAAATGGAGGGAGAAAGAAGTCATTGTAACAATGTCAAACAAACACTTTTATGTTACATGTTAAAAGCGAAAACAGTATATGTAGGTAATAAATGTAATAATGCTATCACCTAAGAATTCTTGAAAAAATCTACTATTGTGAGTTCAGTCTGTTTGTTGGTGGATTTTTCTTATGGCAGTCATCCGGACCAATACTCTTAATTTTTCAGTACACCTTACAAGTCTGCCATTTCCTCAGTTGTAACCAGTGTATTGATAAACTTAATCACTCAATCAAATGCCACTGAGGCAAATGCATTTAACTCATTTGTGAAGAAACATTTTTGAACCGCATAATAAAAAGTGAAAAAAAAAAAAAAGTAGAGAAATGGCGGGGGAGCATCTAAAAGTCATCTCTAGGAGACAACTGCAAGGTGTCCGATTAGTTTACAGACAATCAGTGACAAGTTTTCATAATTTTCCTGTTGCTTTATTTGTAAATACATAAGTCACAGGGAAGTTTTTTATAACCTCTCCCAGGTCAACTGGGGGAAGTGCAAATTGAAATGTTGAACAAAATGCATTTTTAAAGACGACTCTGTGTGTGGTGATTCTGTGTTTGTAGCCTCTTTTTTTCTCTTCACTGTAGATATTTTCATCACTGCTCCCCTGCTGAAAGCAATCAATCAGCATCTTGTCTTAGGCTTCAGTGACGCAGGTAAAGGAACTGAGCAGGTCAACACAAGGGAATATTTCAGGCTTGATTTGTGAAGAGGCAGCATCGTGTAGAACGAGCATGCGCTCAGACTGAGGCTGCTGTGAAGGTTCTTGATGTCCTCACTGAGTGTACTCTTATTCCAGATGGATAAGAGCAAGTGAATGCAAGGAAATATTAAGTGAGAGAATGGTTTTCTGAGGACAAACTAAAGTACAAGCAAAAATTGTGTTTTATGCTAAACAGCTAAAATGATTCCTTAAAAAAATTTGACTTGATTATTAAAACTTGATCTAGTCTTTGCATCCAAATTTCATTTAATCCATAGAACTGTATACTGTTAACTGTTTTCTGCAGCAATTATTACTGTCACACAACACGCTTTTACTGTGGATAGGTGACTTGAAGGAGATTTGATTTGATGGTGTCAAGGAGGATGGCAGATGAACAGCAAAGGGCAAGGTGAAGAGACAGCTCAGAGCAAATGACAAAGCATCCGAAGTATTGAATCATTTCAAGCTCAAACAAAACAAAAACTCTGTATAGTGTGTCTGTTGTAAAACTAATATTATGCCTTTAGGATGTCACCAAAGTTATTAAAGATTGTCCTGAGGGGAACAAAAACCTCTTTACCAAATGAAAGTTCATCTAATTGTTGAGACATGTTACACAAAACAAAAAATGAGATCCTCATAGTGGCGCTAGAGGAAAAGTCATCAGGATTAATCCTTAACAATTGTGTTGAATCCATCAAAGAGTTATGATTTTACATGGTGTAAAATAACGGTGGACCATGACCAACAGATTCACACTGCCATCACTGATGGCATGACTGGAAAATATGAAGTCTAATACAACTTTATTTAGCTTTTTATTTTACCCAGAACATGGCACAGCTACAAAGATATAGCAGGTTAAGACTAGTGGTCTGCATCACTATTGACTTGCTCTAGTATCTTCACTGGCTCTTAAGCTTCTTCACTGGCATGACACATTTCCCATGATTCAGTCTGAAAAGCTCTGAGCTGTCTCTTTGTGAGGTTTGGGAAAATCAAATTCAGTGTTAGGTTGATACAGCTAGATGCCAGAATAAGAAAAATTTGCATGATGTCAATGTTGTGGGGTGCTACGTCTATAAATAGCCTTAGATCTCTTAAGCAATTATGAGCCCACACTTGGACCTCAGCACATACACCACTGAAACTTGTCCTCTTTAATAATATAAGACCTTACATAAGACATTTATATCTCCAACTCTGTGTCTAAGCCACATAAAGAAGTTAATAATTTAAAAATGTTATGTAACTGTTTTGCATATTTTTAAATCCTTTAGTGGCTCACAAAAACATGTAGAATTTGTAGTGTGTGTTGAGTTGTATGTTCCTCACCTGCATGTGGGCAGGTGTGTAGAGAGAGTTTGGAATTTTAATTTCCAGTAAGTAAAAAGTAATTTGGGTAAAGAAATCTTCCACAATTTAAATGCAGTTGATTACAAGCCGTTAATAAGCATGAACTTTGAGTATTATAGAAACTAGCAAGCTAGCTATTGAAAATCTTAGGCTTCATATTGTTATATGTATACAAAATTACTCATGCATACATAATAAAAAGGCAGAGATCTTTTTGTAGTAGATTAAAAAATATATTTGAGTTCTTTTACCCTATTTATTAACACAGGATCCCACTTAGCCTGAATCTAAACTTTTGCCTAACTAGCCGCGCTCAACTATCTTTTTCCAGTTAGTATGCTAGCTGACTGACAAAACCACATAAATCTCCTGTTTGCAATAAAGGCCCTATGCATAGAACAGCTAGTGCCCACCCCCACCAGCTTATGCCTGCTGGTGGTATTGTGGCCATACCAGCAGATACAACCTTGCTGATCATTTAGAGTGGTTTCGCATCAGGGGCCAGGGCCCAGATCCGAGCACACTTGACCCCAAAGTCCAGTTCACGGGCACAATTCACCATCCATGTCCAAGTCCGCTTGAAAGGTGGTCTCAGGCATGACTTATGTGTACTTGGGCATGGTATGGATGGGATGTGAAAGCAGAGGGGAGGGGGGAGCAATCGTGTTTAGCCATGGTGCAAAACTATCCTGCCTAGTGTGAAAACGTCCTTAATCATCTAGTGACCATGAGAAGATTTGCCCGTTTGCGTAACCAGGCAATGCAGTTTTTTTTAGCATTACCACTGCAACTCCAAAGAGCTTTTGAGACCCTTCTAGCTCCTTGTTTTTGTTCTATTTCTGCATGTTTACAGTTTTGTTCAGTTTCACTAGCTATTCTCAGCAATGGCTGGGAGAGGTTTTGAGAATGAAAAATAAAAAATAAAGATTTGATGATTCAGTGTATGCTACTGTTGCAGAGTTAGCAGCTAGCTTTGAGGCAACAGCAAAGCCATCATCAGCCCTAACAGTACTTGACACCAATATGTTTAAGCAAGAAGGCTTTGATGAGGAACCAGAAATAAAAAGTTTTTAAATTCTTAACAAAACGACAGCTTCTACTGCAACTTTGCACGACAAACAAAAAATTGAAAAATTGGAGGTGGTGGGTAGAGTGCTACTGAGTAGGAAGTAGCAGAAAGGGATTGCGCAGGTGATGGGAGAGAACAACAAAGCCTTTACTATAGATTTTTCAACAAATCAATCACTGAGCAGGATAGTGAATAACAACAGCAAAGCTAAGGAGTGCCCCGGCAGCGTGGGTGAGATGCTCCCTTGCCGTTTTGTTTCAGTGGGTTTTGAAATAAAGGATCTGCCAATTTGTGTTCTTTCTTGGAATGCCCCTAGTTAATCTTGACATATGTGGAGTCATTGTTGTTTACAAAAAAGGGGCATGTTTAAAATATAATAACACATCCAAGAGGGGAGGGGTATCAATCCCTTGAATTTTAGTAATATCCATATTGGAACTGATGCTGCTCAGTATTATTGCTCTTATGGAAACACCATAATTTTCTTGTTTAGAAAGAAAGTGTATTTTTTTTAAAATGCAATTGTTGCATACTTTATTTTACTTCAGTAGGAAGGTTGTTACCAAGGAAAGATTGGTATGCCAGAGCTAAAGGTGAAAGCGACCATAGTGATGGAGTAGGCTACAGCAGCTAAGAGAATAGTAGAATCTATGGTTTCTTAAGCACAGTGACATTGTTCATGTAATTACTGTCAATGCAACACAATTTTTGTTCATCTTTTGTATATTTTGATTTTTTTTACAGCAAAAATGAGGAAAAATTGACCCTTTTTGTGAAGAATTTACACTATTATAAATGTTCAGTATGCATTAAGTGCCAGTTTTCAAGAAATAGAAAAAAACACTCTAACGGAGGCTCACAGTTATTTTATCTTTAAAGAATGTTAACTTGATAAGATGTCCTGTTGTCTTGTTATTCTGAGAGGAAGAAAGAAGTGGCAATGCTGCACAAATGTGGCACAGCAGCTGCTGCAAATTTACTGCACGTTATCCAAACATTTTCACACACTTTGCTATTGTTACCCTACTCTTCCAAACATTTGAACCTGTCCATCATAAATTCAGTCAACAGAATGTAAACAGCACCAGACTTAAAGTTGTGCTAAGCTCACAAATGAGTCATCAATCATGAATTCCTTAACATAGAGATAATACTTATTTTTGCTTATTTTAGTACTTACTAATGCTTATTTTGATAGTAGGCAAACTGAAAATGGGTACCATACAATGAGGGGTTCCATTGCAAAACCCATCAAGGCTTGTCCAAGAGTCAGATTAGCAGTCATTTATCCTTGCCAAAGGCCATAACGACTTGAGTTGGAGTTTTTCTTCTTGATAGTTCCCATTATTAAAGTCTACGGAATGTACCAAAAAGAAAAACTTTAAGTCTTCAGACATAACTGTTAAAAGCAAATAAAAATACATGTTAACCTCATACTTATTATACATCGAGTGCTAAATAAGGAGGCCCGATCTGCTTACCCTTTGCAGTGGTTCTGGGACAATCAGATATGTTTAATCACTATTGTTTGACATAACTTCGCTAGAAACTTGTTTTCACACTTGATGGGTAAAGAAGGCTGCAGAGGACCTTTTGGTCCTAATGTACAGATTCTAACTCCTGTTGCTCCCTTCTGCCATCATCTTTGTTCAAACAATGTTAAAAGGTCACATGAAAAATGCATGAATGTGGTTGAAGGATCTCACCACTTGTGCATGAGGAAGTGACTGAGTAAACATGGTCTTGTTCTGTCAGTCTCAAGGAAGGATCTCAGTTGGCCAGCCAAGACAGTTAGTCTGCTTCTGAGGAAATACCTGATTCAGTTTTGAAAAGTTGACCAAAAAGCTACTCGAGCTATTGTGGTTCTCCATTTCTCGTGTATTTTACATTATCTCCCCATGAACATGTCTGGCTGAGTGTTTGAGTGTTTTAGTAGTTGTCATTAGAGAGAGTAAAAGAAAATCTGTAGTTTTGTTTGTTTTTATTTGTTCAAGGTACTTCGGTTATTTCCTACTGAATGTCAGTATAATTGAACCAATGTTATCATTTTTTTACTAAGCAAATAGGTACCTCCTTTGATATAGATGATGTAATTGGAGTGATATTTACAAGTTTACGCAAAGTATTTGCCACAAAGTAATCACATTTTCATTCCGTTTGAATGCCAAAGATCATCTCATATTTAAGAGAACTAAGGAGGTAAAAATTTGTGCACCGTCTCTCCAGTGGTTTTTTGAATTGTTATAGCCCACAAAAACATATTCAGTCAACGACTACTCCTCCCTTACATAAATGACCATCCTGGCATGTGCAATCTGTTCTGCTTTTTTTTTTTTATGCTGATGACACACTAATCTATAAGTCTGACCTGAGCTTTGATGTGATAAACTTCACACCGTTCTAAGATTTCTAAGTGTTATTTATAAGTAAATCATGAAGCTATTTACATATTTAAAAAGACAGCAATAAGAAGAGTGAATTTAGATATTTTCATTTGCAGAGTAAAACTTCTGCTGGAAAATATGTTTTTACATTTAGATCTTGGCACATATGTCAGGACCTCGCACATAAGATTCACCACTTTGTTGTCTCACATTGTTGAAAATTTAGAATGGGGTTTCAACTCATCTGAATCTTTGCATTTATTTGAATATTTTTATCCGGTCATACTTAAAAAAAACAACAGTTGTCAGACAAATTGGTCCAGAACTTTTTTAACAAATTGTTTAACTATACAATAAAGTATGTACGGGTTGGGATCGCATATTTTCAAGATCGTTGTTGCTAAGAAACAGCAGAACACCACACCTTGCAATAACATGCATGAAGCAGGCACATACAGTAACTTTCTTGTGTAAGTATTTAGAGTTATACACATTTTTATGATTGCTGGTGCACAACTGGTGCACCTTTGCAATATCCTGCCTTCTGAGGAGGACAGGCACTGTTTTAGTGTTTTCATTATCTGTTACGATATATTCATCTGTGCATCTAACTTGAGCTCAAAGACATGGAAGTACCTCCTTCTTGCCTTATTTCATCCTTTTTTCCTAATTCATACTTTTCTTCTCTCAAAGGAACATTAGGAAAGGGAAAATTGTCAATGAGCTAAGTTATATCTTACTTTACTCATGAAAACCCTGAATATAAGAGAAGTAACTGAGCATGTCTTTTTATTGTGTCCATATTAAATTGGTATTTTGAGTCATATGTATAACACTTTTCTTTTTCTTTCCCTTTATGCTTTCTTCAGTGGTCGAGTGAAACCATTACTGGGCCGATTCAGTGAGCTTGAAACCCTGCTGTCTGAAATGAACATTAACCAAGGAAGCATTGATGCTGTCCTTTTGGATGCTGGCTGCTCCTCCATGCAGATGGATCAAGCAGAGAGAGGCTTTGCTATCAGCAAGGATGGGCCTTTGGACATGAGAATGGATGGAGAGAGGTAAGAGATTTTAGTTAATTAATAATGTAGCGTAAATGAAACTGGAGATAAACTAGACTTAATTCACCCAAAAAAGATGCTGGGGCTTGCTAAATGATTAGGATCATTGGTACCTTTATATTGTCCAAGAAAACATTCCCTTAAAAAGGGTTATGGTCAAAATGTACTGCCAGTTACATGGGTTATTATGGCCTTCATAGAGTTTCTTATTTTTTAGACTTTCTTCAGTTTTGAGGGTTGCTTAATGATTAGAATCGTTAGTGCCATTGTATTGTCCAAGTACACATTCTCTTAAAAAACAGGGTAGTCAAAATGTACTGCCAGTTACAAGAATAATCATGGCACAAATAGATTTTCTTATGTTTGTTTATTTATTTATTTATTTAATATTTAATCATTGATTGATAAAGATTAATATAGATCGATAAAGATAGAGGAAGATTTGATAAAAATAGATAAAGATATATATCTATATCTAATTCACTATCTATACTTATATCTAAACATATCTACCTATCTGTCTATTTATCTACTTATCCATCTCTGTCTGTGTGTGTAAATATATATATATGTATATTTATATGCATATGTGTGTGTGTGAGTGTGTATATATATACACACACATATATGCATATAAATCGATAGATACAGATAGATATAAATATATAAATAGCTCTACAGTGTCAGAATAACAGGCAACACAACCTGCTAAGATAACCTCATTTTAAGCTACTGTGCAAGCTGCATTTTCTCTGTGTTTCCTCACAATCGTTCTTTTCATAACTGTCAGCCATAAAGGTTTTCAGCTGTATCTCAGAGTTGTCAGGATTCGCCACTGTCAGCAAGGACGTGACGTCAAGCAGCTTAATTGGGCTTCTCTTTGTGCGTAGGTACCCCGACATGCCCTGTGCTGCTGACGTTGTGAATACCTTAGATCAACAGGCTCTTGCATCCATCCTCACTGCATATGGGGAAGAGAGACACGCCAGGAAAATAGCTTCAGCCATTGTGGAGGCACGCCGTGTCAACCCTATCACTCGGACACAGCAGCTGGCCAGCGTGGTGGCAGGTAGCTCGTCACTATCCTGATTAATTCCCTGCAGAATTCTGGAGACTATCAGGGAAAATAAACATGAGTGGAGTTATTAAGGCTGTCTCCCTTTGGGACAAATTTATTTCAGAAAATTATGTAGAGTGTGACCTCAGTCATCATCCTCCCTCGTGCCTATGTTATGGGTGCCTTTCTTCCGCACCTTCCTTTAAATGCTGAGACATTGACAGAGTTAGAAGTGGCTGGAACAGAATGTGGCTCATATGTGGAAAAAGAACAGTATTACAAATACAGTAACCCATCTCTCTCACCCCCCACGCTGTTTTTTGTTTTTTGTTTTTTTCTCATTTCCCCTGTTTCTTTGCTCACAAATACGTACACCTACCTGAAACAAATGTAAACACCCACATACGCTCACACATATGACACACTCATGCATTAAGCTGGGATTACATTGTTTGTCTTGAGTGATTGTTGTTTTTTGTTGTTGTTTTTTGTTTTTTGTGTTTTTTAGCAGTGTGTCTCTAGATTTGAGCTGCTGAACGAGTGAGATGTCATTTCAATAGTTATTGCACAGAGCAGAATGTGCGTCAGTATCACCCTGGGAGAACAGGTGTGAGTAAGAGCAGCTGTTTAATCTTCTTTGAAGAGCAAAGCGAGTCACTACCAATATTTATTCGGAAAATTCAGAGGTCCTGGTTTAAGATAGTTCCGGGGGAGTCTGTGACCAATTGTGACAGTGAAGCTGACAGAAATCAAATTTACAGTCACACGAGAAATGATAAGGGGTTGTGTGTGCATGCGTGTAATGGGGGGGGGGAGGGGCAACCTAGGGACCTGGTAGTATTGACACATCAAATAAAAAAGGTCTTTTGGTCACGCTACAGTTGAGCTTATGTTACACATGGCAAGGCAGTAAATGTTTACCCACAATGCTGAATTTTCTAAATTTGAATATTGCAGCAAATACTGTGTGTTGTTATCACTTAAATTTGCTTGCGTCAGCATCAACTGAGCAGCCTTGTTGTTTAATAAATTATTGGAATTATTTAGTTGATTTTTATTGTGTAGGTGAATATAAATGCTGCAATTAGTTGTATACAGAAGCACAGCTGTGTGAATGAGCAAGGCCTTTGAGTGGTGTACACACCTGGGCCAAAGAAGAAAAGAAGAGCCTTCTTTGTGTGCTCTCTTTACTTTACTCATGCACTTGATTTCCTAACTTCCTTTTCTTTTCTCATGCACTGATTCGCCTCTGTTGAACCATCAATTTGAGTGGGTTCTGTCACAGACGGGCTTGGCCCCCTTTTCAACGTGACTCAATCTGCCAACAGTGCCAAACACACTGCCAAAATTTAAGGCCACAGACGCTCACCAACACTGACTGTCAGCTTGGTGTCTGAGGGTCCTTATATCCATGTATATGAACTTGCACACAGAGTTTTCAGTCACCTGAATTGTGTCAATTTCAAGCAAGGCATTAAGCTCAAAATCCAGAAGTTGGTTTATATACACTGTATGTGTTAAAATTTTTCTACAGACCTCTCTTTGAGCTTGTATGGTCTGTACATATATTCCAAACCATCTTGTATCTGTAGACTTTCAGCAACTCTAAAACTGGAGATAGCTGGGATTTATGTGTGTTTGGAACAGTTGTTCTTCAGCTGCTCCAGTATGTAGTAAACATCAGCTCAGCATCCCAAGAGGGTCCGTTAATATTGGACAAGTCTGCAGGACACAATTTGAATCAAGTTCCAATGCTCATTTCCAAAACAAGAAGTAGTGTAATGTTTATGTTGTAAAGTCAGAGGAAAGGGTGTGAATGTTAGGGTTGTGGATGAGTGTATATCAACTAGCCACATCATGTAACTAAATGGTAAATTTGTTTACTTTGCTGGAAACTGACAGCAGAAATTGACTGTGAAAAGACATCAGCTTTAGCTACATTACAGCACCAAATGCATTCATAATTGGGTTGCACAACAACCTCATAAATGACATAATCACCCTGTATTTAGTTGTGTGTGTGTGTGTGTGTGTGTGTGTGTGTTTTTTTTTTTTAGAGCCAGCAGAAAGGACTTGGATACATCGATGTAGATATGTCATCAAGCTTTTAACGATAATTTCCACCAGGAGCAACAACTGCAACAGTTAAACGTGTGATGATCTGCTGTATTTAGTTGAACATTAGCATACACGGTTTGATGTCATTGCTGATTTAAAGTGCATTTTGAAAAACACGACCAGTTGCAGAGTTTTATATTATGGCAACAAAACAACCCTGGTTACCAAATTATCCCAGCAGTTTATTTGGTACAACTAAAATGTTTAAATAAATATGACTTGGACAATGGATAAGTTTGACTTCACTAAGTTCATATTAGGTGACTGCTGATTTTTTTGGCAAACATTTCTTGTTGTCTTGTTTCCTAAAGGTGTGTAAATCTGTAAAGTTCACACATTCATTTCCGACTGGAGTGACTTTCAGTCCTGGCCTTACAGCCCAGTCTCACCAGCATTTACAACTGTAAAATATTAGACAGAATCAATTTATTGCAATAGATCAGTGGATTCATTTGCAGAAGCAAGGTAAATCCACTGTTGAGACAAATTTATCTTTGGTGAATTTTGACTCAGGACTTTGCATTGCCGATCAACTCTAAACCATACTGGCAATGACAGTGCTGACCTCTGAGGGTAGAAAAAGCAGAAAATGGAATAAAACTGAAGACGCTGTCATTTCACAGTCAAATTTTATGTAAAACTGCTCTGCAAAAGTATAAAATTAGGATCATTGCTTTTTACCTAAGAGGTTGGGTTTGCGGTCAATTGTGAGACAGTAATTGATGGTACAACTACTTTTTTTGATTACATTTTTATTGCAAAGATTACAACCAAGCTAATGTATATCACTAGTTTTGCTAGTGGCTAACTCTACAGGGAGCAACTCAGTCACCAAACCTTCAGCATTATTTCATGAAGAATTACACCGTGCAACTTTCTGGTATCACAAAACACTTTAGTTTGACTAAGTCCTGATGAGGAGTCATGCCATGTAATTATCTGAAAATCTTAAACTTGAGCCAGTACATTAGCTTACTTAAAAAATAAAAACCTAAAATAAAGTTGTGACCTGTTCTCCTGTTTTATTTATTCTGTTGGTGCAAATAAATTCCTGTGTTTTGTTTGACCAGTAACACCACAGCATGAAACACTGCTGCTCTCCAGTTATGTATGCTGTCCTCCGTAATACATTCACAACATAGTGGTTCCATCTTAAATACTCGATTTCCTCTTACGTACACATCTTAATCTTTTCCTTTTCTCCATGGATCTGTCTGCAGGACCTTTGAAAGATGAATTAGAGAGAGAGAGCATATGGCTTGGTGAGGCCAGACCAGGGCTGGTCCTTGCAGTGCAGGCATTGTATTGATTGCAGTGTGAGTCACACCTTGGGCTGTTTAGTGCAGGAGAAAAATGCCACATCACTCACTTCTCTATTTATTGCAGTTTCTCTTTAGGTCTATATAAGTGTTTGATTTATCTTTTGTTCACCGTGTTGTGGTTATTAGTTAGTCTAGCTTGACCCTACAAACTCTTTGCATGCATTAATATAAATGTTTTCCCATTCTTAAAGTGCAAAAAAAAGTGTGTTGTTTTTTGCCCTAACTTTTAACATCTACATTTGTTACCCTGTTGTACTCAAATTCACATGCATTCTGTTCCCTGCATGTTGCAGTATTTATCAAAAAAGTGCACCATAAATGTAATTTTCTTGACAACTTAAACATTCTTTGCATGTGTGCAGTTAGCAATGTCTTTCCTCTTCTTTCATATGCATTTATTTAACTGGGAGCTAGCACAGAGTAGTTGTTGTTGTGCTTGCTAAGTTTAACTTGAACTTGGCGTTCAGTGATCTCTGAGATCATGAGAGGCAATTGGCTGCATTTACCTCAGTATTTTGGTAACACGTCAGCTATATCAACACCATCTCCACCCTCCATCTGCTTCGCACAGAGCCTCTGATGGACCCGCCACTCAGTCCTCCGTCAGCTCTCTCTTCACTGATTTCAGTGGCTTAAATGCCTTACTTTTTCATCATCTTTTATTTGACCTTAATGTAATGACCTGCTTATATTAATAATATAATACTGCCTGGTATGTTTGATCATTTTCAGACAACCAGAAAATAGCATACCTCATATCAAAGTACCAGGTCAAATGCAGCTGGATTTATTTTATTCTTGAATTTTTTTTTTATATTCAAGAGGCTTCATTTATTCTCCTGACTAGTGGAGATCCCATGTGTTTTAACCTCTTATGCTGATAACACCTCAGGATTGTTGAGATCATGTATGAGTCATTAGGTCACATGAGAGTCATCAGAGTCACAAGACTAAAAATATAGATTGGTGATGCATAGCTGTGTTAGATGTGTTGTGGCAGCCTCATACTTTGTTCACGGTGGTTGTATAAGTTCAATTCAGATGGTGTCCGTCTTGACCTGAAAAGTTGACCCTCTTGGCCCACAAGCTTGTTCAATTTTTTTCTCATTGTTTCGCATTGTTTATGATATCGCCTTACTGATGTTTTAAAGTGTTATGTTGCTATGCTCACGTGGGCTTGTAATAAATCCAACGTATTTAAGATGTTACAACCGTAAATATTTGGCTATTTTGCTTTAAAAATTACTTCGTTTTTTAAATTTTATTTGTTGTTATTGCCTTAAAGTGTCAACACTAATTTATGCAACTTCTTTAGTTTCCTTCTCCTTCTCACTTGTATTTTCATTATTTTTGGTTTATTTCTTTAAAGTTGTCAATTTTTTGCACATTTACAACATTTTTTCTTTTTACAATGAGCACTTTTTTGTTGTTCTTCTTGCCTTTTGATTTTAGTATTGCTATTATCAGGAACAACAAAATGTTAGTAATCACACATAGACTCTGTCGACTCACTCTGACCATTTCTCTGTCTCTAGGATCGTTTCCTGCTGCTGTCGTCTACGCACGTAAAGACAGACTCCACCGACCAGCACATGTGGCCACTAAGACTTTCCAAGCTCTTCGTATCTTTGTCAATGACGAGTTGAACGAACTACATGCAGGCCTGCGTGCCGCCCAGGCCGCACTTAGACCTGGAGGACGTGTCTGCATAATCACCTTTCATTCGCTGGAAGATAGACTGGTCAAACGTTTCCTCCAGGGAGAAGACTTGTCTAATCTAGATCAGTATCACTTCAGCCCAAAGCAGCAAAGACCCGCCAAGGAGAGAAAACACTTAAGAAACATTTGTTGGCTTCCGCTGCGAAGAAAAGTGGTCTCCCCAGAAAAGGATGATGTAAAGGAGAATCCTCGAGGACGCTCTGCTAAACTAAGAGCAGCACTCAGACAATAACTATAAGAGAACAGAAAGTCTGCCTATTTTTATCAATGCATTTCGGATATTTTTACAGCGAAAGAAACTTCTTACAATTAATAGATGAGTTAACAAAGCAATGTAAACACAGTTAGATTACAGTTCTGATCCATTTGTCTACTGTTGGTACTGTTTATTTTTTTGCCTTGAATGTTACAAAGAAAACCTCTACGTCAGTTGTGTTCCAACAAACACAGTTAGCGATGTTTGCATGTGGGAAGACAGTGAGGGTTGTTAGTGACTCCTACTGGTCGGCCAGGGCACTGCACAAAGTTTTTCTGCTAGTGAAAATAATTAGTCGTCTCCCTCTTTACTACTTTAAGAATAAACTTTCATGCTTTAAAAACCAATCAAGTTTTAATTATGGCCAGCCTTTGTCTGCTGGAGGAAAATCTTAACCGATTCACTCTTGCAGAGCAGCAGTCTGTCTTTTCTCACAATGCCTTAGCACTAAAAAAATTGTATGAATGCTGGTTAAAGTAAAAGTGTTACACAAAAACATGATTGCAGAAAAACTTTTCATACCCAAATAAAAGTATATGTATTTTGTGTGTGTGTTTTCATACTATAAGGTGTACATAGTGACAAATTTCTCACAATATGGGTTTTTTACCACCACAGTTATACATGACAAAAATATTTGGTTTAATATGGCACTCTAATGATCCTGAACAATAGTGTTACAACACCTTTGAACATTTTTAAACACTGATGAATTCAAGTGAAGAAAAGGCAAATTACTGTAAGAATTAAACCTTTTTTATTGGGGTTTACCAGCATATTTGTTAAACAGCTCAACATGCACAGCTAAAACACCTTTTACCATTGACGTCTGTATTTCCCCTGAACCTCCCTTGATGAGAAGCTGAAGTGAAACTTCAACTGTACAATGTGAATCAGTATTGCCACTAAATACTGAATGACGCAAGTGTCAGAAGTGGTGCTGAATGAGCTGGGTGGTTGTTCTTGAGCATTCTCTCACCTTTGACTGTAAGCAGATGAGGTGTTTTGATCTTTACTATTTGACTTTGACTAATTGTAATTGCTCCATCAAGATTATTAACACTTTTTTCTTCTGTCTCAGTTTAGTGCACTCTAAATATACCCTTCTCGTTACCTTGGAAACTAAATGGCGCAAGTAACATTTAACTGTGTCTAAAATTATATACTGTTTCAATCCAATATGAAATGATCCTTTATGAGGAGTTTGAATGTCCCACCCTCTTGACATCAATGGTTGTCAGTTGTTGCAGATCCTCCATGTTGTAGATTATGTCATGACATTTAATCTTTTGGATGATTTGTTTCTATTTTATGGCAACAAGATCTTTACTGAATCACACTGTAAACTATATATCAGGAGAACATGGGTAAGAAATATTTACTCACGACTTCATTTCACACTGATGCGTGACTGTTCATATAAAAAAAAACATGGGAGAGATGCCTACTAGTTAAAGTGAGCCTATTCCTTGATTTTTTTTTTTCTGAAAGATTTAATTCTTAACATTTTCAATCGTAATGTTTCAACTAATTTACCTGTTATGCTGGATTTGCTGTCATGCTGATGTGTGACTGTGTCTGTGTGCAGTGATACAATCTTTTGAACTTAGCATGTGCAGATTATACAACTGTCACGCTTATCACATGTACTGATCAAGCTGATGTCGAAACTTCAGATGTCCAAAATATTTCATGAAACAATTGCCTCGGCTGCGAAATGTTTACTGCGTTTATGAGTCATTAGGCAGGTCAAGTGCTCACGTTGCACTGCATGGGCTGAAGATCATGTGTGAATCACAGCTAACTTTCAGAATCAGTAATGTAAGTATATCTAAACAAATACTGTCATTTAAAAAGAGTTGACAGAGAACTTAAAAAGGGACTTTGCACATCAAAGTCTGTTTGCAGGTGTTGGGGAGTGCTAAAACATCTGTCAAAAGTTGTAAAAAAAATCTCCAATGGCTCTTGAGGGAGCTGTCTGATAAATCGCCTCAAGTGATGTCACATGATGCAGCATCATTTGCGTTTTGAGACTTAAGGTCAGACTTCCTACACAGCTCACACCCTGGGTCATCAATGAACACTGGAAGAGCAGGTGCATGTTAACTGTCTTACCAGTCCTGACTTGTTCCAGTGAGTGTGAACCATGGAAAGGAGCCCAGTATATTCAAGAGAGAAGACCACATAGATACAGCAACTAACTCTTGTACTTAACTATGATTCCACTGTATATGGATCCTTGACATTTATGCATTTGAAAAGCACTGTTGACACTGCCATGCTATGTGTGCTGCAAGTGGTGGACAGGACCTTCCCAGCCATGCTTTCACAAAGACACACAAACAAGCGTTATGTGCACCCAATGAAGGCCATGTGTTCCACATAACAAGCCAACGCACAAACTGGGCATAAAACAGCGTTTTGCCTCCCTGACGGCTGTAGGAGGCGGAGATCTAAAACCATTCAACCATGTCACTCTTGACCCTAAAAGAGCCTCTTGTGTTCTTGAGGGGGAACAAAGGGGAGGCTGGGCCGGAGACAGACCCTCTGTGGTCCCCACAAAGCAGCATGCATTTAGAGTTGACGGACAAGGCACAAAGCTCACCCGCTTGCAGTCAGTGCATGCAGCAAAGCTGTCTTGCATAACAAGCCTTCAGAGAGGAGTGCTTTGGATTCTCATAGTGATCTTAGGAATCCCAACCAATTTGCCTTCTAACAGGAAATGTTGGATGCTTCCCTCTCCACCTGGATGGCCTGTACAAGTTGTGCAGACAGAGCTCATGCTTCACATAGCCTGTTGATGAAGGCCATTGTGGTGCAGTTGTCTTTCTTCAAATAAAAAAAAGTCCCCTATTCCAACCCACCAAGCCTGTCAGGGGTCTGAGGTGTTGGAGGACTGAAAATGGTGCCTGCAGCTTGAGCAGGTTGATCATGCATCACCTACTGCCAAACCAGGCCGGCCAGCGGCTGCAGCAATGTTTCCACATACCTGCTGGAACTGCAGAGAGTCAGGGAATAACCAGACGGTAGCCTGTCATATATCATAACCTGCTCCAGTTCCTGTTTTATTGTCTCTCACCTCTGGATATTGGCAGGAACTTCTTGTTAACCTGAAAATATACATCTCGCCAGCCCACAGTGGTCATGGACACTACAGGAACTACAGTGATTGGAACACCCTGAATCAAATTATTCATTTGGCTGATGGAGCAACCCTGGAAATCAATTTGATTTGCGGGAAGGGAGGAGTGTAGCTAAATTACAGCAGCGGCTGAAATACCCAGCACCCCCTCTTGTTTGCCACCACAGCTAGGTGCACACCTAGCACAAAGTTTGTTCAATAAATCAAGTGTGTCCTTATCCT
The DNA here is from genome assembly GCA_029783725.1 of Acanthurus tractus. Taxonomy (NCBI): domain Eukaryota; kingdom Metazoa; phylum Chordata; class Actinopteri; order Acanthuriformes; family Acanthuridae; genus Acanthurus; species Acanthurus tractus. Next base: position 11,584,691 of record JAQNCA010000001.1, read on the forward strand.
GCATCTGCTGCAGAACCAGCTGACTGATGAATCAATTGATTGAATGAATACATGCAATATTTACAGAAATATTTCTTCTACTTCATACTTCCACTCCATTACAATTTAGAAGCAAATACTGAACTTCTATTACAGCTCTGCCTCTTCAAATCTAAGATTGGGTCAAGAAATGCTAAATTCTTATCTTACACAGTCATTTTCTTTCACAATGAGCACTTTTATTTCCAAATTTAACATAATTTTAGAAAAAAAGCATTTGGAATTTAGAGCATTTTTTATTTTGGTATTTTACGTGTACCGTGTTTCAGACTTTCTAAAATATGTTTTGGTTGGAAAATTTGATGTTACAGATAGACACAGAATACGTTGCTCAAACATTTTTGCTTTTTGGCCTTGACGTAGTGTTTCAGGTACATGCGAAAAAGATCATGTCCAATATGTTACGACTTGAAGTTGTCTTAGCCAAAGACAAAGGTGTTTCATATATATTGGTTTAATTTGTGGAAAAGCTGACTGGATAGAAGGGCAATTCGGGTAATACCAAGTGTAACCAGTGTCAGAGTTGACGATCCCATGTGAATGTAGCAAAAAAACACCTTCAGGTTGTTTTTCTCATAATAATTTTTAAAATTTCTTCCATTTGAAAATTCTGCCTTCTTAAAATATAAAACAGCTGTTTGTTGCTTGATACAGGAGGACATGAAAAACGGTTTATCAGTGATTATAAATTATTATATATGACTGCAAATTCTCAATCACCATGGGAACAGAGACCTTAGGTAACAGTAAATAATACTGGAGGATGAAGCTATTATTGTAGACTTTAATCAATCCATAAATTGACTATCAGGGTATGTATCTAATAGCGGCTGTGGTTTTTCACTTCATTACATTTCAGAGGAAAAGACTGCACTATTTATTTTAGCACATTTGACAGCTGCAGTCACTTGTTACTTTATAAATTGTGATTTTACACACAAAAATGTGATAAATGTATCATTGTAGATTAACAGCGGCAACAGTAAAATGCTACTTTAATGTACCTCCAGCACTGTTGATTGTCTAATTATTTATAATAGTGTGGCACTCATTGAGGCCATTTTCTGTTTTACAGTTCCTTTTTCTGTTTGTACTCTAAAGGTTCAGGAGAATTTAGAGGCATCTAGCATTGAAGCCACAGATTGCAACCATCTGAATATCTGTCTAGTAACTTTCCCCTTCCCAGTGTAGGAGAACCAATGATGGCAGCGAAAACACGTAAGGCCCTCTCTTGGTTTGTCCGTTCTAGGCCACTGTAGAAAAATGGTGTTGCAACATGGTGGAAAAGTACCTCCGATGGTGATGCTAATACCATCCTTTCTCCATGAATGAACAGTTTCAAGACTTTTGACCGTCAGAACTGAACACAGAATGATACTCTATTGCGATTGTGTTCTTAGGTGTTAAAATTTAATAATCTCAAGAATCTTGTAAAGTCAAGGAATGGATGTGTCTTTACAAATCCATGTAAATGGTTAATGGATTGCATTAATATAATGTTCTACAGTTTAGCCCGGCATTCACCCATTCACATACACAAATATGACTGGTAGCTTCTCTACAAAGTAGCAGGACCTCACACACACAAGTCAAACTTGCATCAGGAGCAATTTAGGATTCAGTATCTTGCCCACACACTTTGAATTTAGACATGACAATCAAACCTCTGACCTTCTTTTAAGCAGACAACCAATTTTACCTCCTGAGCCACAGCTGCCATGTGTGTGGCCACAACAGATTAAAAACTCCACAAATCACCCTGAGTCAAAAATAGCTAAAAACAAAGAAAGGAAAAATACCAATGAAAATAGGGTGTTGACATTGAATCTTACTGGAATTAGGTGTTTGTGTTTGTGTTTGTGTTTGTGTGTCTGTGTAACGACTTTTTGGTCACATCTGGTTTCAAGCCTCTCTGTAGTCAGACAGTGTGGTTTTTTGTTTTTCTAATGTTATAGTAAAAAGCAACATATGTGTGTGTTTTCGTCTCTGTCTATTAAACATGCCATTAAGAGACATTAACCAGAATCTCGGAGGGTTGTAACTCACATAAATACTTTGTAGGTCAGAAAATTTAGAATGAAAAAAAAGCGCTGAATTTTTTTAAAAAAGGGTTTTTTTTAGGACAGTTTCCACTACCTCTCTACACCCTGGTTCTCTAATTCTCCCAGAGTTGACTGCAATATGTTATTTTATATAATTTTCTGACTTGATCTCACAGGTTTGGCTGTGACATTTGTCTTTCAGAGTGAACCTTTCCTCTTGACCTGACAACTATGGAAAGACTTCTAGTCATTTCATTTTATCAAAACAGGAGACAGCTTAAAATCTTGAATCCTCTGTGCTGCTCTTGTAGCTGTAAACATGTGGTGGAGAAAATGAAACTTAAGCCATCTTCTTGAGAATGTATTCAATCAGTAGAAGTAATTAAACAGGTCTTAACATCTTGCCCTCATTAATTATCTTCATGTAAGAGGTCAGGAGGTGTGTTGATCTGTACTGAGCATCTTTTGCAGCTGCCTTTGGACAGTGGAGGCTCTTTTAAAGCAATGATTTGACTGGAAAGTACCATAAAAGAAAATCTATGTATGTAATGTAAAAAGATTGAAAGTTAAAATTTTGCAAATGCATACAGTGCGTGTATGGTGGAGACATAATCTAGGCAGCATTATTTATTTGCGCCCCCCCCCCAAAAAAAAAATGCTTAAAGCATAAACAACCAATTAATTAACAGGAATAATAATCCATCCTTTTTCATTCAATTTAATCCAGCTTCTTACATGAAATGATTTCCTGTTTTTGCAAATCATAAATCACTAAATATCTAAATAAGACATTTGAATATGACAGTCATGACTGTGACTAAAAGATTAGTTTAACTAAAATTCTGCAGATTAATTAATAATAATGAAAATCATTGTTAGTTGTAGACTGTGACTGCAAAACAGTTCCACATGAGTTACAGGAGATGAGGCTGAATACTCACATAACTTCAACTTGTGTGATTTTTATGCTTTGACTTCTTTGATTTAATGCATGTCATGCTTTACAGTTTCAGAATATTTTGTACACGCAGGGTTTTCAATAACAATTCATCTGAAGAGATTAATTATGCATTTTTTAGAGCAGTGGCATGTAAGACTAACAAAACAGAAACATGAAGCAGATGCATGGACAAGACAAAACATTTTACAAATGAAAGAAAGGAGGAAGAAAAATGTGCTGTATGCTTGAAGCAATAACTCCAGAAAAAGAATGACCATGCAGCACCTCTGGATATTCATCTACCTCGACTCTAGCATTTTTATTTCCCTGTTTGTGACGGAGAGAAGAGAGCCAGGCGCTGTCACCATTAACTCTCCGTGTGAGGAGAGAGACATGCGTCAGCCTGTGGCTCCCCCTCTGACAGACTGAAGAATGTATGAGTTTCACAGTGTTGGAGAACAGACTGAGGCAGCCACAGAAAAAGCTCATTCTGTCCACATCTTTACTCCCTCCCTCCTACTCTCACTACCCGCCCATCTCCGCTGCTCCGCCTGCTATAAAAAGATTTCTCACTGAAAAACACTGAGGTCAAAGCTTTTTGAATAATTTTTGTGATTGACGCAGGGCCTGCAGGTCTCATGGGAGGAAGATCCAACTGTGAAAGAAGACAGCCATGTTGGATAATTGCGCGAGTGCACAGCCAGGGGCTATGACTGTGTTTTGCTGACTTTCAATTTGAAACTTAGTTCAAGGGATTAAAATATGACATTTAAAACATTAATTGCGTGTGCTACCCTCTTCAGAGGTAACCCAATTTTATCACCTTTAAGCTGCCAAAAATAAATCAGAGGTGTCTAGTGTTTCCTGGAACTCGAGCTGACAGCAGCCTTTGTTATGTCTGACCCATCATCAGAGTACCACTTGCTGTGTCAGGTGGTGTACAGGGTGACCTGATGTCAGCTCACTTACTCGAGAGTCTCGAGCTGAAGGAGACACAACATAGGCTTTCTTGCCTTCTATAACAGCCAAATGCATTTTTTGCACCTGTTTATTTCTTTCTGGCTATGTAACAAACTCTACCACAGCCACCCTGTTAAGTCCAGTAAGTCCTGTAAAAAAATTGCATCTCCAACTACCACGGTTTAATCTATTTAACTTGTAGCGTTAGATGATAAAATGGCTGTAAAAAAACTCAAAAAGTTTGGTCCACATTTACGTAAACAACACTTTCCCACCTTTCCAAACATGCTGCAAACACGCTCTTTTGAAAAAGTTCACAGTGTGTTTACTGACAAAATGCCCAACAACTCAACAAGAAACAACTAGTTTCTATTGCCATGGTTAAAAATGATGAGTGGGATGGAGAGCACTATCATTTCCATTGCATTCTCTTTTTCACTCTCTTTCTCACTCTCTCACTTTTTAAGTTAATACACCAACTTGTGTGTTTTTGAACTTCCATGGCAACATCCTAAAACCTTAAAAAAATGTATTTCTGTGTGATTCAGTACTAACCCTCATATCATATTATGTTTCTCTTATAAAGAAAACTTTATCAATGAAAAGAAAATTTGATTCTAAATGCTAAAGATCATAGATCATCATGGATCAAAAGATCATGGACATGGGCATGGTCTCCATTAACACAACTATAGTTCAGTGAAGAACCACTGTGGTGATGTGGCTGTTGCCATCTTGGCAGTGTCTGACTCCCTACTATTTCAAAATTGTTCAAAGAGGTGGAGCGTGGGCGGAGCGCAGACTCTTTGGATGTTCTTGTGGTACAATTAACTGCACAGCAAGCAATATCATGCATCAGATAATTGCATGAAGAATAAAAAGTCACCAGCATAACAAACACAGCTGAGAGGGCAGGATCAGTGACTTATACCAGATGAGGTGATGTGTAGCTAGCAGGTAGCAACTGGCTCTCAGTAAAAACCTTAAATTCTTTTCATGAGTGAGTTGCATTAAAATGAATCCCCTGTATAGTTGTCATAAGGGGAAATTAGCTACGGAAACCAAAACAGTTTGGGTATCAGCCTGTAAATGTGTTTATTTCTTTAGGTTAAGCATTTTAATATGGGGGTCCAATGAGACTGACTCACTTTTGGTGCCAGCCTCAAGTGGCCGTTTGAAGAACTGCAGGTTTTGGCACATGACAATTTAATTTTCTGCCACAGAGTTTGTGAAGGACTTTAACATATATCGCCCTTATTATATTCTTTCTGATCTAGCCAGTTGAAAATGGGTTAATGATTAATAATAATGGGTCAATTTTAATGATCTCTCTCTCTCTCTCTCTCTCACTTTTTGCTCTCCTAAATTAAATAAAAAATATGTTTATTTTAAAGCGAGTCTGTAAATATTTAACAAGGAAAATATCTGGCGTGTTTCCTGCATGATGGTAAAATAACAAAATAACAGGGAGACAAAATTACATTTGAAGAAAAAAAACCCAACTACCTTCAAATCAGGTTGTAGGAGGTGAGATGAAAAAAAAAACTAGAAACCAGGAGCTGCCTGTAATCAACACCAATGAGGCGATATATTGGATGGTGACAGCAGAACAAAATCACCACCCTCCAAGTAGGTGTACAGTATATGACTAAATCTTACCACCCCCCACTAACTGCCATTATCCTACCATAGGGAAAATTGCCTGTCTGGGCACAAGCCTGCAATATTCCCAGCAGTCGTCCATTTGGCTCTCAGAGAAACAGCACTCTGTAGAATGACAGCGATGCTGGGGTCACACACTGAACAGTCACCCTGGGGTTAAAATGATAGAGTTTGTGCAAGTGTAAATTACTCTATAACGCAGGACATTTTCACTTCAGCCTTTAATGGATACCTTCCTGGTCTTGTTTTATGCTTACCTAGCCAGTGTGAAGCCCTGTTGGCTTGTGGATTTTGCTGTGACAATGTAAACACAGGACCTTGTTAACTTGCTGTGCATCAGAAACCGTGTTCTGCTCTGTCCTCTTGGAAATTTTCTGATCTAGCGGCTCACAATGTTGTAAACATGTAGGTTCCCTATGACAGATCATTTTATGTTATGTTGTTAAGTTGAGTATAATAGTTTAACACAAAATATGAATCAACTTTAGGAACAAAAAGAGGTCATTTAATTTTTAATTTGCTAAAGATTTAAATGTGCTTTCTTTGTTCTTCATTTATTGATTTTGTAAATGTCTTTCAACTTAACCATTTCAGAAAAAAATCTTGTATTGTCAGCCCTTGTGCATTATTTGTAAAAAGTTCAACTAGTCCTCCAAGGTAAACAACAAAACAAATAGTTTTTCCCTCTAGAACAAAACATGGAAGCATTTTTTAAATCTGTATTTCAGAAACCTTACAAATCACTGTTGAATTTTTGGTTCAGGTTTACTTCTGCTCAGGCACCAGGGTGACTTGGTCAGGTTAGAGAGAGACTGTGGTTTGGGTCAAAAGTATGACGTCACTGAGCTTAGAGCTGTCATGGTGACAGTAATAAACATATGGTTAAGTTTATGGAGCCTTTGTGGTCACGCTTAAAAAAGTTAACTGCTGGTTGGAAACAGAAAAAACGACCTTTTGCCTTTGCAGACTCTTTGGCTTGTAAACAGGTTAACAGAATTTAACACTGGTTGATTTAATGTGAACTGGTACTCAGTATGACCAATGTAATTCACTCATTACCCTTTATAGTATCAAGTTCTGTACCAAAACCCTGATTGTTTCCCTGCTTTTCTGATACAGTTTATCCGGTTATAAATACAAACTAGATGTTTGAGTGTCACACTTCAGAGCTGCAGTGATTGTAAAAAGAATAAACCATTAAAACACAAATATAAAACACTATTATCAATCATGATGAGGCGCATACAGTTCAATGGAAGCATTTACTTGTACAATTTGTTTTAATGCAATAATAATCAGCCACTCTTGTTTTTATACTGTATATGAAATTTCATCCTGTCTTCATCCTGTGATTATGATGCAGACTGCCAACCTCTGCTTGCATTAGAGTAAATACATCCTGTTCCTGTAACATTTGTGTTGCATCCCTGGGGACTTGAGGCATCCTAATCCTGCTTCAGCGCCCAACAAACAGGTATGAGACTTGCTGTATTGGATATATTGCCCACACCTCAAAATACAGAAACAAGACACAAGAAACTCTGTGGATTGACAACTATAAAACAACAATACAACAACCTTAGCACACACATGCTTTTCTTCAGGTTTCTATAGCTGTGACTGTTCTTACTCAACATTGATTTGAGTGATAGAGTGCTGACAAATAGCCAACCATTTGGATGTTATTATGTGATGATTTTTATTTTTTTAATTATGACCTATGCACTTATTTTCACCAGAGTTTATGCTGTTTTTTGCTAACCTTCTGCTCAAAATGATTAGTTTTGGCACAGTGGTTCAAATTTGTTTTTTTTTAGGGTTGCAGAAGCTCCTGCATCCTTTCCCTTGATGATGATCCCATGATGAACAGCAGGGCCTCAGTTAACACTCAGCAACTGACACATACCAGGAAGCCTCTCTGAGCTGCTAACTCAGCAACAAAACAGGAATCCAAGGGCCATGAATGTGCTTCTAGTGATTCTAAAAGCTCCAGCACATTATTTGTGTTTCCACATGAACACTAAATAGCTCTTCCTGTTAAATTAAAAGGTGGTTAGTCACATTGAGGACATCTCTTTACCTTGTGGTCACACACTGGGCAGTCGCAAGGTCATATCCCCTATGATAGTTGTCATGTGCAGTCCTCTGCTGCATTTTTTAAAAAAATATGATGGGAGGTAATTAATCTGGCATAATTTAGGAGTGAAGTTTCACTTCCATTTGTTCTTTTGTAGTATTTTCTGCAACAATTTCAAGAAAGCTGCGTGTGCGCTTAGTTTAAAGTGTGCGTGATGTGTACATATTCTTACTACACATAACTCTTTTATAAATACCAGTTTCTGTGGGAGAAGTGGCATATGCATGGTTTTGTGCAGATGTATCATTTATACATCTGGCCTCTGGTCTCTTCGGGTCTGTGCTTAGCAACAAGAAACAATGTGTGGATGTGAGAGGATGTGTCAGACTAGCATGTGTCAGTTGGGGCTTACATGCTAATTCTTGACAGGTGACACACTTTTGGACTCCTTTGGATGGTTGCGTGGCACTAGGAATAGACCTGTGGGTGCGTGTCTTCCAGTGCTTTACACTGAGGCCTGGGTTGTATCAGTAAGTTCTCCACCTCCCTCAACCCTACTCTCACTTTCTCCTCTGCAGCAAGGAAGTGCAGTAGGAAGTGTTGCTCAGGGCCATAGCTCCTGGGCAGCAACAGATGAGAACAGCTCATTGCACGATTTGCATCAGTCACATGCAACACAGGCCCACAAACAACTTTCAGTTGCCCAAAAAGTGACATCAAAGTCATTTTCAAAGCAGAGATACATTTTTGTCACAGCATAACACATCTAGTTTAATTAAAGCAAAATCTGTGGGTCATTAAAAAGTAATTGAATTAAAATATATGAGTACTTTTTTTCTGAGCTATTTTATTACATTTTCTCATCCATTGAGTCCATATAAAGAGTTTTTGGCAAGTCACAGTTGCATGCATTTAGGGGCTATACACTGTTTCTTCTCTGTGTTTATGTGCATGCATTTATGGTTGATATGAAACAGTCACGGTTGTCTAACAGTCACAGATGGTTGGCTTTTGGCACTAAAAGTACTTAGATTAAATGGAAAAAGATAATGGGCTCTAAGTTTCACCTCTGGTTTTGCATGATGGTTAGCCCCAGTCTGCTGGCTGAAAGGCCCGTGTATGACCTTTCACTCACGTTGACGCCTTGTAAAACCTTGACACAGAGGTCCACAGGATAGCATGCAAAAATGAATTTATAATATTGTTACCTCTTTCTGGCCAGTTTAACACCATCGGCCTAGAGCTGTACTCATAATGCCATAATTCTGTGAACTTGAACTTGAAGCCCCAGGACAGGTATGCCAGTTTTCTCCTGTGTTAAATTTGGCTGGTGTTGATAGTCTCCTCCGTCTTTAGGCCTAAAAAAGATCTCAACTCCCTGCACCACAGTTATTTAAAGGGGGTGAGAAGAGCTGATTAGATTGGTCATGACTGAGTTCAGCTGTGACACACCTTCTAATTATCGATTCTCCCTATTTTACCACAGCGCCACAGATTTGTCCGTGCTTGTGTTCACCAAGTAACCAAAAAATTTGTTACACCTAAATGCACCCCCAGCACACAGAATTTAGATCCGTATTTGTGCTGTACCTTGACTGAGCTGCTCATTTCTGTGGCCTACACCAACACTACTGCTGTTGAAAACCAGTGCTTAGCTGCTTTTTGTTTTCTCTTATCAGCCTTGTTGAGGCACAGGTAGCTAAGTCTTGATAGACAGCTTTGTGAATGTTTTTATGCAGATGACTGTATCCTTTATATCACTAACCACATATGCCGTTCAATTTAGTAGCCAATTTATGAAATTGTTAAACTCAGATATACATGAGTAATCTATGCCAATGTGTAGAGCACATTTGTATTATTCAAGTATCTGAATAATAGTCTTTTATAGTGACTCATACTTTTGACTCTATTGTTTGTTTTGTACAAAATTAAATAAATGACAAAGTTACAGGCATAATTTTACACACCAGTAGATCCTTTGCCACCATTTTCTTTGAAGACCAGACTCTTTGCAAATCTGCCACCTCCTAACTATGAAACTCTCCGTTTTACAAAATAAACCCAGCAAGAAAATGTAACATGAATGTTGCCTTTAAGCACATTTATGCTGAAAACAGAGTAGAACTTGACTGTTACCCCAGAACCTCTTGCCACTGCAAAGAAAATATCCTTTTTAACTGCAGGATTTGTGCATTGCTCTGGCCATCAATAATAAGACCTGTTTAAAACCTTTCCGAAGCAACGCAGTATTCCACCTACTGCTCTGGACTGTACCTTAGTGATTTACCTGCCAACAGGACTTCATGTACAAGCAAGAGGTGCAGAACAGAACATGGTGTGCTACTTTCTGCAGACATCTCTCATGTAAAAACCCTTGTGATTTTTCACTTTTCCAATTTACATGGTTAAGAGCCTAAAAAAAAGTTCTGTTACTTAAATATAAATTTGGAGGCCATGCAAAAATCTGTCAATAATATTTTCGGTGAATTTTATTTTGTGCATGCATAGTTGTATTTGTAAAATATGTACTGCTTTACTGCTGTGATAGCAGAAGAAGGTGAAGGTTCTGAGCAACAGCTACTCCATTATTCACACTTTTATGGATAAAATGTTCTGCAGAGTACATAGGGTTATTTGAGCCATTGAAATGTTTTTATCTGTTGCCAATAAACTGTATTTTTAAAATTATTTCCTTGGATCTGTAAAAAGAAAACACCTCAATGAATGCTGTTAAGTGGTTATGTGAAAGAAAAGATAAGACATACGGTCAGTGGCATGTGGCTGTCTGTGATCTTAAGTTTAACGTTAAAGAAATTTGCCAGACAGATTGAGATTGTAACATTGTATTTATAACATGTTTGTGTTTGTTAAAGTGGAATGACTCACACCTTTGCTTAAAACTGATACTTAAACAAAGAGCTGCGTAATAAAGCTCTTGCAGTATGTGTTTAGAGATAGATAGATAGATAGATAGATAGATAGATAGATAGATAGATAGATAGATAGATAGATAGATAGATAGATAGA
>JAQNCA010000001.1:11599624-11638923 GCA_029783725.1 Acanthurus tractus
CACAGTCCAGTTGACTTGCTTTTTTTGACTCTTCAGATAAACATGACCTGGATGAATGAGAATCTACACAGATACTTCAGACATTATGCTAAGCTAAGCTAATCAGCTGCTCAGAGGTAGTTTCCCATTTATCACAGAAACTGTGGCATTGATCTTCTCTAACACTTGGCAAGAAAGCAAGTAATTGTACCCAGCAAAGTGTCAATCTACTCTGTTTTAAAACAGCTTTGATGAATTTAGGATGCTTCAAATGCATCTATGTATGAAGCATCTATGTCTCCAATCTTTTACTACTTGTAACTCTGGCTAGCCAGAGTTTTGTTCTTTTTAAATATATTTCATAATGACACAGAGACATCAAGAATTTAGTGGTGCTTCATTAGATTTTTTGAACAAGTGCACAACCAGAAAAATCAAATCAATATAAATGCTGTCTTCATTATCTTGCCCAGCATGTCGCTTGTTTTCCCTTTCTGACTGTCTTTGGTCTGAATGCTGGCCTGCCCCTGACCCAACCTGACCTACACGCTTGTCTTTTCCAGTCGTTGCATCCAAGCCTTTGCCCTTTGCACCTCCCAAGACACTTTTGGATGCTCTTTCTGGGGGTTAGGAGCATGTTATTATTATGGTCAGAATCTGGTAGTAAGCTTTTGCTTAAAAGAAAACAACATCACTATCGCCTCCAAGCTGAGTCAAAGCAGGACACAACAAGACTCAAACAGATGTCTGTAGAGTCTAACACAACGACACAAAGTACAAAATCTTCACCACATTTAGATAGAAATAGCTGGGTGAAAGAGACAGAAATAATTAACACAAAGTCCAATCTACAACATGAGTAAAAGCCTCTTTGTGAACAAAATGTTTATCCTTTGCATTCTCCGACCAATGCTGAACTTTGGACTGCTTTTGGCTAATCTGCAGCACATTAGGCTTTTTACCTCTATCCTGTTTCACTCTCATTAAATAATCGGTGCCAGCATTACACATACAGTATGTGGTCACTGTGCTGCTGACTGCCACGATTTAGATTTCACACTCTAGTGAATGGAAGGGAAATGGATTATGTACAAAGTGCAGCACTGTGACATTGGAGACAGGTGTTCTCATCCTGAGTAAGTTTAGGCAAACTCCTTCTGGGCAAGTCGCACCACTCAGCAGCCAGCTTGGCAACACTCCCAGGCAGCTATTTTGGCTAACAAGGCCTATGTAAATAAATGGAGAGTGAGCTATAACCTCACTTTCAATGGTCACCAGGACATTAAAACTTCATGTATAGAATCTCTAGTCAAATCTGATGAAAAAAAAAACAAATAGGGTTTAAATGCATTCGTATCAGATAAGTTATACTGTACAACACATGCACTAAGTTTCACGAGACATTCTTCTAAAGCCGAATAGAGAGTGTCAACATTATAAGCTATGTTTCCTGATATGGCTGGTGAAAGGCAGATGATAGGCTTGTAGGGAGAAGGGGTGGGATATGAGTCATACAAGTGTCATCTCTGGTGTGAGAGATTTTTCATTCAAAATTATTTTCTATACAAGAATAAACTAACATTAACCAACCATCATAACCACAAAAACAGTCCAAACCAATGAACACTCTCCAGATACGATCAAATATTAACATTTAACAACTTAGCCACTTTGTTCATAAAAAATGTTTCAACCAGGTAGCAGTTTTTTTTTAACATTTTTAAAGGTGTTTGCCATCTTAAAATAGTAGTATATAAAAGTACTTATCAGGAGAAAGTTTGTGTTTTATCTTACTTACTTAGTTTCTTGATTTTTTTTCTGACTGATATTTTGCACAGATGCTGACTGAATTAAACTCACTTTCACCTTTTGACTCTGCCGTGCCTTTTATTAATAACTTTGTACTGCTGAGTTCTTCTGACAAATCCACTGTGACTCCACTCATGAAAAGAGTTATTAACATACTGGTACAACTTCAGTGTTAATCAATAATCTATGTAATGTGACAACTTCTTAAGTCATGACATGCAGAGAGAAGGCAGAGAGATGGAAGACTTAATGAATAATGTGTAACCTCTGTGACCAAGACAGATGCTGGTTTGATTCTCAGGACTGACTGGAAGAATCATAACTAACATCACTCACCTGTCCTTCAGATCTTTCACTTTTGTGCCCTTGACAAACTCCCCAAGGCTCTGATTGTAGACTGTGGCAGCTTCCATGTTGTGCTTGCAAACAATAAATCTGTTTTTTGAGTTACGGTGTGTTCTGAAAGTTTGTTCAATCTACGTCTGAGAATCCTCGGAAGAAAAAATCTGGACAGTGAAATAAAGTCCAGGCTGTATCTTTGTCTCTGTGTGAGGCTGGCCATGCCACTCATGTCAATGTGCCATTCTCTGACTCATGGTGTTGCCTACAGTGGGGGAGGGAAACTTGGGAGGTAGAGAGAGAGTGAGAGACCATGAGCTCTGATACGGAGAGTGGGATGAAGTGTTTTCTCCCCCTACTGACTAAAAGGCTGTCTGAGGTTTTCAGTGGATGTCTCACGTAGTCATACTGCATACAAAGATATCCATTCAGTCATTGATTCTTTCATATTTATCTTTTCCTTTTTTACTGAAGCTTTTTGTGTGTGTATATATATTTATACATATTAAAAATAGTAGCTAAGCTGGTGACTGAAACTGTTAGTAAAAAACAATCATATAGTCACATAAATTCAAATAGAATTATTGCCTACAGTGCTGTATCTGATTCCATAATAAGTCTAAAGTCTAGCGTTAAATATTTGTGATAGGAAAAAGTCATAAATAAGTTAATAAAAACTAAAAGATACAACTGAAATCTACAGTAACATTTTGTTGGCTAAGATGGCGGAAATGCTTCAGTTTTCAATAAAAGTCTAGTAAATAGTCACGACTTGTATCTACAAATTGAAAATGACATGAACAGTTTGAAATATAAAATGATATCTGAAGTATCTGATCCAACAGGTGTAGCCCATTTAATTTTGCACGCCTTAATTTTAAGGTATTCTATGCAAGCTACTTGCTTATATTAGAGGTCTTGAAAAGATAAAACAGCTTTTGTAAAAGTTCATGAAGAGTTTGACATTCTGACTCCTGAAAGTTGACATGACAAGTACAGGGAGTCTGTTTGAACAGAGGGAACTCATCACTCTCTTAGTCTTTTTGGGAACCTCAAAAACACATAATCCACTTGTGTAATGTGTTGTTAGAGAGCAGAGATTCTTTCTTTGACTAATGGTCTTTGCTCAAGGACAGACAAAAGCTTATGAAGTGAATACTAAAAGACTGGAATCACAGCCTATTGATACAATACTTTCCCAATATGTTGCCCACAATAATTCTGTGATACTTGATACACTGCAAGACAATGCCTGTGTAAATGAGAAAGAAAAAAAATCCAAAATGGAAAAAAGCAGGAATTATGTATCAGTTTTACACAATTTTGACAAATGAAACAATGTGACAAAAGGGGCATTTAGTCTGAGCTTAGTGCCTCAACACACACACACAGACTGTAACTCGTCTATGACCATGTGTGTTATAATTAAGCAGAAAATGAGGATATATGTCACAATGTATTGACTCTGGCAAGTCAAACCACCACATGAATCCATTTAGAGCTGGATGTCTGCATGTGTAAGTACAAATATCAATATTAGATGACAGAGTATCAATATCATATTGCAAAGGAAGTGAGACAATATTTTCCTGTATTAGTATTTTGTTGCAGATTTGGTGGTATCACAGCTTGGTAAATCTTGATTTTTTATTATCCTACAACCTGATTCAAGGAGGAACGGGCCAAAATGCAATCCAAAATCTTGAAATAATCTAATAATTCAAAAATAATCTTGAACAGAGCCTCTAAATAACAGTTTCTTTGTAAATTTACTTAAAAGTGATAGAATCTTGGATTTGATAAAGGAGTTCTAAGATTAGTTGACTCTAATGTGAATTCAAGATTATTATGCAGGTTCTGCTGAACATATGTAAAAAAAACATTTTGAAATGTGCATAATCAAAAAATAAATAAATGAATAACATTTGAGTTTGAAGCATGGACTGCCAATTTTGACAAAATTGAAATTGAATATTCCAGTGAAGGTTGAATCTTGTTGGGCATCAGTAAAGACTCAACTGGAAAATTCAATTTCAATTTAGTTAAAATTGGTATTCCATGCTTCTACAAGGACATGAAATATAGTAAAATGATACTTAGTGTATTATAAAAAACTAGTCCCAGCTCACATATGGGTTAAATTGTGTGGTTTTGGTAAATTAATTTAATTTACAAATGTGACGTTTTTTAATAGAAAAAATATTCTTCTCACAAGTTAAGCCAACAGAAAAAGAAGAAGAGAAAGAATAAAACAATTGTTATTCACTGAGCATTTTTAAATTCCTCTGAGTTTTGTTTTAGTACATGCTGTAACGATTTCAGTTCTGTTTAAATAGAAAAACTAAGAGAGTAAAAACAATTGTGAACAATTATTCATAGTTATTAAAACAAATTTAAATTCATATTTAGAGAAAGGTGTCAAACTTTAGGCTATTTTCACAGTATTTAATTATCCTTTGAGCTCACATACAGGAAAAATGAATATTTATTGTTATTGCTGCAGAAAGATGAACTTGGTTTAAGTTTCATTGCATTAAAGCTAGTTGTGTTTATTTGTAATGAGTCAACATCGTAAGCTACATGTCATATAAAAAGAAAAATAGGATTTATATTTTTTTTAAATAAGGAGAATACAATCTATTCTGAAATTATTAACCAAATCAAAACAATAAATTTGAAATCATATATAGCACACTTCATCAAAAAAGCTGAGTGCACCTTCTATCTATGATAATGGGTCAGTAATATTTTTATGATAACTGAACTTTTTGAAAAACATAAAATGTGCTTTACAGAATTTCTTTTATTTATCAAAAAAGGCCAAACTGATAAAATATTAAATGTTTCATGGATGCAAGCATATAAATTCAACAAATAATAAAGAATATTGAAAGAATAATATTCACTTTAAATTTGGAATAATACTATTAATATTTAAAATATGTTGTTTTAGAGAGACTTTGATCACACAGGACTTTACAAATTTAGAAATATATACCACAAACACATTTCAAATGACACTTAATAAGTAAAGTGGTTTAATATGCAACACTATCCATCTGTAACCAATTATGAATTTGTCAACAGATTTTTTTCTCAAATTAATTGATTAATTCTTTAAGAATGTTTAAGATGCTCATCACAACTTCCCAGAGCTCAAATTGTCATCTTCAATAACTTCTTTTGTCCAACCAACAGTCCAAAATGCAAAACATTTTTATTTACTGTCATATAGGACAAATAACAGGAGAAAACAGTCCCATAAAAGATACTATAACCAGGAAATTTGAGACATTTTTGCTTAAAAAATGACCATTTAAATAACCAGAACAACTCATAACTACTTTCTCTTTCAATCAGTTAGTTGACTAATTGTTACGGCTCTATTGTAAATTAATGTATTTTGTCTGTTAGCAGTTTCTTTTCATATTTGGGCATGTAATAATGATCTGCAATGCAATTTAAACTGTTTTTTATTTAAAAAGTGCAATACGAATAAGGTCAAAGAAAGTAATAGTTTGCCTTGCTTGTATTCTTATAATACATCTTTTACAAGCTACATTTTTTTCATCTTGCTGCACATGTATTGTTGTGAATGGTATTACCTATTTTGGCATACTGGACTGCACATACTTATGTGAGCTGAGAGATTTAGATGTCGGTGACAAACCAGCAGTCAACAGGATAATACCAGATAATAATTTCCCTCAGTGTGAGGATAATACAGGTGAGAGACCAAAAGATATCTGAAGTCTTTCTATGTCTGATGCAATTCAAACTGTGTTCAGATCTTAGATGTGTTTCTATATGACTCACGCACATGAACATAGTAACCCTCCTGAGCTGCTGCATACCAGGGCATGTGCTAACAAATATAGCTCATCAGCAGGTGTGAATATACATTTACCAGGTCTTAAGATAAAAGCTTTCATCTGACTATGCATGCACACACAAACACACACGCGCACAGATTGTCTGCCGTGTGCACATGGATGCATCAGTGTGTGTATGTTATGTGTTTGTATTTTGATTCTAACATGAAAAGGCACTTCCACACCCATATATTACTTTCTAAAAATAAAGTCATGACGTCAAACAACAGTTATTTCAGTTGGTCAGCTAGCGTTCCCCCTCCCTTCTCGAAACGCACTCAATAACAGAGAAACTTTCAGGCTTAAAGAATATAAGTATAAAAAATGTTTCTTAATGATTTTACACATTGAATGAATGTGTGTGCTATTTTATCTTTTATAAATAAGCCGATTGTGCTACTCATCATGATTGTGTACAATTATAAGAATGTTTTCTTTCTAAACCAATTAGAGATCTAAATGAGCAATCAGAGAGCAATTCAAGAAATCACATCCAATATTTCTGCATGTATAAATTTCCTCAAAAACCATATCCGCATCCTCTATGACGCACCACATACAGTGGTTCATATTCATATCAAAGACGACATTAATGTGCTCCTGTCTCACCGGTTTACTCATTAAAGATGGATATGTTACTACCAGGCAGAAGCGTGGAAACAAGTTTAGGATTGTTGCCTTGATAAGTATTCACATCACATATAACTCTCTGCAGTGAGGCTTAGATATGAGTCATAGTCTAGAATGGTAGGAGGGCACATTAACAGACTGACTTTTTATTACCACTCAGTCGAAAACAAATATCTTCAACGACTGGATGAATGACTCCAGACCAATAACTATGAACTGACTAATTACAAAAATGTGAGGGTATTAATTATATAGATAAAGCACATACCATAAAAATGTTAAATTGTATGGGGTCCTAAAGGCAAGATAAAGCAAATCTACACTGATTTGAAGAATGCCTTTGGCTGGTGATGGTCTTTGAATCAAACAAAAGAAAAACACACATTGAAATGAAACTTCAAAAAATCAATTTGAAGTCACATAAACAGGCACTTCATATTTTTTTCATGACACGAATTTAGGCTTTATTATGGAGGCTAAAATGTGCCAATTTGATAATTACAAACTTTTAAGGAGGTTAAAAAGTAGTAAATGTTCAGATTTGAATTTTTTAAATGTATTTTCTAAATGAACTGATTAGCTTTTTTACGATGGATTTTTGTATGAATTTGCAAATTCATTTAATCAATGGATTTTCAATTCGAAACCTTGTAACTTTATTCAGTGTCACAATTCTTTTTCTCCTCTGCTTTAATTTACATTGTTGTGTTACATAAACATTTTAAAAATGCTTTGATTCGATGAAAAGATACAATTTAAGATAAAGAATAAAATATAAAAGGAGGTTCAACCACCAGAGAAACATTAGAAACTTCGCCATCCTGTTCAGTGACAGCTCCTGATGTGGGTTGGACTGTCTTTAATTTCGAGTGCATTACCTGAATATCCTTAAAATAAAACAGCCATACTCTATCTTTAAATGTCTACCTGTAAACTATGTCAATCACCCTGCTCTCAGTTAATACAAACTGGACATCCTGTTATCTTACCAAATGCAGTATAATGTCCATTTCCACAGCACCAAAGAGGTAACTTCAGACCCAATTTGGCAGACATTGTCCAGAGTTCATTTGTGAAAACTGATCTTCAGTCACATAAAACATAACTCCACCAAATACAAAAACATAGTAAGGGCGCAACAGGTACTTCACATCTGTAAAACGACACTGACCCACAACACTTAGCAGTCTGACAGTTACAAGACAGATCTTGTAAATGCTTTAAATTCCAAGGAGGAACTCCAAGTGACAGTGCTTTAGATATTTTAAGGATGAGGACCTGTTTCCTTTTGAAGAACAAAGCAAGAGCTCTGCTCCATATTCATTCTTCTTTTGTTAAGTCTGCTGCATTTTGATGCCACGGAAAAATGTAAATATTGAAACTTGTCAGGAACCGCTGTGGGAGCTGGAGTCAAAGCTGGCTTGCAAATGGCAGTTTACATATTTTAGTTGTGAGAAACATTTCTGAATGAGTCTTACATAAATATCTCACATCAGCTGGGTCAAGGTACCCAGCTAAAATATTTGACTGACTCCAATAAAGCGGTAAGCCAGACTGGTTTCCGTAAGTCTTGTAAACTTTTTCTGATGAATGGCAGTTTTATGCACATCCCTCCTGGTACTGTATGCTCTTCTTACAAGGTCAAAACATCCTGGTATAGTCAGAACAACTCCTGACCTGGAAGACCTGGAACATCTTTTTCCCCTCAGATTCATTCCTTTGTGTACACACTTGCTGTGGTCTTTCTGTCTGCTGCTTTTAATTTTCTGCACTTTTTAAAAAAATCATATGCAGTAAAGTTGATCCAGTCCTAATTTTCAACACAGCATTCAATGTTCAACTAAGAGTCCTTATTGAACAAATCAAGCTGCAGCACTAGCAAGAGGATTTCATGTATAATTTTATAATGCTAGTGTTCATTATTACACTTTCCACAAATCCACAATTAAGCTAACTTTGGTATATGAACAGAGAGATTCAGAAAAAAAGGTTGTTAGAGAGAGAAAAAGCAATGTTTAGCAACAATTTTTGGGACAAAAAACTACAAGTAAACACATGGTTTACTCAATGAAATAAAATGAATATGTGAAGGTTGTGTTGATGACATGTTATGAGAAGCAGGAGTTATGTTTTCAAAACTGTGAAACAGAACCAGAGCTGCACTGAGCTGTACACACAAACATTTTAAGGACTACTTTATTGCAAAGAGCACTTATGATGCAAGTTATAGCAGAAAAAAACATATAAAGCTGTGCAAATTCTGCCAAGTTGTCTATGTTCCAGTAAATGTTAAGATTATTTTATATGATCAGCAAATGGTTTTAGGTCCGGTCTTCTCTTCAGGGTCAAAAATTTTAAAAACATTATCCTTTTATAATTACAAAAAATGCAGAATGGCTCAGTTTGGAAATTAATCTGATTAAAAGGCAGCTTTTACCATGTGAAAATATTATAAAATTTGAAAGGTATATCTTTGATTTTGAGCACATTTTGCTCTGAGATTAAAATGAAGAAAAAAGCTTTGAGGTTTAAACTCTTTAATAATGGTTTAAACTCTTTTCTGTATTTTTTTTTGTGTAAAATCATTATTTTATTCGCAGATCAAACAAAATTGAGAACTAAAAGCTGATTTAGGAGGTCGGGTGTGTATGTGTGTGTACGCACGTGTGTATGTCCATGCATGTCTTTGTGTACATGCGATTAGAGCAGTTGTACTGAGGCTGTGAATGAAACAAGGTGCTTGTAGCTACAGCAGGAGAGGAAGTAATAACTCTTAATGTTGGGCACTTGGGAGATGCACAAGGCCTCATTATCTCCCTAAACGCCTCAGGCTTTCCGATGTTCTCACCTTACACCCACTGCTGACCTATGACTCACCAGCCCCTCTATCCTCATAGTAAACCTTTATTACATTACCTTAATCGTGAAGCATCATGTCGGAAGGTTGGAGGGCAAACCCCCGGCTCCATATCATTTATCATTTCACCCTCTTCTTATAAATGACGTACACATGATTTGGAACATGTTCATTTGTCAGAATATTACACATACTTTGCATTCTTCCAGCATGAGGTATGAAAGAACCAGCTCAATTTTATTTGGACTGCCAGACTGGCTGGGGTGCTTGATGACGTCCCTATGTGACAGAACCCAGAGCTGACTGACGTCACTTCATTGAGAGTCAATGGAGTGACTTTTGTCAGAGAACTGGTATGTCTCTGCTCGTAAATGTGACATCAATTGTTTGACTTAATAAGAATATAAATTTTCTTTTGTCAGCGACCCACGTGAGGCTCCTGACCTAAAAACAGTAGAGAAATAATGAAATTTAAAAAATTTGGAAATTCAAAATTGTGATTCCTTTCAAAATGACCTAATGAAAAAAAAGTTTACAGATTTTACAATTAAAAGGATGTTTTTTTTTGAAGAAGGGTTGCATAAAGTACTTATACTTAAATGGGTCTACAATCGCGGTAGTGTTGTTCGCCATATGTTTGCAATCCAATAGGGATGCAATAAACTTATCATATGGATAAACACTGAAAAATGTGTTTATGCTGAATTAAAAGCAACAAATGTCCTTGTAGTTTATTGTAAATTTCAGCATTTATGTGTTAAATTCAATAATTACTTCAACTGGGTTGAAATGTCGGCAGCTTTATTTATTAGTAAAGTGACTCACTCTGTTAGAACTAGGAGGAATTATAACAATATCGATTTATGGTAACTGAGTAGAGGCTCAACGATACAACAAGGGATACAGCGATCTTTGTGGGTCACCTCAGTTGTGCAGGAGTGTGTCCGTTTCTCAGAACCAAAGGTTTTCATCTCAGCCAGAGGCCAAAGTCTCCACATTCCTTATTTCCAAGCCTCACTTCTGCTGATGACTCATCTCCCCTGCCTTATTACAGGGAGCAGCACTCATTCTCCATCGTCGTACTACAGGATTAGTTTACTGCACACACCTTATAATGAAACAGATAGCCGATGCAAAAGCTAGCGAGAGGCGACAAATTGATTGAACTGTTTCTGAATATGACTGAGGGATTCTGATGTCACGAAAAGGTAAATATACTGAAGTTAACCGAAAAGATAAATGTACCCTGCACCATTATGCTAAGTAAATCATATTGAAGACTCAAGAAATAATGCTAATAAAGCAGGTGGTCGAATCAATGTTCCAAAAAGACCTGAAAACATGTATGGGAGTTTCTATTTTGGAGCTGCTGTTTATGTTTCTTAGTTCATAGCCAAGATACAAAGATGTGAAAAGCCAGAGATGTTCCCAGAATCAAAGCACTACTGTTGTTTGTACCACACACCTTAAATGTCTATTTACATCATAGTGTTTTCACAAAGCACAAGAACTCCATATAAAACGTAATTACTTTTTATGTAAGCTTAAAAAAGGTCTATTGTTATTTTTTAATTTGGAGATATTTAAGGTACATTGTTTTTTTTTTTTCAACACTTGACTCCAAGCCAAAGACTCGAGACATAACATTTGACATAAACTTGCATTTTGTGATATGGACTTGGCTGGTATGGAAACCAAATGTAGCAATATTGTTCTCCTTAAGTTTAATTAAAAAAATTTTTTACTTGTAGTCTTGTTTGTGGCCTCCTGATTAATGAAAATCTACTATGTAGTAAGATATTTCTCTTTTGACTCCGATTTTGGTCTCAAGCAACTCCTGAGATGCTCCACCATGATCACCAGTCACTAACTGTGTCTTTCTGCTGTTTGTTGCAGTGCAGGTAGTGAATTTGCAGAAATACATGTTTGCGTCACTAGAAAGTATATTTTAATTATTCATATCTGAATTCGAATACTTAACTTAAATAATTGTGATGTGTTTTTTCATTGAAAACAGCTGCCATCTGTGGCCAAAAACGACACTACAAGAGAATGAACCAGAATAATACAGTTTTAAAAAAACAATACGCTTAAACTGTCTGTAAAACTCTTTAGGTCTAAAAAGAGCAGAGCTGAAGAGGTGGGTGATGAATCTCTATATGATCATCACTGCGACGAATATACTTTGTCATATATTATTATCAAGATACTGACAACATCCTTTTTAAACCCAGCATTATACATCATAAAACTTATTAATTTTCCAACAGTGATTTATATCCGTCTGGCAGATGCAGACAAATGACGTCAATAGTGATGTCGGGTCAGAAAACATATTTTTTCATTACATTTTGTGGACTTTTTGCTTAAAATAACTTGAACAGATTTATGATGTTATCGTCTACTTGATCTGTAAAGAAGCAGTACATGTCAGCTATAACTGCAAAAAATTATAAGGAAGTCATAAAATTAAAAAGTAACACTGATGGTTTGCATATGTCCCTCCCCCAAAAATACTCTACATGTTTAGAGGGAAGCAAAGAAATAACAGAATAATAACAGAATAATAGGGCAATGATAGCTTAAAGAAAGTGTCAATCAAGACTCTAGACCAGGTGAGCAGTCTTAAAAGTTATTACTGTAATTTATTAATAACAACTCAGGACTGGGTGTCTGTCAGCTCGTTTTGGAGTTCTCCTGCCCTCTAGTGGCCAAAAATTCATTATTGCAGCTTTAAGTGCAGAACTCATCATCTCCATGGTCACTGTTAAAATAACACTGCTGCAACTCATGTCCACACTCTCAGAAATTTGTACTCTACTGTCCGCTGTGTGTACAGCCGTTAGTCATGTTATATACGAGCCAGACATGTAAGAATTTAACTTTTCAAATATGTTTGAATTATAAGCTACTGTTGACTGCTGTCTGTGCAGGCTTTATCACCCTGTTTACTGTATTCTCTTTATTTATCACTGACACATGCATAGGGCCCAGTGTGTTCAATAACCCTCATTTTTCTCTTCCTTTATGATTTAATCAGTGAGTGTTGGCAGGAGCCTAATGGCAAGGCCAGTGATGAGTCAGCCAGGCTGCAGTTTTGGGAGCTGGAGGTGAGAATAACACAGAGGGGAGGAGGAAGGCAGGGACAGAGAGAAAACACAAGCAGACAGAGAGACAAGGGATGAGGGATACCATTATGAATAACACTGAATTTGGAAATACAATTTATTTTTTTTGCGCTAGTAGTCATACAGCTTAAGCATTATTGGAATGTAAAAAGACTTCTGAAACATCTCATTAATTGTCCTCTTTGAAATGTTTAATCAGGATGAGTGCAGCCCTTTGAAAACAGCAGATTTGTTCCATACATAGATCACATCCCCTGTCCAAGGATGCCTTTCCTTAACTAGGAGTCCGGGTTCAGACCTGCCATCATGCTTGCTGAACGTAAATGTTGGAAGTGTTTCATAACCGTGCTAGACACACATATATACCTCCTATCAACCTGATTGATGAGCCAGACATGGTACATTCCTTCCATATCCCAACAAATACCATTATGACAGGAGAGCTTTCCATGCCTGTGTTTAGTCCATAGCCCAAAGGTCTTTATTTTCAAACACTACGGTAAATCTAATGTTAATTATGGACCCATTTAATAGTTGACTGTATTTTCACTGCCAGAGGCATCTTGTGACATTGTTTGGGTATGACACACCACAGTTTAGACAGTGTGGTATTTTCATTCATAACACTGACGCTATTCCTGTTCCTGCTATTAAGCCAAAGAAACCAAATATGCTAGAAGAAATCCTTCAGCTGTTAAAGTTTGTGAAAGCTCATTTCTATATTTCAGTCACTATAGGTCATCCTCTGTTTCAGTCTCACCTGAGAGTTATTCTAAAATGTAGAAAAAATGTCTTTCTTTAAACATGCATTTGTTAATCAAACATAGACAATAAAGTGGTGCCTTGGAATAATAAGCACACAGATTTATGGGAACTTTGTGTTACTCATGTCAATGGATGATAGACCAATAAAATATAAGAGCAACAGGCCTTTTTAATGGGAGGTAGGAAAAACACAAGTGTAAATAATAAAGTTAACGATGGATGGATTTTATTTAGCTGCTTCTGTTTCAGGGTCTTGGCACAGTGTCTTAATTTCAGTGCCGGCCACAACAACAAATATGAAAAATTTAATGTAATTATCCACAATTGTCGGATCATGTACAGCTATAAACTTTTTTCCACAGCAGACATTGACTTGTCGTGACAGGGAGAGAAAAAGTATAATGCAAACAGTAAACATTAACAATATTCAGTCATTTTAAGGTTTTGTTTCTGTCGTGGCCAATTAGGAAACTAGATGCAACTGAGCCATAATTTGCTAAATTTGTTCACCTGTGCTTTTCCTGCTGCAACAAGAAAAGGTCTTCAGAGTATCAAAGTAACTGCTGAAAGTTGTTTGACCATAACAAGAGAAACTTTACGTGTGATACAGAGGCCTGATTTACAACGAACAGTTTGTCTCCCATCTCGATATGTCAGAGCCTGGTGGGAGGTCCAAGCCTCAGATTTAGAGAACTGGGGCTGTTTCGAATAGTTTGAAGCTTCAAAGCTCATTGATAACAATGATAATCAATTTCTAAATTGACATTCAATTGCTATTGCGTGTATCACAGAGCTTTTTGTACTGTGTGGGTTGGATGGATGAAATGGAGGAACACATGCCAATAAATGCACCTACAAGAAAGTCAGGGGTAGATTGGAGCTTTTGGAGGAATTAACACCTGGTGTCACACCATTCTGCTCTGATCCGGAGCTGTTTACTAGTGGGAGGAAAGTTCTGAGTTTCTTTTTTCAACTTTTGGGATTAAAAAGAGAATTTATCTTCACTTTGACCTCCAGATGATTCAGCAGTCAAGCTTGTGAGAGTAACACAAGGCAAAAAAAAAAAAATCACCTATTTTGGGGGGAGGGGGTGGGTGGGGGGTGATGACATCAATAAATATGATGACAGACATTCAAAGCTCTATTTGAAAAGCTCAGTAAAAGCTTCAAATATCAAAAAATGACATGTGGTATAGCCTATAAAGGAATAATTCAAAATTTTTGAGAAACACTATTTTGCTAGAATGAAAATAGTTTCATATCAAAGATGAAGTAGGTGGCTAAGCTCTGCATTTAAACCGGAAATGGGGGGAAATATTGAGCCTGGCCACATCAAGCTCTAATTCAGGGTTTAAAGAATCTGCCCATCTTCAGCTCTAAAGCTCACTAACTAACACATTGCATGTCCTCTGTTTAATCTATACACAAGCAGAAACTAGTGGTTTTGCAAGGGGCTACATGTTAAAGCAATTTCTTGGCCAGTAGCAGTGACTCCCTGTAGTGTGGCTGCCCAGTGATGACAAGAGTCTTGCTTTGTGTGGGAATTAAACAAATGAGATATGAAGCAGTTTCCTCAGTCTTAGTTCTAAGTTAAGCTAATTGGCTGCTGACTTTAGCTTCATGTTTAGCATACAAACATAGCTTCATTTCTCTCATCCAACTATAAGCAAGAAAGTGTGCAGGCATGTAACATTTTCCAAAATGCTGAACTGCTCTTTTAACCAGAGATGGGGACTCGAGCAATTGTGACTTGGACTCGAGTCGACTTGAGTCGCTGTTTTGATGACTTGTGATTTGACTTGACAAAAAATTAAAGACTTGAACTTAGAAGTTGAAGACTCGGGACTTGACTTGACTTAAGACACGATGACTTGAATGACTTGAGTGTTGTTGATTTTGTGTTTTCAGTTTTAATATAAATATAAAATTAAGTAAGGTGACTTGATTTGGACTTGACTTGACTTGCCCAAGAAAAAAATGACTTGGGACTTAGTTGAGACTTGAAGGTTAAGACTTGACACTTACTTGGGACTTTTACATGTGTGATTTGGTCCCATGTCTGCCTTTAACTGTGAGTCGTCAAAAGATGTAAATTCTTCAATCTTCTGTTTGAGCAAGTCTGCTGTTTTCCAGTCTTTTTTTGTTGATATAAATATCTTTAACTTTCCATAATCAACAGATGGATTAAGGTTTTGGTCTCAAACTGGCTGAAATTGGTTTCAATATTCACAGAATCATTAAAAGGGCAAAAGCTATTTTCTTCTGTTGTTCACAGTGCAGATTGGAGCCTGTGTCTGACTACACGCTTCAGGGTAAAAACTTTTTTCTTATTACATCTCAGTAGCCACCTTACCACCACCCTCATAGGTGATGATAAGATTTCTTGCACTTATTATGAGAACTCAAGGGGGCTTTCACTCATTTTAAAGTAGCCAGAATGGTTTAAAATTTTGTATTTTTCTCCACACAGCTGCAGTGTTCACAGGCACCTGAATGTAGCAGATATAAATTGATATAAATCATATGTCATCTGGCTAGTCTATAAGAAACTTCAGGCTGAATGGCATACACACGTGAGGGTTTTTTTATTGATAAAATGTCACTGACATATAAAGGTGTGAAAACAGTGTGAAAATATATGAATTCTAATTAATTATGTCTTCAAGCTGGGTATGAAATGTCATCATGACATGGACTGCCTGTGAGCTGACTTTCAAAGAAAGAGAGGATGACGCATGAGCTAAGGTGTTGAATGATGGTACCAAGAAATGAGGGTGAGAGAAAAGGTTCAGTGTGTGTGAGAGAGAGAGAGCTGGGAAAATGTCTGACCATTAGGAGATGGATTGATGTTGATTATTCTGTAACTAACTAGCTGTCATTTAATTATACTCATATCACCACAAACACATTTATCTTAATAAGTCATTCAGTTTCAGGTTCTCAAAACAAGAAAATATTCAGCTGAACACGTTAGACAACACCACTCATTTCTTGGTATAATGGGCAGCAGATATGTGGACTGCTATTTTCTTTTTCTGGGAATAAAATAAAAGTGACTGCCAGTGTTTCGTTTTATTTTTTTTTGGTTCATTGTACTAACACAGATGCATTCTGTATCAAAACCTTGATAAGTTAGGCGGACACATGTGTCCTTCAGAAGCAGCAGAAGAAGAGGATGAACAGGTATGCTTTGGCATTTCTTCTCTCCTAAAATTCATCTCTGCAGTGTCTCCCTCAAACACCTGGTGCCTGTTGTAAGTTTGGTCAAGTTTTTATGATACCACAACAGCAGTTGAATTAATCAACAAATTCACTTACATTCATTTGACAAATAATGCAGGAAACTGTCTGTTCAGTCCAATAATTCATTTTCCTGTAAAAGGGACAATAGGACAAAGAGCGCACAATTTCTTTTGTTTTTACACAGAATGAGGACTTCAGGATTGATCCCAATCAATAAATAATCAAATAAAGAAACATATCAAATATTGGTGACTTTTTGAACATCCATCCATTCAGTTATTGGAGCTTTTGGAGGTTGTGGAGGCTGTAGGCTGAACAGGTAGTCCAGACGTCTGTCCCCACAGTTTGGTCTTCCAGTTCTTTGTGGCAAATTTGAGGCATTCCCGGGCCAGATAATCCAAGTTGGATGCAGGAAAGTGTCCGGGAGGTTTCCTGATCAGATGCCAGAATCACCTCGAGTGGCACTTGTCAACATGAGGAGCAGCAGGTCGACTCCAAGCTGCTTGACCATATATTAGCCCCTCACCATCATCCTCAGAACCATGTGAAAACCAAGTTTTCTATGCAAAGTCAACTGTATTTAAACTGAACGACCTTAAACATAAGTAATTAAATATATTTTAATATATTTAATTATGATGCATAGAGGGAATAACACAGACCACTTTCAAGTCCACAAGAGTCTTTATAGAATATTTTTTTAATGTTATAGAAGCTATAAATACTGTAAGCTGTATACAAGGTACTAAACTACAACTTCATATTTTGGTTCAAGTACAACATAATGATTAATACATGAAATGCAGGCCCTGAACCTGTTTACTGTAGAATAAAAAATATTACTTCCTTTGGAGGGAAAAAAAGAAAATTTTTTGTTGTTTGTTGCTGAAGCAGACTATTGACAACAGAATTAAGAGAAAGAGAGCTCAACACACAAGTACAGTCCAGAAGTATTCAGCTTGTGCGGACACGTAGGCCTTGTGTGCATCTTATTCTGCAGAAGGATCAAGATAACCAAGAGCAAGAGAAGGATTCAGACCTGACACAACAGTTTGACTAATGGAGCAAAGGTCCACTACTGTCACATTTATGTCTTTGCAGATGCCTAACAAATGTCACCTGACCACAAGGGACAGAAGTAGAGCAATAGGTCCCAGAGTTCATGAGACAGGCTGTTGATGAGGCAAGGCCAGGTACTCAAAGCATCAGGCAGACACCCAAGGTCTTTTAAGTCTGTGTCCAGTAAGCCAGTGTCAGAGTCGAGTAGAAAGTAGTTTTCAGTGGATGCAACAGCAATAGTCCATAGCAGGTGGAGAATCAATAAGCCACAGACTGTTGGCCATGCTTTGTAAAATATGTAAAATCTGATTTTTTAAAAAATTTTATTTGTCTATTCTTTACTGGAATCATTAGATGGAATTCCTGTAAAATGCCAAAAGACAGAAAGAAAGTAATTGATCACATTTGTTTACAGTGTTCTGCTCTTTAACTATTTTAGCATTAAAGTGCACAGAGAAGAAACTGCAATGTTTGTGCTACATCAACATCCTAAAAGTAGCTTTAATGCAATAACTACTGAGCTGAGTAACAAGTTTTACACTAGTGGCAGCCAGTTTGTGGAGTCTTCATTTTTGCAAAATGATTTTGCAGAATTGTTATTAATATTAGTCCTCAGTTAAAAACAATAAATGCAAAAAGATTTAGATGGTAAGGTAAGTGCCTCCTTGTGAGGCTCAATTTACCAGTGAACACAGCATTGATACACAAAAGTGCAATGGAGTAAAACACAACAACTCATCCTTTTGGGTGTTGTGACTCACAGCCGGTGTCTGTTCTGTTTCAGCAAAGCAGCTGTTGGATTTGATAGTCTGGTTTCAACACAATAAATTCAAAATAAAACAAATTCTGGCAATGTTATTAGTTTTCATTTTCAAATTTGAATGAACCTATGGCCTTTATCTATAGCTATTCATATTGAGCCCTATGACTGTATACCATAGTGTTCAATATGTCAAAGTCAACCTTAATCAAGAAACACTGCAGCTTCTAGATGTTGCTGTGGGAATCACATTCACACTGACAAGCAATTTAGTTTTTCCTAATCCAGTTGTGCCTGCATGTCTTTTGACTGCAGCATCAGAACAAAACCCATGCAGACTTATTGTGACTTCTTAATGTGACAGTCACATTTCTGATGATGTTGATGCTATCAACCATGCTGCAGATGGGTTGTTCATACAGTGGTGTCAAATAATTTACCAAGCAACAGCAGATGCTTGTCACATTTTATGTGGGATCATTTGGGATCAGCTTGGTTTTGAAACATCTTCTGCACGTCTCGTCACTCAAGAGCAGAGAGAGATGTCTGTTCAAAGTGGACATGAAAGAAGCAAGCCTGTGCTTTATGGAAACATTCTGAAGCAGCTTGCTGACTGAAACACTTGTGATGATCCAGTAATAACAAGAACAAGACCTTTACTTCACATGTGTTACCCTTAGTTTGCAGTTTATTTGCACAGTGTGTGTTGCATTTCTTCATGCAGAAATTGGACCACATCTTGTAATTTATTTTAAAACACTACGAAAATCTCATCAATGCATGGCCAGAATTTGGTAGTCAGTCTGGCTTAAAAAGTTTTCCGTGATCCATAAACAATAGAAGTATGTTTTATAAAATGTAATGTTCAAATGAGTTCGCATTATGTTGTTGCAGGTAATGGAATAGTACAACATGTTTCAAATGTTTGCTCTCTTGCAGAATGTGAGGTGAAAGCCTGTTAAATTTACTAATTAATGAAATTATCTTGTTTGTTTACTCTTTAGAAAAACCAAAGTATAAAATTAAGGTGTGATTCCTTGAGTCATTGCAACACCCCCATTAAAACCACTGCTTGTTGATTTTACACTTTGGTTTTTATAAAAATTAGACAATAAAACATTTCTCTTAATTACTGAGCTTTAGAGGTGCCTTTGTCCTGTCCTCATTGAACTATTTCTTCAACCACTCAAAGTAAATTAGTGCAATAATGGGGCTTTACCCTTGTAATGAATCCACTTAAATTAGCCCAAACCTTTTAAAGGTTTTTGCATGTTGCTCTAACAAAAAGCTTGCGTCTAATTATTAAAAATCAAATGGAGCTAACACATTTTTCCAGTATGTCCAGTGGTTCAGTACTGTTTGGTAAGTGGTTTTCCACTTCCTCCACACACTCATGAGGTAAACTGCTGTGTTTTGAGGAGCAAATGCTAAAATTAGCAACAAGCTCAAGAATGCACAATTTACATACAGTCATGCCATATCAGTGCAATCTTGAATATATGAAATAAATAAATAAATAACACCGTAAGTAATACCACAATTTTTGTATTTTCATAAAACATTTTAAATGTTGTTAGTAATTAGTCATATTTCTCTCTTCTTTAAGTGACTGTTTTGATTGTAATTGTACAAATATTTTACTTAAGCTTCTGTAAACAGCGTCTTTCTACTTTTCAAAGAGCTAAAGAAACCCTGGAAAGCTTGAGTATGAAAAAAAAATATTAGCAGGCCAGATCTAGCTCACCAGCTGCCTATTGATGATGCCTGTTCTAGGGACACGGGAACTTGTTACATCTGTTGTCTCAGTGCTGAGACTTTTTTCTTTCCTCTCTTCACTGTTTGTTCCTTGTAATGTCAGTTAGTGCGAATTCAAGCTTTTTTATATTTGGCTCCTTCTAGTTTATTAAATCTAGTTGATTTGGATGAAGTATTAGAGGAGTAAATCAGATATATTAGTAGCTCAAAAAGCTTTAATAGTTGGAGCCGCACAAAATAGTGGAAACAAGGGACAAGAAGCAGTACTGTGCTAGATTATGTCTTTGGGTTTATTTCTGGCACAGAGGCAGACATAATCCTTATCAATTCTTTCTCAATGGCTCATATGGGGATCATCTTTGGTATAGCAATCCACTGTAAGCTTCACTGTTTCAACTTTACAGCAAAGAAAAAAATGTTTTATCCTCTCATTAATCCAAATAAAAAGGCCTCATGTATTATCACTTACAAGCTACTCACAGGCCTGATTGATATGTGCTATATTCAGTAACATGTCAACAAGCAAATTAAAGATACAATAACAAATATATCTATATAGAGAGTATATAACAACTCTACATGAATTTGAGAGGGTAGAGACTCTGTAGTTCTCATGAGCTTTAGCATCGCCCAGCTAATTGTTTAGCTAGCTATTCCACCTTTTTGTTATCAGTCATTCTTACTGTTCTTTAAGTGTCATTTCTATCACAAGAAGCAGCTGTTTTCAGCTGAAAGGGGCTAAAATTTCAAATATATACTACCTGCTTGGGACCCATTAGCAAACAGACTCAGTTATCTTTGGGCTTGGAAGCATAGCAAAGCATTTAGATGATAAAGAGATATATATTTTGCTCAGGAGTTGGTGCAGACCAAATTAAAGCTGAGTCAGGTAAACAGATCTGTGGCTCAAAATGAATCAGGATGTTGCCTTGTAACTGCTGGATATATAAGGTAGGAGCTCTTTGGTAACGTGTTTGCATATCTGACTTAAAAACATTATAATACGTCAATTTTGTGTTTATCTTGTTTGTTCTGCCCCGAGTGGCAAAAATGTTACTGCAACAAGCCTAGGCCTATTAGTCAATCAGTCATGCAAGAGAAACTAATTTTAAGTTAAAACTAAACATGACACTCATTTAAACAGACATAATTAACTTTTTGTTTGGAGCTCTTCGGTGTGTGCTAATGTATGCCAACTGTGTTTGTGCATTCTGTACATTACTTTGTTTGTTTTGTGTAATTATGTATTTAAGGTAAATACTTGCCTTTGAGAGACTTTGTCAATATGAGATATAAGATTCCAACTGGTGCAGAGAAATAACAAACAGCTTGTAGAAAACTAGCCCCATATAACCTTGTGCACAGTAAGGCACTCTGGTAATGTGTGTGTATGTGTTGTGGGTGTTTGCATTTGTGTTGCTTGACGCAGATCCTCAATTGTAAGAGGCAACTGCCAGCATCTTGTGAAGAGAGGACACAGAGGAGTCGACCTTCTTGTGGTTAACATTTGCAGTTATGAAATAAAACTGGCAAAAGCATGTAAAGCTCTCCATTATTGTAAATGTGCAGTTGATTAAGCTGCTATGTTGAATACATGCCACAGTGCTGCAAAAACAACAAAATGTTTGCCTCATCACGTCTTATTTTACAAGGCTCATACTCTTGTATTCCCCTTCAGTCCTTCTGCATTTCTTTGCTTCACTATTCCTTTATTAACAGCATCTCATCAAACAGACAATCGCCTAGAGGTCTTTGGGATAGCCTTGCTTAACTGTGCTGGCAGAAATGTGTGCGCAAGAGAGATCTAGTGACGTGATTCAACCCTCTGATGTCTCTCATGGAGGACATTGGCTGAGAAATTATTAATTAGTTTTGCACAAGAGTGGTAGGCTCGAAATACTATCAGCTATAGGCTACTTAAGACCGTAAACTTTGGCTCCTATAGGCTGATATGGTTCCTCTCAGTTGAGAGGTGCATTTATTTTTAAACTGTATGTTCCTATCCATTGTATTACTGTGATGACTTACAGTTTGTATGCTGCATTATACAAGACAACATGGTAAGAGTGTCATAATGATACATAGCTAAAGAAAAGTAAAATCTCAATTTCAGAGTGGCAAATGAATTAATCTGAGTGTGTAAATTCACCTGATCTCTAGCCTGCTGCAGAAATGCAGAACACCCAAAGGAAATCCACACATAAAAAAGCCACACAGAAAGGCCCCAGCCTGTTGCCATAAATTAACATAAAACCTTCTTTCTGCAAGGCAACAGGATAACTGCTGAGCCACCACACAATTATTAACATAATGTTTTTATCATAAAGGTTAAATTGCATTATGCGGCCGAGCCAAGCCGACAAATTGTAAGGACAATTTGCAAATTAGGTGAGATTCTGAGCTCGATTTCATTCAACAGAAATATTATTTAACACTGACAGGCCACTTATTAGCAGATGAATAATATCAAATTAGCCACTTTAAACAAATTTTAATGCTCTTAATTATACTAAATTGAATTAGGATGGATCACATCTTCCTTGCCAGTAAAAGATTCAGTCATTTCAGATGGATGGATGCATGGGTAGACAGCTGGATAGCTTCTTAGAAAACATGAATCTATTCCAGGCAAATACTGCATATGTAATGTATATGCAATCCATATATTTCTGCTGCCAGGAATTCACACACACACGCCAGACGTGTGCACATATGGAGTCTGTGATCCTATATTTTGTTTGCTGAAAGTGCTTTAACAGCAGCATGTAAAAATAGGCTCAGAGGAGTCAGAATCTTTAAACAGATCCTTTACAAGAAAACGCTTACAGTGCCTCACTTTGTTCAAATGTTCATGTACTTTTGTTCATCTTCACATCATTAGACCAGGTGTTCAAGTTGGACATGTCTGACGCACAGTAATGTGTAAGCAAGACATGAATTAGTTGATTGCTGTATTAATAGTAACATGTTTTAGTGATTGTGTCCACGTTTTTGGAGGGTGTGGTGACTCATATCTTGTTGACATGGAGACCAAAATAGCAGCCAAATGGAAGAGGACATTCAGACTACCCTTGAGACTTCGCACGATGGTGAAGAAAATGAAGAGAGAAAGACAGACTGAGAGGAGTGACAGAAGGAGAGAGGATAGGAGAGGAGAGCTTAGAGAACTATGAAGGTTTGTGTTGTATAAGCCAACGGTGAGTCACACTCACTGTTTGAATCTTGAGAACTAATAGAAAATCGTTTGTTTTCTCTCACTAGGGAGTGGGTTAACTCTGCAAGGACAAAAAAGGAAATAGGGTGATTTGAGAAACAAGAAGGAGTTGTCTTACGCAATGCATGCCATGGTCATTGCAGAGTGACATTAGGATTTTGTACATTCTGTACAATAAATGCACATGCAAAAGGTCGAGTGAGGTTCTGAGAGGAGGAAAGTTTACTGCTCAAATGTGTCATAGCGCAGCAATATGTCAACACTGCAACAAGTTTTACCAGCAGGATGTATACTAATTGTGCTATTTACAGGTG
Source organism: Acanthurus tractus (assembly GCA_029783725.1). NCBI lineage: Eukaryota > Metazoa > Chordata > Actinopteri > Acanthuriformes > Acanthuridae > Acanthurus > Acanthurus tractus. The sequence goes on from JAQNCA010000001.1 coordinate 11,623,349, forward strand.
AGAGGCACAACCTTTGAAGTCATTGATGATAGCAGCATGACTCCGTGGACGGGAGTGTCGATCAGTAGGTTTTTTTCTCCACTTTGGTTGAGACTGACATGTCTTTTCATCTACTGAACTGAATGCTCAAAAATTTTCATGGTATGCAGAGGATGAGTCCTGTTGATTTTAGTGTACCTTTTTGTTCAGCGCCACCATGTGGTTTACACTTGTAGTTTGGAATGAAATGTCTCAACAGTTGTTGGATGGACTGTCCTTAAATTTTGGGGTGGAAACATTCATGCTTATTGAACAACTTTAGTGATCATTTTCCTTAGCGCCATCATCAGGACAAAACCCGACTACTAAATATCTACAAAACTAATGACATTCCCAATAAGTCTCAGCTGCACTTAAAGTCCCACTAGTTGGCATGGCACCAAGAGTATTTCTACAAATGGTTGTTTTTTGTATCACACGTTGCACGAGCTTGTGGCAATGCAGTCTATATTAATGATTACATGCACATGCAGCATTTCTTGAAAACATGCATGTAAACAATGGTTTAATACAATACTTTAAAAATGAGCTTTCTGAAATGATTTTTGTTGTCTTGTGGGTCTCTGGGATTTCCTGCAGAATATTAGCCAGAAAAAAACCACAGTACATGCTTTCCTGCACAATGCAACCTCACATGTGATCGCACGATTAATAGAATTAGATGATTCAAACACTGTAACATAGTATTTAAATGCACTCAGTGTGACTCTAAATGAGACTAATTCATGAGGAAGAACCAGGAAATCCTCAAAAAGTACAACAATAAACCAGTTTACTGGAGAGCTTTAACTTCAATTAATTCCACCCATTAATACTAAACAGCTGATTTATCTGGCATTTGCATTGTCAAAAATTTTAGTCCAAACATGAAATAACTTGAAACCTTTTAACTGATTTTCATTCCCCACCCCCTTACGCACTGCACTGTTTAAATTACACCACTGTTTCTTGTTATTGTCCACACCCAGTAGACTTTGTGGGCATACAAAAGAAAAACAGCATGGTTTTCTGGTGCTCCATCAATTGCAAATGTAGTTCCACAATGAACAGGCAGGATAAGCCAAACCTCGCCATCAGCGGGACTTTCAGATTGAGAGGTTGAAAATTAATCTGACAGCGTGCTTTTAAAAGGCAGCCTGGAGCTACAGGACACACATGGGCTAATATGTGTTTTCTGTGTTTCTCTTGTCGCTGTGGTTTTCAATTATTATGTTTTGGGACTGTTTGGCCAGAGTTTCACACTGGGTTTGCTCTTTGTGACTAAATGGGTCCACGTCTAATTCATCACATGAACTGGGTGATTTTTTTCTTGTTGTAAACTTAGAATATTTTCTACTGTTAACAGCCTGTTAATGCTTTATTAGTTTGGAATGTGCCACAGTTGATTTATCTTAAAGCACAGATACTTTACTGTAAAAACAAAACACCTCAAAAAAGCAGTGTGCCATGTAGTATTCATTAGGACAAAATAAATTAAAGACCTCTGGATAAAGCAGTTGATTTTTGATTGATCAATTAGTTGACTGACCCAAAATTGCTGTTTTGATTATTGATCATGACGTCCTTTTTTAGTGTAAAGCGCCACAATTTACTTGTTCAGACGAGTCACATGTGACCATTGCTAGTCATCTTATTGCTCTATGATAGAAAATTTAATATTTTGGGATATTATAATGTTGGGATTGGCAATTCTCTGGCATTTTATAAATGATCAGTTCACTGTCAATCAATCGATGTCAATCAATCCAAAATAAAATTATCATGGGTGACTGCTATATAACAGAATAATTGATGTATTATATGAACACCATTTGTCAGCCAACGATTGCTTTGCATAGCAAGTTTTTATTTAATGTACATGTACAAAGTTTTGTGTCGTATTTTTGGTGGAGCATCTTTTATAAAACATAAAGACAGTTGGCTCCATCATGGATTTTATTCTCAGATCAAAAGATTTACAAAAGTCAATTTCATGAAGGCACATCTTGTTGTCTGTCTCGATGTCAGTCATGTATCACCAACTGGTGAGAAACAACAGAGCGAGCACTGTACTGATGCTAGCATTCATGTGTACTAGAACATAGCTTGAGGGGACAGTATCACAATGGGCATTTATTCAGACAGAAAGGATGAATGACAGGACCACATAGACTGATCATGCAAGAATGCAATTACTGGACATGCATTCTGGCAGATTTTAAAGGGTAATTTTGAGATAAAACGTCTCATCTGACAGAACATTTGTGCCACAGTTTGTGCCTTCCCAAAGAGCCTTTCAATAAAAATGACAACTGAAACATGGACGGATGTATTGGAGAATCTTCATTAACTTAAAACAACCATTCCTAGATAAAAAACCTGGAACAATTTGCCCTCTTTTGCTGTTAAGGCATTATATCCCTGAGTAACTTTTAATGAGAGTGATAGCTTTAGGCCTTAAGACTTAGACGCTTCTTTAGAGCAATTTGTCCTCCATTGCTGCAGAGGAATTATATCCATGAGTAACCTTTAATATGAGAATGTTAGCTGTAGGCCTTAATAGTTAACATTTCTAGGTCATCATATCCGCAAGCTTCATCTATCCGAGTCAGTACAACCTGATCCAGTTTACACAGGTTTATAGCAAATGTAGTGGCTCTTGGTTGGGCCATAAAATTCGTGTAAATAATACTCATGAGTAGCAACTGTACACTAAGGCTTGAATGACTGCAACTATGATGCCCTTAAAACACCCTTTTCACAGGTTCAAAATACACAGCAGTGTCCTGAGGTTATTTATATAATACTCTCTAAAAAAAATGACAAGTGCTTCATTACCTTGAAACACCAATGGAGACTTTATTTTTCGTTAGCACACTTCACAGCCTGTTTCTACAACACTTTTGCCTGAGATGCTCCTTATTTGTGTCATCTGTGGTCATCAGACAAAAGAAGCTTTATTATAGTCTGGAAATGACGAACATCAGACATCCAAAGCCGTTCCAGAAGAAGGTGATCATTGTGACCGCTGACACTCCTCTGAGGACAGACAGATAGCGTCATCTGGCATGACGGTCACTCTATCCCTTACTTGCTAATAACTGTTCAAGCCCTAGCATCAAATTGTCCCTTAGGGCTTGCTTTTCCTTTATTGAGTATTAAAGCTAAAAGGAACAGCCTAGCAGACAGATACGAAAAGTGATAATCACTGATATTTTTCCCCATGTGCAGTGGAGCTACATATCTTGTATGATGACAGGCAAAAGAAGTCTAACTCAAAGTTTGTAGAAGAAGACAGACCTAGATTGTTTTCTGCATTAGCAGCAAAACAGATCTGTATGACAGATCCTTTAATGCTGAACTTTATATTACGACCGTCAAAGTATATATACAGGAAAACCAGATGAGTATGCTGACCTCATCTCTTACTGGCTGCGAGAACTCGATGACGTGTATGCAAAACCAGTAACATACCTCAAGTGTGCATTGATTGATTTTGTTTGGTCACTTGGGGGAACTGTGATTGTGTTAGCAAACAGTTGTCTATTGACTCATCCAGCACTAATGGAGCAATATTATCATTTGAGGATGATTTTTAATGGATGGACGGAGGAAGACATTTTACCTCCAATATTTACATTCTTTTAGCTCTGTTTTTGGTCTGCACCAACTTCAAATGAACATATTTTAGCTGCTAAATGCTCCACTATGTTCACTAGCTAAGTGATTCAGTCGCCTACATGCTATTTGGACTTTAGCAAGATTTTGGTAAATACTAAAATATACTGTGTTTTTTTTGTCATCTGACATGCTAGATGAGTTGCTACACAAAACAACCAACTGAGAAGGTGTCTGTGAAAACTGTTAGGTAAAAGAGTAGATCCTTTCAGAACATGCAGGGCAGGTGATTGGATGAATTATCTGTTTATCATCAACCATCAAGGGCTAACTAGACCAGTCATATCAACTGACCGTACGATGTGGTGGGGGAGTGCTAGCAATAGTTCCATTTTTCTTAAATTAAACTGCAGAGCTTAGTAAAGGTGGAGCTAATGAAAAAATGTCCAAAAAATTAAGTAGAGGTACCTCAAAATTGTACTGTACTTCAGTGAATGTACTAAGTTGCTCTCCATCACTGGGATTACTTTAATAATTCACTGTGGTAATTTCATCAACTCTATCACCGTATTGAATGTTTTGTGTACTTTGGATTTGTTTAAATAATTCATCCTTTCTTTTCCCTTGTGTTTGGTTTCTTCCCATATTTTTTCTGTTTTCTTTTGAAGACAGACGTGAGCCTCTCTGACAACAGAGATGACATTTGCTACACATGCTACAGTAAAGAAAGTCTTAGTGCTGCATTTGAATTCCTTCAATACCACCCCTTAATCCTCTGTCATGTGTAATGCATTCTCATGCAGGTTTCCTGTCACTGAATGCTGTGTGAACACAGGTTGTGTTTCAGTAAAGTGTAATACTCCTGGGGGGCAATTTTAACAACCACTGAGTGTGAATGGAAAATAGTTTGAAGCACTGAGAAAATCTAACCACTGTGGGGTAGTGTTTCTCTTCATAAGAATTCGGCTACACCCACAACTGTGTAAAGAAAGAAACTGTCATAAACATTACTGCCCACTTCTAGTTTTATCTGTGTGCTATTAGTACTACAACACAATCATATGAAATTCTGAAGTGTACATATCAGATTATTGTGGACCTTCAATAGAGCATGTTGGCATATCTGCTTAAAGACCAAAATCATCTAACTTACTTCCTCAGACACCTTTTGCATAAATATCTAATGTTCGTAATTTTGTTAAATTGATGTTTACTAGTCTGTTTTTATTTTAGACAGCTGAAAACAGGCAAATTGGAGAAGTTCAAGAAAATATTGCAGTTATGTTTTGATAGATTATTGCCCAAAATAAGCTGCAAATGCAATCTCATGTGGACTTTTTCCCTTTTTTTACTGTGTGAAATACCTTTCCTTACTTTAACAACTAAAAAACTTCGTTCACTAAGGCTACATAATGGTAAATTACTAAATACAAAGGGTTAGTACTGGCATTCAACAAGGTTATCTAAAGAAACAGTTCCCTTTAGTGCACCTTATCACTCATGCCAACAGACATGATTTTAGCCCTGAGTGAATGCAAGACTTTACTCCTGATACTTCTGGATGTTTCAAAGAACTAATTCAATGAGTCAGAAATGAAAATAGCCACTTGATAACTTCTATGTAAGTTCTTTTCATTCATTAGCAGTATGAGGCACATTGTACTCTGGGCCAGATACTCCACCAGCACTTGGACTTAAGGTTAAATAACTTCAGTCTAGTGGCTAATCCATCATGTTTTGACCTTTTGCCTAATGTATCATCAGAAAAAATCACAAGTATAACAACTTGTCCTACAATCACAATGGTAAGAGATTAAATAACTCAGCAAAAAAAAAAAAACTTTGCAAGGTTTTTTACTTTTTTCTATTGCCAAAAGAAAATTGTTGAAGAATTTTACCATTGCTCAAACATACAGATCAGTCAGTTTAAAACACAAAAACTTCATGTATCAAGGCCAAAAGTCATCACTGTTGGTTTCTTTTGTCATGACTCACTGATTAAGACCTAAAATATCTTGCAGGAAAACTCTAGAAAATACACCTGTTTGCCATCTTACCACCAGTAAAATAAGACTGATGTAATAAACCTTTTCACTAAGGTCAAGCATGACTTCAGCTTGTGTAGCTTGAGGAGGCAGTGACCTTTGTAAAACAAAAAAAATGTTAGCCAAAAGAGTCAGAAAAACATTTTCAAGTTCACCAGGATTATAGAAACAGTGTGCAAGGTTGATACCAGGGCTTTTGAGGAGCTGTGGGCAGTAGTTACAATGAAATTAGGGGACATTGTGCTATAAGAAATGTTATTTACACTATAAGTACAGCTACAGTGTATGAGTAACAGCAGTACATCACCAATGTTGGTATGTGGTGATTTTATAGATTTGTTAATTTTTAAAAAAACCTGAATCTAACTCTTTAGCAACTGTGAGAGATGTTCCTGCACATCAGAGGCGTGTTTGTCTTATTGCTTTTAAAGTGATGAAGTGGGGCTTATTTGACCAGCCGTGATTGATGCAGTTCTGTGATTTGTCCCACAGATGATGCATTGCTCATAACTCAGTGCCTGTTTATATATGTGCTGCAGGTGCAATATATGCCTCTGGCTACAGGAATACCAAACATAGTCACCACACCCCACACACCTTGTGCCTTGTCTGGGTGACTGCCCTTTCCCCTATGCACCACTGGTTGCACCATTATGTGAAGGGTGGAGATGCTGGAGTGTCAGGTGTTGTTAAAGGGAATTGTAAGTGATGTGTTAAGAGGAAAAGTTTATGCATGTTGAAAATATTTGTTAAAAAACAGATGCAGAGGCAGGACAAAGACCATCAAAATAAGTGAAGTATTATGATAGGGGGCAGTAAGGGTCAAAAAGGGTCAAGGTGGTATGTAGAAGAATATGCCCTCTCCACCGAGAAAGAGGGATTTGTCCCATGTTATGCTTGTAGTCCACAGTTATCCTCGACTACAAAATGCATTCATTTTGGTATTTCTGTAGATTTGTTTGAATGTAAATGTGTTCAGTGTACCAAATCAGCAGTCACAGCCTGGCTGGTATTGCTTTTTACCTTGTGGGTCTCTGTGAGTGTGTCAACATGGCTAATTGTGGTTCTAGAGACGCATTTTGTAGAAAGAAGTACTCAGAAGAAGTGGTTTTGAATACTCTGCCAGGTTTTTATATGTCTGTAGACAGATTTTGTCAACAAGATAGCATCACAGGCACGCGAAAAGAGGTCACAAAACCATACAGGTGTGTTGTTAAGATAAACATGACTGAGTTTGAAGAAGTGAAGACTGAGTTTGAAGACTTGTGTCATCCTAGTTAGAAAGCAGCTAGAAGGCCTTTGGTCCACATTTATTGTGAGTCCTGGATCACTCTGTCCCACTTTAACCATTTCTGTCCATTCTAAGACATTAGGTAAAGACTAGAAACCATCTTGCCATGCCTCTTGCCAAATGGTGTGTATGGTGGACATGTGAACCCTGTCACATTTCTGAAATGCCTAACTCTCCTCCCAGGTCAACTTTCCAACTTTACAAATGTTAGTTTCAACATTTATGTTTTGTTAAAATATTTCCCTGCTTGGCAAATGGAAAACAAAATATTCAACATGTTTTGTTAAACATGTAGAATGAGTCATTATTGACAAGAGATTAATGATCAGTTGCATGGCAATACCATAAATACCTGTCTGTCAAACTCCGGGCAGATTTTGTCAATGAACAGCTTCACAACTGTGCTAGCTGCAGTCACAAAGCTTTATGGGTACAGTTGAGACTCATGATCACATGATGGTCCATAGTTATTACTTTGCTTTAAATGCTCTTTACCCTGATACATCCATTAGAATTTCATATACATTGACTGGATTAATAACCTGGTTTTCCACCTTTAATTGATTATGTCCAGGTTAACTGGTCATTACAAATAAGCTTAAGGTGGATTGACTCCATTTGAAAAGACAGAAACCACAGAACACATGTGGGAACAGCTTAATTCTGCCACAGGTGGAGAGGTTCAGTGTCTGCTTGCTCAAAGGTCTCTGACTGTAGGTGATGATTCATTCAGCACTTCATTATTGTGCTTTCCTGTTCACTGTGGGTTAAACAGACCAGGAGGTAATAGGTAACCCTAAAAACAACAATATACAATCCCCTGGAGGCAGGAAGTGTACTGTTAGTTCATGCATTCTCCAACTAATTTACCCTTCATCACCTATCTGAGGTTTTAAAAGCATGTTGTCTTTCAAAACACCTTTGTGGACTTGTAAGTAATAGGAACTTGTAATTAACAGTAATTGCAATTCCATATCATGTTATTATATATTTATTAAGCAGTATTTTGTTATTTCCTGACATCCCCACGGCATGTGCAAATACCTGGATTATCTGCACATACTTGATGTAATCTCCAGTGAACTTTGTACATTGTGAAACTCCTTTTATCAAGTATTCACCCAGACAGTTATACAGAAGATCAGACCTGTGAGGAAATGACTGGGTTTCAAGCCACTTGATAACTTCTGAGGAAGTGAAAGCAGTAGTACTTCACTTGAGTATTTCAATATCTTGAACCTTGTACTTTTGTTATGTTAAAAGGAATAAATACAAGACAGGAAGCCGTTCGCTGTTACTTTCCTGATAAAGGTTTTGCATAATTCAGTAGTATGAAAACGTAATTGAATTTGATGCATTGGCGAGCTTTAAGCAACTAGAGTAACTACATTAGCCAGCTACAGCAGAATGAACCAGCTAAATGCCACTTATTTTGTGTTATCAATAATTTATTTCTCTTTGCTTTTAACTGTAACTGTTCAGTTTGGTTGTACTGCAAATACCTTTATTTTACTTGTACAGTTTTTAATGCATGCTATGAAAGCTAATATGCAAATGCTGCTTATGACATTTTAATGTAACCAAATACTGAGTTAAATGAGACTAATTGATGAGTAAAATACTTGATGCACGTAAATCCATCCATTGGCCAAGCAAACAACAGTTATAGATGTCAGTGACTACTTTTTGAATTTTAATTTTAATCAAAGAAACTGATTATTTCTTGCACAGATGAATGTTACTAAAAGATGCTTTAACAGTGTATAAAATATGTATGAACAAGGGAACTGGGCAGAGTGGGCAGATCCACCAAGTTCCTCCATGATGCATTATTAAGGGTTGAAATATGAAGTAACTTTATTAATCCTTGAGCATACAGTAGAATAAAATGGAATTACTCAAGTTAAGTAACATTACAAGTATTTAAAAACTTTACCTAGGTACAGTAAAAGAACTTTCCATCAACTATTTCTACACTGCTGTGCTGCCCATTTTACTCAAGATGAATGAAATGTGCAAAGTAGTTGACAAAGAAATGTTGCAGAGTAAAACTATTGTATTGGCCTCCAAAAATCTAGTGGAGTACAACAGTGTACAGCAGAAAAAATGCAATTACTCAATAAAGTAATGTTGCAAGTACCAGTAAAACTAGAGTAGTATAAGTATACATTACAATAAAACTGCTAACTTTATCTAAAACAGTGCATCATAATTTATTAGCTGTTTCTATTATCTATTAATAATCTAAATCTGCAAGGTAGCTAGTTATCAACTGATGTAATAGAGTGAAAAAATACAATACTGGACTCCAATATCTAGTGAAGTGGAAATATATAGTGGCACAAAATGGGATTACTCAAGTAAAGTAACGAGTAAAGTATCTCAGATTGTGTAAAAGTACAGTACTTGAGTAAAAGTACTCTCCACTCACCATTTCCTCACTGAGGCACTTTTACTGAAGTAAGGATATTGGTAGTTTTTCCTCATGCATACATAGCCCAGCGCACAAAAACTGCAGATTTAACTTTTAACAAGTGGGTAAACAATTGTTTTGTAATGCATCCATTACTCGTTACCCAAACTGGGCCTCCACACATGTGTGAGAAGTTTACCTGACTTTATACGTAACTCATAAGTGTGGACTTGTACAGTGGTGTGCACACACTCTTGATACTGTGGTGCAGGTTTGAGCCTTGCACAGGCCGGGCCCAGTGCTGCAGGTTGTCCGGTAGGGTGCCTGCCGAGCTACAAGCATGCTGTTGATGTCAGGAGCAGAGGAGGGGAACGTGAGGAATGGCTGAAAACTGACGGTGATCTCCCGTTAGGAAACACACCAGTCCGGCAAATGACTGTCCGGTATGTTCAGCTGAAGATCTCCACAGCTCGGCCGCTTCGCGACGCGTTAACAGGCACCGCTCGTTTGTTGTGGTTATTTAATGGGACAGCGAAAACGCAAGAAACGCAAGGTACGCTACCGCTCCTGTCGCCAGCCCTGCTACTTTATTTTCATGGACTAATACGACACACGGGGGGTTGAGAAATGTTTCACGGCAAGGTAACCCGCTCGTCTTCGAGGGCAGTGTTTGGTTTTTAACGCTAGCTTACCGATAAACGTGGATGTTTTTTCAGTCGGGCTTGTGAATGTATGAAGTGCTCGGACGGTGTATTTTGTTGTGAAAAGCGTCGGTTTAAGGCTTCATCTCTTCATGCCTCCACCGACCAACCACATGAGAAGTCGACGTCCGGAATAGATTTAGCCACAAAACAAAAGCCCCCCCACCCCCTTTTCTCCTCCACTTTTATTCTTTTAACCTTTATCGGCTGAATCAACGAGGAGAAAAATGCGTGTGGATTTGTTTTGGATATGTTTGTGGTGTTTCCTTCGTCCCGGTGCCGCCGGTCAAGGGCAGTCGACGGCCGTTTGTTCGCCCTCATGCAGCTGCGATGAAGATGGGGGTGCAGACTGCTCCGGGAGAGGGCTGACCACCGTCCCAACCGGGCTCAGTGCTTTCACCTACTACCTGTAAGTATACCCAACATCCACAGTGGAAATTTTTCCCCGAAACGTGTTTATGCACTTTGAAATATGTTAAGATGAAAGGCCTGAGAGTGTGGGATGTTTGTTGTGTTTACATCGCAAGTGAATAGTCGACATTCAACATCACGAGGGGGAACTTTCCACAAATGGCTCGAAGGAGAAAAATGTCCTAATGAAGATGTTAGAGAGAGTCTCCTGGTCAAAAAAAGTATTTTTTTGGTCGGTATTAAATGCGAATAACCCTCAAGGTCTTTCCATAGTTCACCTAAACTACCATACAGTTAAAGCTTGACAACTTGTCACCAACTTTCCACAGCAGCTATTAAATTAAATCCCTCCAGAAACAAGATTAAATCAGCTCACGGGTTCTCCTCATGTTGTAATATAGGGCTACTACTAATGATTATTATCTGTTATACTTTTGGAGTGATCCATCACTTACCTTAGACTTGACACTGAAGTCAGTTTATCAGTCTGCAGACACTAACTAGCAACTATTTTTATAAGTAATCAAGTAATCATTTGAAGTATTGCTTCCTCTGTTTGTCAAGTACTATTGTAAACTCAATAACTTGGAAATCAAGTGTTGCTACTCAGATAAATAGGCTATTTGCTTATGTTATCTTGTATAAGGATGAATAATAATGGACACCTTTTACTACTTTAAAGAGATATTTGGACCAAACAACTCACTAAGAAAATAGCTTTCAGATTAATTGATAATGAGATAATAAGAATATCTGTCAGCTGCCAAGTTTAGGCTATAAAATGTCAAAATGGTAATAATGAAAATTAGGAGTTGTTTTCTCCAACCAAAAGTCAGTGTATTTCATTTACAATATTTCACACTGAGAAAGGCAGAAAAATCTAATTTTTTGAGAGTTGGGAAACCATCAATGCATTTTTCTTGATTACAGATGAATTAATCACTAACCAAAAATTCATCAACAAATCCTGTCAGCTATGTGAGAGGCTTTTTCCACTTTATGACCAACATAGTTTAGTTAAGCCTAGTTGTATCTTCAGCACTGCACATATTCCATTAAGCTGTAATTTTTTTTGCTCTTCTCCAGCGGCATGATGCTTTTTTAAAGGTGTCTTTGGGATCCTTAATCTTCAGTTTTGAGTCTCTTTTTGAGTTTCTGTTCTGTGCATCTTTTTCTTTACTGGATGCATGTTAAGTTCCCCGCCCAAGCTGCAGCAGTGCAGTCTATGGTAATATTAAAATCAAACACTGGTTTGACCCCTGACAAAAATCCCATTTTACAAGCAAGCAGAAGATGTTTCTGTGATCACATAAATACCTTCTGAATATGCAACCTGCTGCTAGATAACGGGTTAAAACATAATGTTTAGATTTTTCCTCCAAATGTTTGGGTTGGAAATGCTATGTGACCGACTCACGGAGTAATGTACGGGTTGCTGAGGTCACAAATAGGGCCAGATTTGGGTGAGTAATTCTGCATGGATTGTGGCCAACAGTGTCTCGTTCACAGCGCTGTATGTGTAGTACAAAATAATTAGGAGTCAAGCTTGTGCCCGTAATACATTCTCACCACAAGTCTTGACTACTGCTTCAACAAGGGCACTGATTTCTGTTTTTTTTTTATTTTTTTATTAGTTTTATGAAAAATGGAGCACACAGGCTCCAGGTAGGTTGGATCTCTATGGAGTCGTGCAGAAAGAGTTGATGATTGCCCCATGAAGAAACTCCAGAGTCAGTTTCACAACCTCTGGGTTAATCATAAACTCAAGTAACCACCTCAATAACAGCATTGCATTGGAAACAGCATTTTATTGCGACTTTTTATAAGTGGTGTGCTCCCTAAGAAAAACAGGATAAAGAACATTATGACTTTAATTTTACATAGGCACTTGGCTAGTTAAATGCATTCTTTGGTCAAGGATAAACCTGTGTTTTGCTGTCACATTGCTTCAAAGTGTAAAGACTCTTCTTTGTGGAAACCTCTGGGCTGTTTATCCACCTATCTCAAGCGGCTCAAACCTTGCTACACCAGAACCAATATTGTGCCTCTTGAAATCACATTTATCAAGAAAGTGTTTGGTAAACGGAGGAAGCTGATTCATGTACTAGGCTGTCAAAGACTTCTCACATGAGGCCTACTGCAAAGAGCTGAAGCTTCCAGCATTTTGCTACAGGACAAAAAAAATAAATTCATTACAGACAGCCTGGCATTTCAATCAGGACATGAAACAGAGTTTTTACCAAACAATGTGCAACTCTGTTTTGCGTTTTTCAATGCCAAAACGCTTAAGAATGTTGTTTTCAAGATTGTGCTATCTTCTTGTCTCGCAGTCAGCTATCCAAATGCTCTGTGATAGGTTTTACACAGTAAACAGCGGAATATATTCCCTTCAAACCCTTAAATGTATGTGAAAGGTTGTTTGTCCCTCTCTCTGTCCTCCTCTCATTTGTTCTCCTGGTCTCTTGAACTTAAGTTGTCCTCTCCCACTCCCTCCGTCTTTTGTATGTGCAGCACCGGGGTAATGGATCATGATGGATTAGTGAGACATATTGCAGCTGCAAGGGCTCCTTCTCTCAGGACTAATGCTGCCACAATGGTTTGCTGATATGTAAAGAAAAAACTAATTTACAAGTGTTAAGTTATTGAAATATTTAAACATAAATTGGGCAAATTTGTTGGCAATTACAATATCTTCAGTATCATAGAATAAAGACACTGGCAAAAATCTAGTCCAGTCTGCGCCAACAATAGGGAGGAAGGTGTGTAAACTGAAAGATACAAACATACATGTTTTGTAAGCGCAGCTATGCTCAAAGGTCATAAAAATGTTGTCTATCTACTGCTGATTTGTACCATTTCTTTGGAAAATAAAACCTTGTGGTGATGGAGGACCACACATTTCACAATAAATCATATGACAATGTTGGAGTGGACTCTTACCTACAGCCCACGGGGGCTTGAGTTTTGGCGTTTATAATGGAAACAGCCCTCTTGCAGAAAAGCAGATGAGAGAGAGAAAAAAAGAGAGGCCCCTCAGCCAGTAACAAAACAAACACTCCTCTCTGAAGGTATGCAGTTTACCTGCCCCTGAGTAGGTTTCGTTTTTGGCTCACTGTCTGCATGAACTCCTGTGCATTTTGAGGGAGCAGGAGGTTGTTCTTGCAGCTTACATCTCAGTTGTTTTAAGTCCTTTCATAGCGTGAGCAAGGTTGAGACTTAGGGGAAAGAGGAGGGGTGGCGTCAGGGGTCTTGCACTCTGCTGGTGGAGCTTGCTGGCCTCACCATTGGTGCCCTCAATCCATTTTTAACTGAATGATACTTTTGTTCTTGGTCAGCAGAGGTGAAAGGAGCCAGTCAGTGGTTCCCAACTCCCAAACAGGATGACTTGTGGATGGGAGAATATTAATGCTCTCTCCCCCTCTCTGAGTCCCAAATCCTTTCCTACACTTATACACCTATTTCCATCCCCCCATCACAAAACCTCCAACTGCAGGGTTTCTATGTCTGGTATTCACAAATAAAATATATTACCCCAAACTGAGTTTAGTGGAAGTTTTAGGCTTTAGATTTTAGGCTTTAAAGTATCCAATAGAGGATTTATTTAAAAAAACAAATGCACAGACTCATACAAAAGTAATCCCAGTCAATCATCACTGAAGAGTCACTGTGTGTGTGTGTGGTCATGTCTGTATCTGCACAGAGACTCTCCTCTATCTACATTCTCTTATTTTCGTCATATTTTGCTGTGTTCAGCTGTTAGCTGTCTTACCTCTTTCCTTTGCTCTGTTTGTGTCATGAGCTGTAGTTCTGTATGTGTTTGACCATGGTTCAGGGCTGATACACACACATTTAAACACACACAAACATACACACAACAGAGAGGCAAACAGAGAGGGTGCGCTTCAGCTTTATTCACATGAAATTTGCAGCACCCTCCCTTTAGGGTTGTGCGGAGGTGTTCATGTGTTTATCAGTTCTCAGTCCTGAAACAATCAGAAAATAAGGTTTTATGTCTCTGATTCATCACTCTGTACTCAGAAACGCCACTCCCTCTCTTCAATCACCCTCTACGTCGCTTGACCACTGCTGCTCCTTCAGTCTAGTTGAACCTGGGAGGATTTGCCGAGTAGTTTGTTTTCAAACAAAAACAAGTGACAAGCACTGTATACTATAACTTTAAACATTTTGCATATTAAACAATTTAGTATTTAAAGTAAGCAAAATATTAGAATCAGGTAGTTTATTTTTTTACATCTACACTTTCAAAGTTACTAGGTCAGGGCACAAATATCCCGCCATTACTCCGCATTATCTGTAAGTGTAAAAGATATGAATATTGAATCGGGGGTGGGTAATGTTGCTCAGGTAAGTTGGCAGGAAGGATGAGTGATGATTTGATGACGTGTTATGCATACGATCAGCCACTGGAGGATTTTTAAAAGATCAGATTCTGTGAAACAGGAATGGTATATGATTGTTATGGCCATGTTTCTACATTGTTATGGTTTTTTGTCATTGTTTTGAAAATGCTGCCCCTAGTATTTGTAAAACATCGTATTGGGCACAGATGTTTTTGTTCTACACCTTACGCTTGTCACGCCGGCGTACCATTTAGCATAACGCACTGTGATGGCATTATTTCGGAGTTGTTTGGTTTAGAGTACAAAAACAAAATCAGTGTTAAAAAGGGTGCATGCTATTGCATAATTATACCATCTCTGCTCAAAAAGTGCTAATGATGTCTTGCTTTGACTGTAATGTCCTCGGGGACTTCAAAAACAAACAAGTGGGAGAGAGTTCATGGTTATTTAGGAGGATATGTAAGTTCTTAAAATAGTGGCTGCATGCTTTGGTGTTAATTTGAAAACATGCAAAGTATCCTTTATATGTAAAATTGGTCATGTAGAGCACATATCTAAAACTTGTAAGCACAGGTCTATAGATAATCATAGGTAAATTACATTTATTCAGGTCATCTATGAAGAACATTGTAGCAGCCCTCGACTGGAGTAGAAGGAAGAGCTGCTAACTTTGCATACAACTAGTTATTGATGAAGTAACTGTGTTGAACCTCACAT
>JAQNCA010000001.1:11684009-11704544 GCA_029783725.1 Acanthurus tractus
AAAAAAAAATAAAGTAACACGGTGCAGAAAGGCAAATATGTAATGTCCTCATATGAGTGCGCAGGGTCTCAGGAGGTTAAAGGACACTCAACCAGACATGACACGACCTCAGGGCCAATAAAAGGCAGACATGTCAACCTTATCACTCTCAGCCATCACTTGAATATGTAGTGCAGCAAATGTCTGAAAATGATTAATTGAATGCAACAAGCTGGATCGGAGCTGGTTGAAACCTGTCGGCGAAGACTCACCGACTGGCACGAAAGGGTGCGAGGCTGGACTGTGACGAGACATGCCGATGCCATTGACAGCGTAGACTCGCATTTCATACTCCACCCCTTCAATCATCCGCTTGGCTTCATAGGTTGTTTCAGGATAAGGGTCAAAATTCAGTCTCATCCACCTGTAACTCTTCTTCTTCTTTCTCTCCAGCACGTAGCCTGAGAATCAAAATGGAAGCAAATTTTGTTGTTGTTTTTAAACAGATTTGTCAGAACATTAAAGGAGGATGGAAATAGGAAATTTTTAAATCTCTCAAACCTAATAAAGCATGTTTTTACCAATAATTGGCTGTCCACCATTAAATGCAGGGGGATCCCACTGGACTACACAGGAGTCCTCTCCCACGCTGAGGATTCGGACATTCTTGGGTGGATCCGGAACGTCTGGGGAAAAATATTGTTTGCTGTTGTGATTTTTAAAAGAAATTAATGCATTTGGCACCAAGTATTTGTCCCTATTTGAAATGTTTTTACTATTTTGGTTGCTGTTTTGTGCATATGTAATAGTCTCACATAGCCAGCTTTATCTCCATAGTGTTGTGGAAAAAAGTCTGGCTGCTATTACCAATTGTCATTCTGCTATATATCCTTTGTATATCATTAAAACAACTACATTTATCATGGGCAGTGCAAAACCAGGATGCAGCAACAGGGATTATGAAAATTTAAACTTGCAGATGGAGGAACGGGAGGAAAATGTCAACTGAGGTAGTTGCCCAGTGGAGGGCTCATACTAACAGTCTACATCTGCTGAGTAAGACTTCGTGTTAACTTGCATTCTTAAGGCTTATGTCCACATGGTGATGATAATGGAATCAGACTGCTCTCATTAAAATTAACAGGAGAGTTCTGTCTTACCCACGACTTTCACGTTGATATCTGCTGTGTCCTCCCCAGCAGGGTTACGAACCACGACAGAGTACATCCCCTCATCCTGCCGCTCGGCCCCCTCAATGGTGAAGACACAGTGTCCTTTGGTGGTTTCAACGTGGACCCTGCCGTCTGCCTCAGTGATGACCTACGTAGCGAGAACAAGAGCAGAGTCACTGGTCTGTGCCTGTGTGAAGTGTGTTTTGTTGAGTGTCCCTTCACTCTAAACTGACTGATAGTTATGTTGTCTAGTAGATAGTGGAGGCATTTCAACATCGCAATGATACACATGACACTTTTAAACACAAGGTTTCTTAAAATATTTGGGAAAATTCATGCTTTTCTAATCTAACAACACGTGTTGATTTGAGCACACATCTCCAGATGTCACCATGCAAACACAGGACCAATGCTGGAGAGCGTCTGAGATGACACCTAGCTTCTCATAAATGCAGTTTCGTTCATGCGCTGGTTTCTTGTGTTTTGAAAATAATACTGATCCAGTTGACAGTAAGTCACTAAAATGACTTCAATGAAACCATAAGCACGAAGCATTAAAGATAAAACACATAAAATACTGGCTGCTTGGAAGAATTTCTAACTCAGTGAAGTGACCTGAGAGTATTTAAGTGGCAGCAATGATGAGAGCCGGTCTAACTCTCAAAATGCCAAAAACTTGCTGTATTCTTTCCTTTATCGTCTACTTTAACATACAATACAATAGATCATCCTTGTGAGAGGTACACACAACTCCATAACACCTTCAGCAAAATTTAAATGGATGCATAATTATGTAGCTTCGTGTAAGTGGGAATTCACCAAGCACCCTGGTTTTTATAAATTCAGCTTCACATCTTTGCCTGACCTCATGACATTTTCCATCAAGGTCAAAGAAAAAGTGCAGAGTGAAAAGACATAGAGCATAACTTTTAACTTTTTTTTTAACCACTTAGTTTAAGCCCTGCAGTAGTTTGAAGCAGTAATCTTAACTCAAGGTCCACTTACAAGCCCCAGAAGGGTCTTTTATTGCATCTGACAGCAATTAGTACATTTTATCATTGTAGAAAAGAGGCCATTATTTCTAAATACCATTAAATTTTAATTTTTTATTTCTAATTTCATCACAAAACAGCTCCAGAATGTTTTATAGAGCTACATATTGAAGAATATGATCCAAGGACAGAGTCTCTTTATGAAGCTGCCACACAAAAATATACTTACTGTCATTTTTCCTCTGTTCTGACTGTTTGTAGGAAGATTTAAAACATGCTCTTACCTTTTTGACATGATTGGATTTTTTTTTATTTTACCTTGCTCTCAGTGCTTTTAAGACTCAGCCATAAAACCCAAACACACATGTACAATCAAAGCCACAGAAGGAGCTGCTGCAGCCTGTATTTTCTCAGAGGCTGTAAAGCAGTAAATCAATAACACACAACCTGCTTGGACAAAAAGTTGCAGGACCTTCGTGTTTTTATGGCTACATGCATGTTGTGTTTATAACTCAATCATTAACAAAGGGTAAAATGCGTGTAGAGATTTCTGCACAAGCTACATCTGTACACTCAACACACTACAGGTGAACTTTTTGTCTTTTTTAGTGTCAGACAAAAAAGGGATAAACTCATTGAAAAACATTGAGGAAATGTTTTTCTAAATTGAATTTCAGAGCCAGAAGACTACAAACAGGCAGGTATTTGCTTACATCCCCGTCTTTTAGCGTCCAAGAGATCGTCTGCCCTGCTGTCTCCTCGCCATCGGGCTTTACAGAACTAGCCTACATTTGAGCAAAGCAAAGCGGTGAAAGCAAAAGAGAGCAGAGAGGCCGTGTCACCTCTCTTTCTCCTCTCACTAGCAGGAACAAATAAATTAAGCTGTAAGTGGTATTTTACTTTCTAAGCTTGGTTTAAACGTTTCAGTATACCAGCCAAATTTATAAGCAGGACTGAAAGCATTAGTTTTCATAACATCAGTGTGTCTATAGAGTAAATTTTCATGGTTATTTTAAAAATCACAAGTTAGTTGTCCTCAGCTTGTTTTATATTAGATCTTGTACTTCATCAAGTATCGCAATTCTTAAAAACTTTTTTATAGCATTAGTGAAGTTTCAAAGTGTATATTTGACAGTAAATGAGCCTCAGATTTTAAACCTTACCTCCTGAGCCCTGGACAGATGGTTGGATGTCAAACGGTGCGGTTGGAGCTGATTAATAACCTGAGTCTACTTGTCTGTTTTACCTTCTCTCCTTTGGTCCAGATCACTGTGGGAGCAGGATCTCCAGTGATGGGGACATCCAGACGCAGTTTGTTGCCAGCCACCACCACGATGGTTGACTCAGCAGTGCGACCCATGCAGTCCAGATGGATCTTGGGAGGATCTTAGAAAGTGAGAGAAAGTATTAAAAAGAGCAGACCCTTGTCTTTAAACAGTCTGAACTCTGCAAGAGAGTAAGTTTGCTGTACCTTGGCGTGGCACATAATCGATCTTCACCTCTAGAAAAAGAGATATAAGAGATTATTTGAGTAAAAGTTTGCTTATGAGGCTCTGGATAATGCTAATTTTAAAGTGCAAAAGACAACAGTATCAGTATTACCCAAGAAATTGAGTTTAGCGGAAAGATTGAAAGCATGGCCATCAGGAACGAAAGTGTAGTCTCCCTCATCCTCTGGTTTGACATCATCAATGGTCAGTTTGTGGATCCTAAAAAGGCAAAAACTTTCCGTTTGGTTCATGACGTCATGGGATACATGCAGCTTATTCAAGGCATGTGTTAAAGTGTCCCTACCTGCCAATATGTGAGATATTTATCCTGGCGTCGGGTTTGACTTCTACGCCATTCCTGTACCAGGTTCCCCTGACGTTCTCATCCGACACCTCGCACTTAAAAACAGCCTGGTCCTTTGCCTTCACTGTGAGGTCTGCGATGTTCTGGTAGACCTCCAGTTGTTTCTCTACACAGTCACAAAAGCACAGGCTCAGAGTGCAGATACTGGAAACTGTCGAGGCCTTCAGACTTCAGAGGAGGTGTTACGGGATGAGACGGCGGTATAAGGTGAGATAAGTTAATAACGCGTGGGGCTAATATGATCAAAAAATTTGATGCAGCTATCGCATGTGAGGATAATATGGTAATAATATGTTTGGGCGTGAGGTGTTCATTACCTTTTGTGCAGCCTTTGTGTGATGTATCATAGCAACAGACACAAGGGGAACAGCTAATTGGATTTCTGGTGTAAAATAAAGTAGGAGGATATGAAGACCAGATGCAGCAGCTTCAGGGTATTACTGTATATCATGAGAAATAAATAATACTTGGGACTTATTAAAGTTGTCCCAAAGAAATTGTTATCTGGGCGAGATAAGTCACACCACGCTTCTTGTAAAGGTTACAGGAGTTTCACATTAGCTTGCTGCCAGTTCAGTCAATTTAGAGCGGTATGGCATTACAATGGGAGCTCTGCTGTGGGACGCGGTGTTGATCTCTGCTACTCGATGGCAGCTGGTAATACTTGGCAAGCTAGACGTTTGATTAATAGGCCGGACTAACTTAAATGGACAAGGCTGGGTGTAAATCTACACACAACAACCCCTGGGGAACATATATCACACATACACATGAATATATATATGCAAAGTGACAGTATATATATTCAATAATTGACTAGTACTACATTATAACTCCTAAGAGAACCCCAAAAAAGTCAAGTAATAACCAAACATTGATGGTTGTTATGTGATGATAAGGTGTTTTTTTTGTTCTGGATGAATACTTTAAAATGATTCTATGATGAAATGGCTAATGGTGATAATAAAAAAAGAAGGTAAAACTAGCTAGTTGGGGTTTAAATTTTGCATACGTCCATGTGCGGATGAGTTTGAACTGTCCCCATCCGTCATGTTTTGATCACCTGTGGATTGAAATTAAGACTTCTAAGAATTTTTTTTCCACCTTTTACCTTTATCTGCAAATCATACCATGTCCAAGATATACTCAGAAACATCTTTATAAAACAGATATATCGATATCTGACCAATCTGGATCCTGTTTAAGAATCAGACTGTGTGGGGCCTAGTGCAGATATTTCTGAAGTATTTTTGGACCAAGTGACCTGGTATAAAAGGAAAATCAATTATTTGGCAATACATCATACTTCTAAGCCAGGATGCAAAATGAAAAAAAAAACTTCACTAACCTCATGGAAAAAAACAACTGTAAAATATTAAATCAAAAGAAAAATGAGGTTGCTAAAGGTGCAGCATATTAAATGCACAGCATGTAATTCTTGCCACTAATGTTCTCTCAGTCAAAATATTGAAAACAACAGATGTGGTTGGATGACGTCAGAAACTGGTGTGGCATTATGGGAATGGTCGTCTTTGTCATTGCTGATGAAAATCTGTCATGATGTCTAAAAGTTTTATTCCCGTTACACTTTGTCACACTGGTTGACTTCTTTCCTTCCTCACTTAGCGATGTGTCATCTGGTGTTTCTGATGTTGCCAATGACAGGCAGCAAAATGAGATGCACCCTTACCTTCATTTAAATCATGGATTTCTCTCAGTGAAAAATTTTACAGACATCAAGTCATTTTCAGAACTTTAGATGCAGAAACGCTATATATTTTACCTCTTAATATTATCATAATGTATGGGATGGTTTTATAAGGTAGAATTTCAGGCTTTAATTTGCCTTTAGTTCAACAGAATGACATGGCAGCTATTAAATGACACAAAAAACAACACAACAAAACAACAGCACCGATAACAAAGCCGGTCAGTTGTGCAGACCTGTGCCCTTCAGGTGAAATATGGTCCACGTCTTCTAACTTTAGCTGACATGTGGATTTACGTCGCCACAGTAACCTTGGCAGAATGATGCAGGCAATGCCAAGAGACACTTTATCCCAAAGATAGACAGCATGCCAGAAGTGGCAAGGCTGCACGACTACTGGTAGGGTATGAGAATGTGCACTTGGAGTGACAAAAGTAGTTTACACTGACTGTACTCTGCCTCCGACCTGCACTCACCCTGCACCATGAGCTCAGCCACAGACTCCCCACCGTTGGTTTTGACCTTGTAGTGGCCGCAGTCTTCCTTCGTGGCCTCATTGATGATCAGAACGTGTTTGCAGCCGTCCTTCTTAAAACGATACTTGAAAGATTCGTCTCTTGTCAGTTCCACGCCGTCTTTCTCCCTGTGCACAAATTCACACAGAAACCCAAGTTATTGTCATTAGGTTTTCATGCATTAAAAAAACAAAAAACAGATTAACAGCTTACTAGAAAAATTTTTTGAAATGTATGTATTGTTTTTGTGTCTAAAACTTAAAGATTTGTCCAGAGAAAAATAAAAAAATTAACAAAAGATTGTTGACAAACTTTTTTTGTGTGTTTTAAAAACTCAAGAGTTTGTGCAAAATATATGAGTGTAATAAAGTCTTAGCTCAAATGCACTGTTACTGTATTTTGAGCTTCTGGCAACATATTTTTTATGATCACACATTTTATGACTTGTTTTTACAAGAGAGAATGTGCACATTTAAGCTCTTCAATGACAACTATGAGAGCAGAAAAAAAGCATATGAACCCTTGAGCTCAACCTTCATTTTACACTGTTCAACAATGTGAAAAACAAACATCCATGCACAGACAGAAACATAACTTAAACACCCCGGCAAAATAACATACTTGATAGGTCTATAAAGTTAAGTTCATTGGATTCATGCCGATCTTTTGCATCATTTTCGTTGACTTTAGTTAGTGACACTTCTTACCTTTTGCAATAGTAAATTTATTTCGCTTTCACCATTAATCTTTTGACTTTTTACCCCACATGTTGATCTCTGGCCTCTGTTCCAAGAACATTATTTTGGACTAAAATTAAGGCCCTTATGCGTTTGCAGTGACTTTCTCCTTCAGGAAAAGGTCACGCGGGACAGACTTAAATGCTGCTGTGACCTTTTTGTCGAGGTGATAATTTACAGCTTGCAGCAACACTCCGGTCGGTCACAGAGACAGGGCTCTGTCTGAGGACATGACAAACTCAAATGCCATCTACTGGGTAACTGAGCGGTGAACACTGTGTGAGTGTGACCCAAAATTTCCCTTAAATGTTAAAACTTAAATGTTAAGAAAAACTGAATTCCACTTCTTATAATTTCATTTAGCAATGGTTAACCTGCCCTTTTTTAGGTTAACCTTATGATCCAAACAGTATGAAAACTTAACTCCTAAAAAGTTGATCTGTGAGTGAAAAGAAGAACATCTGACCATTTAACATTGGCTCCTTCCTCTGAGACTTCACACTCCAACTCCACCCGCTCACCCTTCATGACCATCTGATCCTCCAGATTCTTCACAATCAGGACAGGAGGCTCTGCGAGGAAACAGACAAGAATAAGAGATCGAAATACAAATTATCATCTTGCATGTGAGCACTGATAATTTGTATTTCTTTTGTCATAAATTTCCTAAAATACCTTTAACAAAGAGCTCAGTGGTGCATTTCTCCTCCCCCACCACACAGGAGTATGCTGCGTCATCTGCCAAGGAGCAGTGGTTGATGGTGAGGTAGCGCATGTTGCCAACACTTTCGAAGATGTACCTTAACGAAAACCAGCAGGATTTTTAGGGATATGACCTTATATACAGTATCTGAAAGGATAAAAAAGCTCTGGATGGTTTGTTGTTTATTTGTTTTTGGACACTTACTTGCTAGTGAAATAAAAGAAGATCAACGTCGGGGTTCATTTATCAATGAAGGCAGAGGAAAAATAAGCCAGAGAAAATACAAATCAGAGATTGATGCTGTGTTATGCTTTATGATGTAAAAATGCAACATGTTTTATAGAGGTGAAGAGTTTCCATTTCCTCTCTAATTTCTGACCTTCCTGTTGGCTGAATTTCCTGTCCGTTCTTCAGCCATTTCACCTCTGCATCTGGATTGGCGACCTCAATGGCCAATTTTATCTTATGCCCCTTTGTCACTTGGTAAGCAGGATCCAACTTTTTGAGGAAAGCTGAGTTTCAGAGAAATTAGACAAGCAAAGTTCAGAAACATTTCGATCTTTTGCCTTTACATTTTGTCTGAATTAGTCCGTCAAATATTCCACACAAACCTTCACTTTTCTTCTCTTCTTTCTTCATCTTCTTTAGTCTCTTGAGCATGCCTCTCAGGTCCGTAATACCATACTGAAAAGCAAGCTTCTGATATTCGGAAGGAGGAGCATTCCTGAGGATCTCCCACACATCTACGTCAGGCTCTGTGCTTATCTGCACGGCTCTGATACACATAAATCAACCAGAGATGGGTGTTAAAGTCAACAGAGAGTTTACAGGGGGGGTAGACTGTAACAGGAGTACGGTAGTGTCAATACTTTAAAAATACTTCAATAGATCACCATTCATTTACCATTAAATATAAATGAATAACTGACAAGCAACTGATGAGGGTCAACTTCATGCATTGTTTACTAATTTATAAGATAAAAAAACATTTCATAGGTTAATATTGCAATCTAAAATTATACCTCTGAACATGTCATACAATGGATAATATATAGTGGATGATTTAATAGTGTCTAATTTACCAGCATACAACATATATATTTATGATTTTAGCATGGCCCAGCTGTAAGCAGCTCACATCCCTTCCTCATGGTGGTAGTCAGGCGTAATCAACACTGAAGAAACGAAACAAGGCACTCAACAAGGCCAAACAAGGCTGCACTATCCCCCTCCTCATCCTCTATCCCTCCTACAAGTCTGTGTTTTTACCACACCTGTCCACTAGGTGACCTCAGCAACTCTTCCACCTCAGCCAATCACCTGACAGCCTTTATGAGCAGCCATGTGCCTGCAGCTTCCTCCCATAAACGGTGCACATGCATGAGAATCTGCTGGGTCATCTGTATATAAGCTGTCTTTTTTCTTAGTACTTATTTGTTTCTAATGTTTTCCTGCTGCAAGCTGCTACATGACCGACTAATTATGGGAGTAAAATGCTTTTTCACATCACCTGTCTTGTTTCCAGTTGTCTGCCCTGAAGTATATGATCTGTGCATCACCAGAGTAATAATTCTTACTCATTTATCACAAGTGGAATTAGTAATCACTGTATTATATTTTTGATTATTATAACTGATGCATTAACATCTAAGAAGAACTTTTCTGTCGCCGGTTGGTAAAGGTGCATCTAAATAAAATAAATAAATAAATACAATGTACTTTAATTTCTTTATAACTACCTCATACATCTTGTTGGGTAATTTATTCTACAAACATGTATCAATTTTGAGAAACTGATTGCAAAACTTTTATTTGTAAACTATCAGATGAACGCAGAGAAGAAAAAGAATACTTGTATTTGTCTTGAAACTGGGTGTGAATTGCAGTATGAAGAAGCTTGAAATGGAAATACCAGAGTAAAGTGAGGTATAATATTAATAATAATATATAGTATTAATATTGCACCTTATAGAGAAGGTAAAATGATTGACTAAATATGTGCACATATGTTTCTCTAATTTTAACTACATACTTTACAATATAGATTAGCAAACAATGCATTTCTTGTATCATTTCATAGAATAATTAGTTAATTCTTTAACCGTTATTATGAAACAATGTGGTAGTCCTCTCAAAATAAGTAAAAACATGACTTTGAAAAACTGAATGTGGACAGAAGAAGATGCATGCACAAAAAAGTTTTGCTGCGATACCCAGACAGCACGTCAGCAGTTTCTTACCGATTGGAGGTTTTATAGAAACTGCTGCTCATTCAGAGGTAGAACCCAAGGGGCAAATATGGCAAAACAAACCAGACAAGTTCAAACACAGCATTTCAAAAGCAATACATAAAGCATATTAGAAATATCATTTGAAACAAATTAAATATTATACAAGTAGTTAATCAGTGAAGCAAGCCTGCACACATTGGGGCCCAAGAAAAGATAAATCAAAATCTTATGTTGTTGTTATTGTTGTCTTGTTGTTGTTGTTGTTGTTGTTGTTTGAGGTTTGGCTTGTTGTCCAGTTTTCTTGTGTAGGCACTATAACTATATGGTAACGATGTGATAATGTGGGAAGGTGACTAATCTTTATGAGTAAGAATGAGAAAGAGGACTGTCAGACAAAACAATCAAAAACATCTAAAGGAGAGAGAAAAACTGTCAGACCAACCATTCCTGATGATATTAAGGGGGTGTCTGAGTTATTCTAGCATGAGTGAATGCCTTTATGACAGAAAATACTATATACAACAGCTATAGCTTAGAATTGATAAACAGGATGATAAAAGAGTTATTTGAAAGGATGACTAGATTTTTTAGGACCACATTAATTGTGACATTAGTACTTAAATGGCTTTATGTCGACATATTTTAATGT
The DNA here is from genome assembly GCA_029783725.1 of Acanthurus tractus. Lineage (NCBI taxonomy): Eukaryota > Metazoa > Chordata > Actinopteri > Acanthuriformes > Acanthuridae > Acanthurus > Acanthurus tractus. The sequence goes on from JAQNCA010000001.1 coordinate 11,694,550, forward strand.
AGAGTATCTTAAGAAGATATATAAATGATTTGAATTTGCTTTTTCAAACTCTAAAAGATGTCAGAGAAAGCACACATAATGTCACCAGGAAGTATCACTATGTGTTGTGAGTTAATGTTCAGGCATATTTGCATGCAGGTAAGTGTTATTAGGTGATCACAATGACTTTTATTTTGAAAATGCAGAAGTGGCTTACTCTCTGAAGATGCAGGACGATCCAGAAAGAATGAGAGTGAGACAGAGTTGGATTATTTTAAAAATGACAGAGTTTGCTATCTTTTCCTGAAAGTTTCCAAATTACCGTCAGTAAGTTGTAACTGCTTACCTCTTCTTTAATAACGTACTGAAGTCCAGCTCTCCTGAGTCTTCTTTTCCATCTGTACTACTGCAGAAATATCAGCCAGCAGCAGCAAAACATCAACATCAACAGCAGAGATTTTCTCCAAAGAAAAGATAAATGTTAATACTTCACAGAAATGCTTAGTTTCAGTTTAAACTAAAACATTTCTGAGCTTGTACAGTCTTTTTTGCTTTTGCAAAGTGTGCAAGTGAAGAGGGACATTGAAAGGTACTGTGCAACACCATTATTCAAAACTGAAAAGTGGACTAAATGAAAAAAAGAGACAGATTGGACAGTATCACTGAAAAGAAATAAGTGCATTTAAGAGATAAAAGAAGTGAATGTACACGCAGATGTTTTGCTGGAGATACAGGTGTTGCCATGTCTAAAGGAACAGTTGAACATTTTGATCTGTTTATACCACTATTTTTGCTAACTCTGAAACCAGAGGTAAGAGTTTATTAGCTCAGATTAGCACAAGAGCCTGGTGAAACAGCTGGCCTGGCTGGCTCCACAGATCTTTTTAATACATATAGAAACCAAGCTGTAAAAATGACACTCTGTCTCTGATTGGCTTAGTCTGATGTTGACATTTCTAATGTTGACTTTGCTGAACGAACGGGAAGTTGCTCTTCCGCTGTCTTAGTTCTTAGTCTTACTAAACTACCACACCACTAACTACCAGTAATATTTTTCGCACCCTCTGCAACTAGTTTGGTACCTATACAGTGAAGAAATGGACTGTACTTTGCAGAAACTATTATAACCTGTGCTGTTATCTCCTTCGTCTGTATAAGACAATTTGAATAATGGCAAATGTGGCCAACAGGACATTTTACATGTTTTCACATAATGAAAAGTTGCCTAATTATGGAAAAGAGGCATCAGAGTGTGCTGCAGACTTTTAGCTTTTTTCAAACTTCAGATTGGCAATCAAGACTTTAGGGTAGGATTACATCCTCGCCTGATTGGCATCTTGAGAGCATTTAAGAGATTTTTTTGAATAGTGCTTGAGTGCACAGGACTTTTTTTTTAGATAGATGAAGGACAGACTCTGTTTTAAAAATACCTGTGTTAATACATGTAGACTACCCCTAAATGGTATTTCAGGTATAGGCAGACAGGAACATGGTTCAACAAAGATCTCCTGCAGGAAACAAACTAAGGATGATGCAGTTAGGTGGTATGCACCTTTATCATTAGGCTACTGGTGCACACATACATCCAAGCTTTAATGAGAGCCAGGCTGGCTGTTCAGCCCTGCTTCCAGTCCTGCTAAGCTCAGCTAATTGCATCCTGGCTTCAGCTTTAAACATGACATACTTATATAAGAGCAGGCTTAATCATCTCATCTAACTCACATCTCACAAAATGTCAAACTATCCCTTTAAACCCATGGGCAGCAGCAGTCGCCAAGCAAAAACAATGCAAAACACTCATGGTTAAAGAAAACAACCGTCACCACATGGTCTCCTCAATTTAAATCAGTGGGATGAAAAAAAAGACAAGGGCATGGGTTTGACTGTGTTCTTGTCTCCTGCCTCTGATCCGACAGAAGGATTACAAGCTGAGTCTCTGGTTTATGTGGTGAAGTTACAACACACCATAGCTGTGTTTCCTCTATGTGGTAACCCTGTGGAGGAGCACGACAACTGAAAAGCCCGTGTGTCTTAGCACATCCTGCACTTTCAGCACGATCAAACCACCGTCAAAGCTCACTCTGCCGGGTAGCTGTTTGTGCAGCTGGCTTTGTTGTTTTGATTGAGACCCAGGAGTAGATCAGAGAGAGCTGATGGCTGCAACCAGCACATTAATAGATCAATAACCAAATCTCAACGCATCAGGATCCGTCTGAATCAAAGGTTAACACAATGACAGCTACTGCATCGCGGCAGCTGCATTCAGGATTTTGAATTTGAGTCCTTTTGCTCTCTCATGGTCTTCCTCCTGTGGTTATTCTTTCAAAATTTAGCAGATTGGAGGCTGCAATATCCACAACGCTGGTTTACAGAAAACAGGGCACAGGAGAGAGTAAGAGCCTCTCATCCTGGTCCTGATTTCTCTTTTCTTTAAAACCAGAGTCCTCAGAGTTTGAACTGGAGCCTCAAATGTTGCAACAAAACCCCTTTACTACCTTGTTTGTGGTCCACTTCTCTTCGTACCGGCTTCACCCCTAATAGGTTAGCATTTGCACAGTTACTTCTTTAACAAAACAATGCAATACTCCATTGACTGTGTCTGTGCATTTTCTTTCTCTTTTTACTTAATAAACCCTAATTATCCTGTAATATAAAATTTAAAATTCAAAGAGTATTAATTAGACTAATGTTTACAAATCATGTTTACATCAGTCACATACCCCAAATTACTTTGTGCTTTTTGAAACAAATTACCACAAAATCTTTTCAGTCCTTTGACCTCAAAATGGACTTGAATTCACTGAGTTCACATTATAATAATATAAATGTGACTGTAATTGGCAATGTTTCCTTTTCAGTCAATTAAGGTAATTGGCATCATATAATCAGCTCTGTGATTTAACTGTAGCTGGTAAAAGGCCACTACTGCAAATTTCCCATTATCAGGCAAATAATTAATCTGCTTGATATATATTATACAGTCCTGAAAATATGCTTATAAATGTTATCTTTAATTTCTGTCAAGTATTTAAAATAAATTCTAAAGAGGACTAGCAGCTGGAATAATGTAATATTTCACAATGTCTCAGATGACTAGTGCATGAATCCACATTTTGTAAAACTATTATCTAAACTTGAATTTCTATTTGTAAGTGATCAATGATTTCTTTATATAACACACTTGGTTTGTTTCAGCCCTGTAAGGAAAAGAAAAGCAGGTTGACATTTATGTCTATATGAATAAAATAAGTCAGTGGAACAACACTCAAACCCACAATGAGAAATTTACAGGGTGAAAAGGAATATGATCAATCAGCACTGAATCTTTTGAATGAGAGGTTATTATTTTTTTGTTTTATTAATTAGTCTTATATAACTTACGTGCGCCTAAAAGCTGCTCTTATGTCCAAACCCTCAGTTGTACACGCCTCTGGAATGCAGAACAGAAACAATAGACATTATGATACAACAGACCCATATCAGTGATCGATATAATAATGAAACAACATAAATGAGCTTCCCCAAACAAAAACCATATAAAACGTAAAAACAAACATGTCCAACAGCAGGCTCACTCACCATGAACAGCCAAGTCAAAATTACAGCTGTCAAACTTGTCCCTGGACGAAACTTCACATCTGTAAGCTCCAGCAAAGTTTGGCTTGGCTGCAATGATGTGCATCTCAAATGTGTAGACCTGTAAGCACATGCATGAGGAGCAATGTGAGAAGAGGTACACAACACTGTCATCTTGTACTTGTCAGATATCACTATATTGCATTATGTGATCTTTGACAAATTCCTTGTTGAATAATTTGCTCTTCGCAGCCCCTTTATTAACATAATGTATATATTTTTTCATGCTTATTATTTCTATTTATTATTTTTATATATATTTTCACAAGAGTTTTTCATATTTTATTGTCAGTTTTTTATTTTTACTCCCTAAAATTTGAAATGCTTGTTTTTATCTTCTTCTATTGACTCATTTAATTTATCATCATTATAGGCCAATACACAGATAAATACATGTCATGTTAAAACCAGTGATATTTCTGGCGTGCTGTTGTTAGTTACTTTCAGATTTGGGGCCTTTACGGATTGTGCCACTGATTTTCTCAGCTTACTTTCCTTTGTAAAGGTTTCTCTCAGCATCTTGTTCTGAGCCTCTGAGATTAAACTTGTAGGAGTAACATGTATTTCAGTCTCCCCATAAGATTACCTCTAGGGTAGCATGCCTGTAGGTATCATGTTATCAGGAGGAGTGAATGAGGCAAGAGCTCGCAATACCGAGGGTAAGAAGACTTGTAAAACATCTTCGCTTCCTCAAAGTAAAATATCATCTATTGCAGTTTTTGGGAAGTCCATAAAAAATGCTGACATCAAAAAGAACTCATTAACAACTTGGGCAGTTGTTAATGAGCTCTTCCAATCGATGAAAACAGAGGTTGTTATGACTTCTTTTCTGCTAATCTCTTTGTTCTTGTCTTAATGTTTGCGGCATTAGTCTACCTTTGAGTTGCGGTCATAAGTTTCCTTCAGTTGCAGGTGTTTTCCAGACTTGCTGGCAAGATCCATCCACTTCCCTTTGAACCATTTTATGGTTGGTTTCTTCAGCAGTGACTCAGCGTTCACTTTCGCCACAAATGTGATGTTTTCACCTGCACAAAAGAATGCTTTAAGATGTGTTTTTAAAGCTTTACTCCACCCTTCCAATGCCTTTTTCCAAAATAAGACTCTGCAGATTATTAGCATATTTAGTGCATACTTTGCATACTTGTTAAGCAAAGCTAAAAAGGACAAACATTTATTTAACGTTTAATAAAAACTGAGGCCCAGTTTTCAAATTAAAAGAACCAGTTATAACAGCTTATTATTATTTCCATCAGTTTCTATAGATTTTTTTAATCTTCCTAATTTCCACCAAACTTGGTGTTTGAACAGAAAAGATGTACCAATAAAATTTTAAAAACTAATGTTAAACCCTGTTAAGATCATGACATTCACTACTTATACTGTAATTTTTGCCAACAGGTAAGTGACACATTATATAGATAATTTCCCATCAATCAGGATAATTCTTGTTTTTGAGACCACTCACCTACAGTGACCTCTCCAGTCTGAGGTTTCTCTGTGAAGAGTCCAGTCAAATCCTGTCTGGTATCTGGAGGCTGTCCATCTAAAAAAAGAACAACAGGGTCAGAGCAAAGAGATGCATCATGGGATTAAAAAAAATGCATAAACTCTAAACTGTTTAAATTATTTTCAAAAATTTCTAAACAACTGCATACACTGAAAATGTGTAGGGTTTTCTGAGTCTTTTAGCAGGTCAATCCAAAGGCTTAGGAGCTTTGTCATATGATTGAAAAAACAGATGTGCATTTGATAAATTGATTACCCTTTATCTGATTTGATAATTCATTTATTTGTTTCATTTTGTTGAAATAAAAAATAGAAAGGTGTTGCACACTGTTATGCAAAATAAGTGTAATATTTTTTACTTTCTTTTAAGGTAATAAATGGGTTGTGTGACATTTTTTTTCAGTTAAAGTAGTTGAAACTAACAAATTTGAATAATCTCGTTTAAGCATCACAGACCAGGTTGCATGGGCTTATGGGATCCTTATGACACTAAATACTGAAGTAGGAAAGATTAAAAAGAAAACCAAGCAAATCAGGTAATGTCTCCATTATGCAATAGCAGAATGGATAGTTTAACATACATTAAAACTGAACAAATGAGTGTCTCGATGAATGAACCCTGGGACTGAGTAACTTACCATCAGATGGGGGAGCAGCTGCTGGGGGGGCATCTTGGGCTGGGGTGGCAGCCTGGTCTGCTGCGGGTGCTTCTGCAGGCAGAGCAGGGGCTTGTTCTGGCTCTGCAGCGGGCTCTGCAGCTCCATCAGCAGGGGCTTCAACTGGAGCTTCTGTGTTACAGTCACCACAGAGAAGTCACAAGAAAGACCTTCAGTGAGAAACACTGGGTCCAAGCACTTTACTCATAGCAAAAAAGGGAAATATTCCAAAAAATAAGAGGTCATCTTGCCAAAATATTTATACTCTTTAAATATGTGTAAAAAGCTGAAAAGTGTTTGTTTCTTTCTGTTTTGAGTGAAACCTTGAGAGGGTTATAACACATGAAATATTTTGTGTACAAAAACATAATCTGTAAAGCTTAGACATTTATAACATTAATAAAATTCCAGATTTTTTAAACATTACTTTGACGGAATTAAATGATTCTTTAATGACTATTTATCACTCTGATATTTCTTATATCGTATCATCTTTGAATAGCTGGCTTATTTTCCATGTGTTATCAGCTGCCTCTCATGCCTATCTTGAGTGCCAGTCAAGTGGTGGTTACTCATGAGGAAATAATGTGCTGGTGTGAGGGTCAAGGTCAGCGTACAGAGTGAGGGAGGCTATGATATAAGCCACAGACAGTCTCTTGTAGCACAGGGGTCCAGTTAGACTGCTGCCTTTCTTTAAGATTTGTTTCCACCTTATCAAATTCAAACAAACGACCTCATCTGATCACACTGACAGACCGACACAAGTGTTGCTCTGTGACACACTTGGCACACGTTCATTCCAGCATTTAGTGCTGTGCCCCATAGGTTTGAGTGAGTGATTGGGTGATTTAAAATATCCAGATACTTGAAGAAAAAAAGTTTGGAAAAAAATCTTATTCACTTTCTTGCTGATAATTTAGATTAAAATCAATACCACCCTCAAGTCTGTATGCTATATAAGAAATTAAAGCCAACAGACAGTTAGCTTAGCTTAGCATAAAGACTGGAAGCAGGAGGAAACTGTTAGCCTAGCTCTATCCAAAGGTAACAAAATCTACCTGCCAGCACCTCTAAATTGCATTAATTGATATTTTATTTGTGATTTACATAGAAATAAAATTTTAAGTATCCTTATGATTTTATGGAGAACTTTGTGATGATTTTTGGGCTTCAGAGGACTTTTTTTGTTACTCAGCTAAAAGTGGCCTCTGAGATACATTGGTAGCAAAGCTTGGTAGCAAGCAGTGCCTAGTTCACTTTATGCATCCAGTACATAATGTGATGGACTATTTATTAGCAATGATTTTCTGAAGTCTCCACCAGTACAACCACCAAAAAACTGTCATATAACACTCTGAGGTATATATATATATATATATATATTTTTTAACAGTGAGCTTTACAGGTGCTGGTTGATGGACCATGTTGGATAGAACCAAACTTACAGCCTAAGCTAACCATCTAAGTTAACCCTGCAAGGCAGCTAACGTTAATAAGTGTATTTCCCATACTGTCTCTTCCCAAGAATTCCTGTAAGAGCAAACACTTCTCAAGGATAGACCACACAAAGCTCTTTCATGGATTTGTTCTTAAGCAGTTGTGCAGTATGTGAGTTTATGTACAGAAACATAAGTGCATGCAGTGCGTCAAGTATTTATGGCCTCCATGGTTTTCAGTGCTCTGTTTTGCCTTGTGCTCTGTGTTGAATACGCAGCCTGCAGGTGATCGAGCAACGACCTCAAACAAACAGCTGCAGCATCAAAGACTCCCACCTGGCTTTGATACAACCTTCAGCTCAAACTTGACCTTTGACCCCCCAGCAATCACTGCATAGACATTGGCATCTTCCTTGGTAATAGCTTTTATAGTGAGAGAGTGCTTGTTTCCATCAGCTGTGATCACGTATTTGTCGCAAGTGGCAATATCTTTTGAGTTGCACTGCCATTTCACTTTAGCATCAGGCTTCTCAGTCTCGGCTTCAAAGACTACAGAGGACCCTTCTTCTGCCTCCCGAGTCTTTGGTTTCTTGGCAAATGCTGAAACTGAAGAGGGAGGATGGGTTCAAAATAATAAGTAAGACTTTTAAAATGTCATTCAGAGAATTTATGATACAATCAAATTATCTTGAGGGGAAAACACAGGTAATAATTGTCTTGACGAGGGAATGTTGATGAAAATTTTATCACCTTGTGAGAAAAAAAAAAACAGATACCAGGTATTTTGTTGCATGTAGTAACAGACCCAAAACACTGTGTGTTGTTTTGGTTTCATTAAAATCTAGTCTTGGATGAAAGAACAACAGATGTATTGTAACAACTTGCAGAGAAAGAGAGAGAGAGGTGCAGGATATGGAAGAGGGGTGGGGCCTTTCATATTTTTAAAAAAAGTATGAGGCTCATGAGCTGAGTGGAGCTGCTCATGTTGGGAAAGTACAGTAGTGTACAGTCTGTAACAAACTGAGTGAAGTGAACTGAAAACTAATTTATGTGCCCTTTCTCATGCAGCACAATGTACAAAAACTTGTACATCTGGATCTATCTGTGTTTTATCATCTACCATCATCTCTTCAGGATCAAAACATCAGCCAAAGTTACAGTGCCATTTAAACATTTTGTGCCTACAGGTTTCTAACTCTGTTATTGTCTGTACATGGTTTTTCTTAGAAGAGTTCTGAAGCTTACAAGTTGAGCCAAATTTTGAATCTTCAACTGAAAGAAAAAAACAGAAAATACAAGGACTGATAAACACAAGGGGTATTTCAACACAGACATCAATATTTCAGAGTCCTGACACATTCAAAGCTGTTCTTAAAAATGCCAATTCAATAACGGTGTCCTTGATAAGAAGCCTTGTGTTGAAAATGTGGTCTTTTAAAATCATTCACATTGTAACTGTTTTAAAAGGCTCCCTGTGAACTGGCGGATTGAGTTTTCACATTTTGTGCTTCATTTAAAGGAGTTTAAAAATAAAGTAAAAGTCTTGCATTCAAAATTTTACTTTGAAATATTATTGGTTAGATGAAATTCAAGCATTAACTTTAGAGTACTTAATACGCACTATTTCCCCCTTTTAGGGTCTTTCAAAATGCATAAACCTGTAAACAGCCTTTTTCAAATGTAGCTCTGGAAAATGCAGAGCAAATTTTGATTATATTATGGCACATTATACTTCAAAAAGTATATATTATGTATTTAAATAATTAAAACATTGTTTTATAAGATTAATATTGTAAAAATGGTTTACAAACACCATATACAATTATCCGGTGGTCAATTAAAGTCAATTTACTTTAATTAAGCATTCAATCGAAACATTAGTTTGTGTCTGATAATGAGGTCAGGGAGACCTAAATTGGACGAAGATCAGAAACACATCAGGGACCTGACCTAACCAAACGTAGTCTAACCTGACCTAACCTCACTTAACTTAACTTAACATAACATATTGCACATACTGTATGCACACAATCACAGAAATATACCTACACATAGCAATAACAAGCATGAAAACAGAAATCATAGTGTCAACTGTTTACAGTCTGAAATACTATTAATAGTAAGTTTTCCATGTATTGTGCAGAATGCCAGCTGTTGCCTTTCCTGCAATGCAAGTATTTTTTTGTTTAAGTTTAAAAGTGTTCACAGAAATGTCATTCTCAAACACTTGTCAGAGTAGACATGTGTTTCACAGTTACACCATGTTGTTTTGGTTCAAGACATGTATGTGGACTTAATTCAGATTCTTACTATTTTCAGGTTTAAATTCCACATTAATGGTAATTTTGAGGGGTTCTATCTTCAGAGATCATGTCAATCATTTTAATCATCAAAAAACTACAAAAAACCCCACAATTATCATGGAATTAAACCGTAAACTCTGATTTAATTGGCCATGATGTGTTATTGTTAATTTCTTACATGAAGGTCAGCTCACACTAGAATCTGACTCTGTGCACATTTTCAAAAAATATTTGCAAAACAGAAAATAAAAGGATCTCAGCAATAAACCTGAACTGAAAATGAAGACCTGCACTGTATATCAGGTCTTAGTTTGTTTTACTTGGAGAAGTATTGTAAAAGGGTTAAAAAGTCAGTTTTCATTTCACCTTAATTTTGGGTAGTAAATAGTTCAACATAGTATTACAAACACTAAAGGAAAAAAAATCTACACGTGTTGCGAGAAAATTTTATGGGTTTATATATAGGGTACATCTGTACT
>JAQNCA010000001.1:11722772-11747933 GCA_029783725.1 Acanthurus tractus
CCCCCCCCCCCCCCCCCCCCCCCCCCCCCCCCCCCCCCCCCCCCCCCCCCCCCCCCCCCCCCCCCCCCCCCGTTGGTGTACTTTACGTTAAATGTCTGACTTACTGGCTGCTGTAAGACATGTGGATGTGCCCCAAGATTTGGATCGAGCAGGTTCTCTGTGTCGTATCGTATGGCCTCATGTCGTATGAGGCTGGGCGGGTGGAGAGCCTGCACGCTCTGCAGCTCTGTGAAGTTGGCCTCTTGCAGGTTTTCAAACTCTACAGGGTGAACGTGAGGGTGTGGGTGGTAGTCCCAGTGTTCTAAGCAGAGAAGGTGAGAGGCAACATAATAGCAATATTTTTTGTTGTGTCTTACATTCACAAAAAAAGGGATGCACAGCCTCTGATAAGCATATTAAAAAAATGTTTTTTTTAAGCAGCATCAGTGCATGTTTGAACAGTAAGAGAAGAGTAAAAGACAGTAAGTGATAATTCATGAACAAAGGCTGTAAGACACTGAAAATTCATAAAAACTGCTAAGTCAAATGCAGTTGGATTTGACAGTAAGCTGCTTACTCATAGTGCTTGAGTTTGCATAAAGCGAGTGAAATAAGGAGAATAATAGAGAATTCAGCATGAAGCTCTTTCCTGTTTGTTGCCACACTTTCAGTGTCGCCACAGCCGTTAACTTTGAATTTGCACTTTTTCTCATCATCCACTGTTACGCTTTTGTAGATCAGCATATGAAAAGTCTTTACTTTCTTTTTTTTTTTTAAATATTAGGTATAGACATGAGAAATTCTAGACATTAGTTATTTTTACCACATTGCCAACTGAAACAATCTCACTGGGCGCTAAGGTCAGGAGAACCTTTTTTCCGTATTTAGATTGTTTTGGTGCAATATTCAAAACAGTTGATTACAAGAGAAAGTAAGGCACCTCTCATGTATCAACAAAACCCCAAGGGGCGAAAGTTGTTCTATGTCTGTAGTTGTAGCAGCCGAAAGAAATGGCATCTGTTTCCTGTGTTCCATACACCCCAATGTGGTGCGCTCCAGCTGCACACACTGCAGTCTTTTTATGTACAATATACCAGAAAAGTCACCACATGAGTTCATGGTGATTAATTTGAAGAAAGAAATGTCTATAGGACTAAAATGGCATTCTTTTAATTAAAATGAGATTCATGTAGGAATTGTAAGACTGTGCCATGACAATTTGGCCTTTTTAAAAATATTTTTTTAAATTGTTTTTGATTTTGGCAATCAACAGTGATGGGAACCGAGTTAAAAGAAAAAGTGGTGGTTTAAATTCAAGCGCTGTTCACATGAGATGAACAACAATGCTGAAGCAAAACTCACCTGCCTGGATATCATGTTCTAAGACATACGGGTTATAATATTCTGCTATTTGTTGTCTGTAGATCTCAGGATCGTACATTTCTTCTGAATGCTGTGAGACCAAGAAAAACAGTTTCAGCCACAAAATATCATGAGGAAAAAAAAATATTGGTTGAGTGCAAATGAATGGTTTTATATGATGCAGACAACTTACATTATATCATTACTCATCTAATCCTTAGAGAAAAATGACAAATCTCACCATCTTCACCTTAAAAAATGTTCACAATGTCTCTAAATATATTTAAATTTTGTGAATCAGAGGTTATTAGTGATATCTGTGCTATAATAATGCCCTTTTTTTCTTGACTCGGCTCTTCTGAAACTTTCAAGAACTCTTGAGTTTCATTTTCATGTTTCCAGTAGTATAAAAGACTTACAGTTTGTGTCCTGTAGTCAAATTGAAGTTGAACTCACATTAAGTCATCTAATTTGAAATAATACATGTTTTCCATTCTCTTGACTACAAATATACTGTCACTGTGTTTCTGTTTAACGCTGCGTTTAAAAAAAACAAACCGGTCAGTGATCTCTTTTAAAATGCTACAAGCTCCCCTAAGAGTTTAAATAATATAAAATAAATGATACTTACAGGCGGGATGAGGTAGCTCTCCATTCTGTATGGATGCAACATGGAGAACTCTTCACCAACGTACCGACTCTCAGACACTTTGCTGGCAAAACACTCACAACCTTTCAAAACTTTTGCGGCACCATTGCACAATGTTTCAAAATTTCCTCTCACTCAACGAAACCCAAAAATGTCTCTCTCCCTCTTATTGTATAAAACACACTGATGAACTTAGCTTCTCTCAGAGGCCTTCAGCTGTGTCAAACAAAATGAAATAAACGAGGCCCGCTGTTTGACTGCAAAATGAAAAAGGAACTTTTGACTTCTGTAAAAATTTCTGTGGGTGGGAGCAACAGAGTGTGTCTGCTAAAGGTTCCTGGCCATTGATGATTTGTCAGGGGAGACCATGAAACTCTACATTTATCAGGGTCTATCTGCTGTCCCCTCCTCTTGGCAGCCAATCATCAGGAAGGATTTTGCTCAGTGTCAGTTTCTCCCCCAAAAATAATGTGACAAACACAGGGCACAATTAACTGTTCAATATTTTATGTTTTATGTTTGTTTGACTTTTTTTTGCATTTCCTGTGAATGACAACATTTTTTATTTGAATAATGGCATGCTGGATATTTCACAGCAGTAGAGCCATTCAGCATGCCATTATGGACAGTATTTATAAGCAGTTTATAAGCATTTAAGAAAATGTTTATTACACTTTTTTATGTAGTTGCACAGATGTATTAGGGCAAGTTTAAGGTCTAAAGTATATTTTTGCAGAGCTGGTTTATTAAGGTAATGAATAAAAGATATAGTAAAACATAAATATATGTAATAGTACTCAAATGTCTTTATTCAAAGAGAAGAATTGGAAGAATCAGATTAAAAATATGTTTTATTCAACATGCATTTTTAAGGACACACCATGAATTTGATTCCAATTTTTTGTAATTATCAGTGTATTTGCATTGAAATGACTCTATAAAAAAATATTTGCTACATTTGCAGTTCATATGCATAAAAACATAAGTTTTACTGAGACAATGGATCTTATTTTTAGTAGTCAGTACACTGTGTGACGTGTGTTGAACTGTAAACAGCCCTGCACTGGGTTCTGCAGACCTGAAAGTGATGGACTGAAAGTGCATGCTGTAGCAAAATGACTAAAATAAGTTGTTTGGTGATGTAAACAGAAATTTGTTTAGGAAAAAAGTCAACAAACAAACATGCCTACACCCACCCACATATAAAGATACAGCTGAAACAGCTGGAAGATAAGATGAAGGTACAGTATCTGTGTTGTGACTTCACTGAGGTAAATGGAGATAATGATAATCAGAATGAGAAGATACTGTTAGAACAATTCCTCAGGGGGGATCGAGTCCCTCTGCTGCAACATACCTGCAAAAGTCTGTTTGTGTGGTTCAGTCTTGCATTAAGTATCATGTGTAATGCATTATAAGGTGGTATATTATTTTAATGCACTATATGTTCAGGAGGTATTAGGGCAAAGTAGAAATTAAATGTGGCTAATATGTTTGTTACATATCGAGACAACTGTAACAACTGAAGATAGTGCATATTTCCTTGATGCAAAGATAACGGTGGAATAGTACAGTAACAGTGCAGCACAAATCTGAGTGTATATTGTTAGCACTGCCGGTTTGAGAGGAAGACTGCAGCCATGTGATAAGGCGATGCACTGAAAATATGACTTTCTGTATGATCAAAATACTGAGGATATGTTTAACCTGTAACCACAGTCAGTAGGTTTATTCTCAGACTACACATTAAAGACATAAAATCCCCTTTTAAGTAATGCTTTCTTATTTTTTTGCTACATAGTTGTACACATTAATCACACAGTGAGATAGTGATAATTAAAATAGTTGTAAAATGTGCAGATTCATCAACAACATTGATCCTGCGTAGATTAGGATGTATGGATAATTATATTTTCATTGTGTTGTAACTTTAGAGGATTTTGATCAGTGTGACACTGTGTTTTCCTTGTTAACTGATGGAAGAGCTGTTAAAACCACACAGACTGTGGCCAGCCCCGACAGGCCCCTTCTTAATCACAGCTGGTTGACCAAAACTGATGACATACACAGTAGCATTTTCCGAAAGTATTAATACACAGAGTGAGCGGCTGCAAACCAGGCTCTATTTCCATCACAACTATTTTCAGTGAAGCCGTATTTTTCTTCTTTTTTTATTGCGACTTTTTGTTCATATTAAGCAGCAAAATTATCGAACAGCTACTGTTGAAAACGAATTCTGAGTGAACCACAAACTATGTTTATGTTTCAAAATTCAACGTAAAGTCAAGTTTGATCATTTAATTATCAGGACTATTGACATTAATTCAACTTAAGGTTAAGGTTAATCTGGACAAGTGTTAATAAAAGTTCAGTGTTACTTACTTCAATAAGTCATAATATCACACTTAAAATACTCTGTAGAAGTACAAAGTGGGAAAGTCCTTGTGCAGGATTGCACATTTCATACTAAGAGTTATAATGTGACTGGAATATAACTAGTGATGCATCCCTCTGAATATAGCAAAATATAAAGAGACAAAAAAATCTGCATATTTAAATGAAGAAAAAAAAACTTCAAAACTGTTCTGAAGAAAGGTTCTTGAGTAAACGTGCCACTCACTGTTAAGAAACCCGTCAATCAATCAAACAATCCATCCAATGAGTCACAGTTGTTGGTGTCATCAAGAAGAATAAATGTTCTTCTTCAGCCTTGTGGTCAAGTTTATTTTAAATGCAAATTGATCCGTGAGAGAATCAAAACATTCTACACACTGTCAATTACTCTTTTTAATTTTATTGATTTTATATATCCATTTATTATGTAGTGTATCAGGCCCCTAAGCTTGAGGAGGCACAAATCATACAGGCAAACAACACGGACATTAGGGTTTTTTCTCTTAAAATATATAAATAAAAAATAAGAACGTGTGTAGCCGACTTGAGAAATTGAATAAGTCTTAAAAAATGACTTAGAAGGATAATTAAGTTAAGAAAATTCTTTACCTGATGTGGGTCAGTAGATGCATTGACTTGACGGTCAAATTTAATGGACTGAAAACATTAATTATGTGTCATTAAATTACATTAAATTAAAAATTAAAATTAAAACTGCAGTTAATTCAAGTGATGATTAGTTGTGACTGTACTGTGAGAACTTTGAAAAAGCCATGAAATCTGGTTTTGTGCGCAGAGCTGTTGTAATCTCAGTCTGTTTGTCTACTTTGTGGCCTCAGAGATGAAGTTCATGCAGCACACAGTGCATGCGCACCAAAGGCAACGTATTATCAAATGAGGAAGTGGGAGCTTGTCTTTCAGATTCAGTTCCTTGAAGGCTGCCTTTAAATGAATCCATGTACGTGTCATATGGTCAGGATGATCCAGAACTCTGCAGTGGTTGTTTTCCTTGTTTGTGCATTTTTCCTTTAGTTTATGTGCAACATGATGACTTAGTGGTCTGATCCACTGTTCTTCAAACTTAGTCCTTAAACAATGCACAGCTCTTTCTCCTGCGATATGCAGTTTTCCTGCTTATGTCCTTTGATAAGAGACTGACTGCAGGTGCTGCAGTTAAAACTGCAGTGCGGAATATCCCATATGAAGAGCAGCCAAAGTTTTGCAAGTTGTAATGTATCTTACAGGAAGAAGAAAGAAACGTATTCAAATATCAGTGATGGCAATGTAGATCATAAAACATAGCTGAAAAATATGACATAATTATGAAAAATAAACTTTAAGCATACTTACACAGTAGAAAGAACACACTTTGGATTTCCTCAAAAATCAGCATAGTATACAAACTAACATTTACTTTCACAAACTCATTAACAGTTCTGTTTTTAATTTCTTAACATCAAATGTAACTCTTTAATTTTGGACCCATAGTGTGTTTATTTAAGCCTTCAGCTTATTTATTATGTTCTGCAGACAGATTGCAACATCACAAAAATGCCGTAAACATCATTACCCCAACAGATCACATGTCCTACATTGTTTTTACGAGGTTTTTTCCACCGGTCATGTGCATATTATTTTGCAGTGACTATATCACTGTTACTGCTCTCAGTAATTTCCACCAGTATTATTAGTATACACTCATGGACCACTTAGATGCACCTGTGAAACTAAATGCAATCCATTACAGCCTAGTCATTATTCTGTCTTTGCAAGATAATAATGTTCAGTTTTGTGAAACAGTGTCAGAGGGTTGTTAATTTAATTAAATGTTTTTTAATGAGCTTTTAAATTGTGTAACTGAACTGCTTTACTTGATGATGGAAGGTTTGTCTTGTGACATTTCAGCGCATAACAGTCCAGTACAACACCACAGCTAACTGCAACCTCAGTCATAAACACATGTGTCATGTGTTTGTGTCAGAGATGGAGTTTATTTATTCACCCACAGTGTTTCAAAACTGACAACAAAGAAAAACTCTCACATAAAACATTAGCAGTGGTTGAATTAGGTTCAACTTTTAACTGTAAGTACATTTGTACATTTCCCTGTACAGTGCTTAGGTACATGTCTGGGACAAACATGTTTGATTTTTACTTCATATTTCTATTTGATGCATTTACCCTTCAAAATTAAAACAACTAAAATTCTACTTACTCATGAAAGTGTCAGTTATCAGTGTTGACTTGGTTATGTTCACTTATATATATATATATATGAAGTATCACTAAATGTTGGTGAATAGTAGCAACGAACAAATGTCAGTTCATAAGCAGCACAAGCAAAGAGATAGGTACGAAATGAGATTTACCATTTTCCTAAAATAAAAACTCAATCTGAAATAGTGTCCAGATTCATTATCAACATGAACTAATAAAGGCCTGGCCCAAATAAAGGCCGGAGGGAAAAAAAACAAGACTGATGCAAGGCATCAGCAAAAACTGCATTTCCATCACTTTAAGTGTAGAAATTCAACAAAATAAACATGCTTTTGTTCCAAACTTTGTTCTTTTGGATTACTTAATTTAAATGTTAATGTTGCGTTCCAGACACTCATCTTGTGTGTTATGCTGCACCGACAGTATAATGCAGTTTAAAAAAAAAAAGTTTAACAAAGACAAAAGGCATAATATTAGGAAACTAGTAGACTTTAAACTATACAAACTATATGAATATCAAATTGAGAAATTTTGACAAAAATGCCTGTCTCTAATACAAATTTGCCAAGTGTTCATTGCAGTTGAGGTAAATAGAGTCACCTATCACTGTTAGACTTGGTGAGCTTTGGAGGTGCTGGCTGGTGTATTTTGTTTCCTATAAATAGAATCAGGCTAATTGTCTTTGTGCCAAGCTAAACTAAACTATGCAAAATAATAACAGGCCAATAACAAAAACACAAAGTATGGCCTGAAAAGCAATTGTAGCACAAGTGCATTAGATGTCTTTAAACTGAACAGTTATTCATTTTATTGTGTCCACCAGCAGTGACTTGAATGAGTTACTCTTAACCTGTATAAACATGTCCAATTACATATGCTTATAAAAATGACTTACAAACACCAGTTTATTTGTTTTCTAAGGTTTGTGACCTGCTGTGAAGTTAGATACTTGTGACATGCAGCAACTGTGGCCAAGTGTTGCATTCTGGTATAGTCCCACCACAAGGGTGTAACTGCACACTTCACACTTTTGAGTCTGAATGCAGTCACAAGATACACATCTCGGCTGGTTAAAATTTGCACAAGCACACAAGCAGTTACAGTGGCACCTCTTAATACTCGTTTACAATGTCTGCCCTCTGGAGTATGTGGGCCTGCTATGTGGAGGTGTCAATGTTCTCATCACTATCTTTGTATGCACTTATTTTAAGAGACTAGTAATGTTCTGAAGGAAGCATGGTCTGCTAGTTATCAATAGGTACTGTTACTGGTATTGCTACAGCTTACTTCACAGTTCAAATCACAGGGGTTATACAATAAAACATCTCTTTCATTTACTGTAGTCGATTAACTTTTAGCAAGCTAGACTAAAGTCACAGTAATTTCCCAACAAGCCTAGACACATTTATTTTGCTATTAAACATATTTTTTGCTGACAGTCAGAGTTTTTTGGAGTCTCTCACTGTTCAGTCTCAGAAAATTCACAGCACAGGGTCACAAGATGGTGCCCACACAGCCTTGCAGAGGGGGAATGACACGCATGACCACTGACTGTGGAAAACAGGATACAGGGTACGTCGCAACAGGAAGTGTTGCATTGCTCCTCTGCAGAACATCAGTTTGACCAGAATGACTGCAGGTTGATGTCCACACTCTGTAACTCCTGTGGCAGTATTCAGATTTCGTAATCGTCTTTGCTCTTCTTTTCTTCTGAGCTAGTTGAGCAATTCAGACGATTTTTTTTTTAGTTTTTTTTCGTAAAAAAGAAAGAAAGAAAAAAATCCCCAAGCAGACTGTATATCTTCATGTTGAATGCATCAACAGAAATTTATACCAAAAAAAAAAAAAAACGTTATCAGAGAAAGCAAAAACTCTATGCACGGACTTTTTAAAAAAGATATTACATTACTGAGCACTCCTAAATAACTAAAATTCAAGTATAAAGATCACTTAATTTGTACATTTTAAGTTAATGCATGATGAATGCACAATGTAGAGTGTTTAAGTTCTGATCTGTCAGCCAAAGATTAAGATAATATTGAATAATCTAATAACTGGATGTCAATGCATCTGTTGTTCACATTTTTGTCAAAGTAAAGCCCACGATTAGTAATAAACTAAAACAATCTTAATCTTGAATTAATCCTTACAAAAATTAAACATAAATAAGCAAACAGAAAACACAGTTATTTTACTATAAAATACAACTAAATACTTAAGGTTAGGAACTGTTTAACAAGTTTAACAATACTTAAACATTGTCTCGTCATATTAGCACACTTATGTAAGAAAAGCAAGGATACGCCCACAGTTTCCCCCTGACGGTCTTACCGTCTCCCTCAGAAAAAAATCCAAAGATGAGCCGTAAAAGTGGCCAGAGTGGAGTTGTTGAACTACTGGAAACAAATTGCCAAAGGTGCTTGAAAAATGCAGGCTTTCTATATATCTCTGAATTAGCAGGGGAACTAAAAACTTCCTTAATTCTACCAATTTAGGTTGGTACCATAAGGCTTCTTCTTCTCCTTCTCTTCTTCTCCTTCTCCTTCTTCCTTATTAAAACAAGAACATGACAAACTCTTCCTACCAAGCAAGTTTTAAACAGTGTACATATCCAGTACAAATTTCTCATACTGATAAACATGTGGCCTTTATTAGACTGAGCCTGCTTTTATCTTAAATTTTTTCCACATTAATTGCCAACAACCAATGACACACTGAATGTGACTGGTATGCATTTACACCACATGTTTACTAAAATATATTTTAGTGGCATCTTTATCTTTGTTTTTAAGGTGTTGGCGAGGATTATATGCAGTTGTGTGTTTGCTGAATATATATTTACAGTTAACAGTGATCCAGTTTGCATATAAACATATTATTATATATAGAGAGATTTTGGTCAAGTCTGGCTACACTTAAAATTCAACATTTTTAGGCTTGTTTATCTGTGTAAGAGAAAAAAAATAGATGCTTCCCTTTTATCTCACTGGTTTCATTAGAAGGCACTGAGAACTTGCTATAATTTGGCAGCTATATTTTAAAAAGTGTCTGCATGTTGAAATAAAAAATATACTCAAGCTCGCAATTACAGGACTATTTTTATGAAGTGACACCATACATCTAGGTGTGATTAACAGATTTTTTTTTTTTAATTTTGTGAGCGGGAGTGCTATAGCAGGGGCTAAACAGGGACATACAAAACTAAAAAAATGAGCATTCATATACGTTCATTTGTTTTCACGTGCTCTCACTGAGTTTTTTTTTAAAAGAGCTCATTTAATAAAACTGAGCAGCTGTTTGAAGTATCAAGATCAGCATTCATGAACTAAAAGCCTGCAGAAGACACAGTTACATCCTGCAAAGAGAGTTTTTAAGTTAAATTTAGTTTCTCCTGATACTCAAGTGTCTCCTCACATGTAATAAATTGCAGAGCTTTTTGAAGACAATGTTGCAATTAAATATATCTCTTGTGTTTATCACGTCTGTATGTGCAGATGACACTTGGCCTACAAGACAACACAATTCCAGCATAATATAAATGCAATGTCAACTAAATTTTAAATGACGGAAGTACATGTATTAGATAATTTATTATCATTTAGATATCCTGACACCTCATGACAGTATGGGCAACAATTTAGCAGTGTTTTAGCAACTGTGCTCATTTGACATGCCTCCTTCTGAGCTTGCAAAGGGCAAGAATCAAAAGTGAGCCTGTCAGGTGATCCGACAGGCATCTACAGAGAAAATGTGGGGCCCAGTTTGCTAGAAAGTGTTTTTTAACTTAATGTATTTTGTTTCACTTGTGATTCCTGTAAAAATCTGTTAAAACAAGAGAGTTTTACATTCAACTTTTCAGTTCTGTGGGTGGACAGTCCACAGAGCAGGCCTATGTTTCCTGGCTGATAGTCAGCAGAGGTTTCAGTGGCCATCATGTGTTTCACAATGACTTGGAACGGTGGCTTGACATGCATGCAAGGGGACATCCAGGCCTCTCACTTCTTATTCCTGATTCCTCATTTTCTCTGGACTCCACAAGATTCAACTATCAGACAAGACTGTGGGTATTATTAGACAACAGTGAATCACAAGGCACATGGACACACACAAAGGCACACACACATACACAAGATCACACACAAACCATTCAATGTGGAAAGGTACTTTTTTTTTATTCATAACACATTAGAGTATATCAATCATTGGCTTACTCACATCTGTTTGATAACATTTATGTTAAACTTCTTTGAATGTCTTCATTCCTAAACTATACAAACACACACACACACACACACACGTATGCGCGCATGCACGCACATTCACCCATATACACCCATATAAGGCTTCAGGCCCCTATCCTACCAAAAACCTAAGTTCCTCTTTCTTTATGTATTGCTCAAGTCAGACAAGGATGACTCAGTGCGGACATTAATCATGTTTTTTTTTGTTATCTGCACATCTCACTCTGCTAAGTCTATGCCTGTCAGAGCTGCAGTTGGCCAGTCTATTTTTAAAAATCTGAGAACTTTAAGATTGGCTGGACTTCTTAAATGTTCAAAACAACATCTGTGAAACATGTCATCAGTCTGGTTGCTGTGATAAGGAGTTGAGACTATTAGAATATCACGTGATTGTACATCTGAGGTACTTTTAAGGTCATTCATCATCAGTATGATGATAAGTATACCTGAAAATGTAAAGCTATATTATTTATTTTTTAACTCATTGAATCTCTCTTTAAACATGTCAAGAACACATCATCATGGTTTCACATTTGCCCAATGTGAAAAAGAGGGGTTGGCACAGGTGGAGATGGCATCTTCACATGATGTCACTGGGGCACCTGCTCTCATAGCTACAAGTGCAAAACAAGTTTAAAAAGAAGACAATTCTAAGGCAGAAGACAGAGTGCGATAGCTGTGATGATAGCATGAGTTGTTCTTTTTTTTCTTTTTTTTCTTGGATGCTGGAAACTCCTGTCAGATGCACCACCTGGTGGTCGGGCAGTTAATTTAGAGAACTTGCTTAACTGCTGGAGTTGGGAAGCTGTAAAGGAGCTGAGATGATAATAGGGATGCAGGCAACCAAGGGAATTAGCAAATGGAACAACCCTCACAAACTGGGTATCAAAATGCTTTTTGGACCTTGACAGATTTTGTGGTTAAAAACAAAAACATCTACTAATTCACTTCTGATTCTTTAGTTTAAGGGGTTTAGGAGAGAAAATATTAGTAGTAGATCGTTTGGGCCTACTTCAGTACAACTACCAATATTTGAACTCTTAAAATGCTTCACAAAGAAGTCTTGCACTGGTCAGTTGACTTAAGTAAATGTAGAGAAGCATTATCAGCTAAATCAACTCATACTGCATAAGTGCTAATGACTTATAAAACATGACCAGAAGC
Organism: Acanthurus tractus; assembly: GCA_029783725.1. Taxonomy (NCBI): domain Eukaryota; kingdom Metazoa; phylum Chordata; class Actinopteri; order Acanthuriformes; family Acanthuridae; genus Acanthurus; species Acanthurus tractus. Next base: position 11,734,779 of record JAQNCA010000001.1, read on the forward strand.
CACAAAGAGACACTGATTCTCTGTGGGGAATCCTGACCTAAAAATGTTGCATTGTGTTTTATAAACTCATTATATGTACCTTATATAAAATTTCAGTTTTCAAAATAAGTGCTAACTACAGTGGTGGCTAATGTAGTGGAGTAAAAAGTACATTTTCCTTTGAAAATGCAGACGTATGGACAATTTAAAGCAAAGTACTGACATCTAAGAAGTGTACTTATGTATAGTACTTGAGTATATGGACTTTACTTTCCACCTCTTATTGAATTTCCAATTTTTCTGCTCAGATTACAACAAAAAATCCTCCCCTGACAGAGACTGTGGAGGTTAATAATGTGGTATTGCCTCATCTGTCGGTACTTTCAATCAGAGGCCTGTGTAATAAATGCATTGTGTTTTCACTATGTTACTGTAACAGGTCTGTAACAAACCCCTCGCTTTCCATCTGATCTTATCAAGGTTTCTATTTGTACTGGAGAGTATATTGCTGCAAGGATGGTGAGGCTTATGCCTTCCATACCCACTACCTCCATATATATAGTTTTTTTAGATTAATTACTGTTTTTCTAAAATGTCTAAAACTACTTAGGTTTCTGGTACTGCTCAAAGCAGTAATACTGTTCAATAATCGATTAATATAATCGTTTTTGGCTAAGACTTTGAAGCAAACACAGCAAAAATCTTTCTGTCTGCGCTTCCAACAATTTTTACATAATTCAGTCAAAACTTGCTAGTCTTTCTCTGCTAAAGTAACCTCACTAATGCTGTTAGCCCTTGCATCATAACAGTATGTGTATTGTGATAGGGCCTTTGAGGACATTTATGGTATGCCTCTTTACATTACTGTACTGTGGATGTTTAGGGTTTGTTGTTTAATCTGATGACAGGCTGTATTGTGATCTCTGCAGTTTTTTATGCAGTGTTTTGTAGTAATATTAGGCCTCAAATGTACTCCTAAGAGAGATGGACTGTAGTAATCCTTGAGGAACTCCAACCATTACATAGGCCTTTGTATCGACATGGATATTTTAATTTATCATAAATGGAGAACAGGTTTTACATTACTGATGGCTCTGTTTAGCCAAATGTCTCGTTAAAGCAACAAAAGTGTGAAGGTGATCTGGCATTAATAATATCAAGACCATGAAACTGAGCAAGCTAAATAAAATTCAGTCATCATTAGCCTTAATATTTTCATTTGTGCTTTCTTGCAGTTCTGTGACATGTTAAAATATTTTCGGAGAAAGAGACCGACTGACATCAGACATAAGTTCATTGATCTGAAAATACATTTTTGTGTAGGATAATAAAATAAAATGAAAAAGTATATATCATAAGGGGCTTCATCTGAGTGCACTGCTGTTGCTGAATATGCAGTCTTCTCAATTCTAAGAAAAAAAGTGAAAGGTAAATCAGTATACTATGTAATGAAAATGGGAAATAGTGTCTTAAAATGGTGAATCACAGACATTTTCTGGGAAAAACCCCTATTCTAGTTTAGTTTACTGTGAAATCAAATGAGTTTAGGTGTAATAGCTCAGACAAATGTCATTAATTCCCCTGAAACTTTCTTTTAAATTCTTTCTCTCATGATCAAAGTCTAAGTAAACCTTGCTACTGTTACAATTCAGTCAAACAGACCTTAGCCTAAAAATATTAAATTTATTAGATACCCTCTGTAACCTCGTGGGTTAAATGTAAACATCAACCACCCCACTACGATGATTACCCCCCCTTTTTCATCACATTGATGATATAAAAGAAAAAAAGGATATCCTAATATTTTGTCTCCTTAATGTGGAAAAAAGTTTCTAAGCCAAAAATAAAGTTACTTCCTGATCTTTTTTTTTTTTTTTTTTTTGTGGGGCGGGATCCATGTCCAGACTCTCCTCTTGTGTTTATTTTTTCCCCCTCCAGGATCTTGATACGTGGCTGTTTGGGAAAGCCGCGGTGACCGACAGTTACTTCTGTGCTGCTGCTAGCGGGGTTCCTGCCCTCAGCAGCCGGGAGTCTGGTGCAACTCAGCGGCGCAAGCCTGCCTCCATTAAGCCGGCCTGGATGGCAGGGACACACTGGTGCAAAGACTGCCGAAACCACAAGGTATTTAAACATATCATACCTATAGCATACCTCCGTGTTGTAAACTAATGTTAAAATCATGTCGAGGTTCCCCGGCCCGTAACGTTAGCACCAATTCGCTCAAACTGACGCTAGTTGTAGCGGCATAACGTTAACAGGACCGTTGATTTGCAGTGATTGCGTGTCGGAGTCAGCTAATCTCTTTAGCAAGCTGCGGGTGTCAATAGCTCCAAATGTAGCAGGCTAACGTTAGCTAGCTAACTTTTATTCACAGAGGAGAGAGTTAGCTAGTAGTTCTCTCAAAACAAAGGTTTTCTTTTAAACTTAAGTTTGTCGTCTTATTTCGCAGTTGAACACTGTTTTTTTTTTTTTAAAATGGTTTTTATATTGTAGTGTAACTGTTGGGATTGAGTGGTACTTCATCAGTCTGACTGTCCTGCTCACTCAACGCCCCGACAAAACAATGATGAGTATGTTTAGATAGTTTCACGCATCGTTAAGTAATCTGTCGCAAACTGTCTGATAAGATAAAAGAACACTGGCAACGAGGTTAACATCACTCTTACTTTTTACTGCACTCACGTCATACTTAGAAATCAGTAGCACAACTTTCTATCATGGTGAAAAAAACAAACAAACTGATTACTTTTTGGATTTGAGGCAGGTTGTTTTAATAGTAACAAACAACCCCATTAAAGTCTTGCTATGCCCATCATAGTTTATACTATGTTTTGTGAACGTTTTGGTTCCATAATCTGTGTTAGGGCCAAACTAATTAGTGATTAAAAAAAATGTACTGGCCCACATGATGGGCAGTAGTTAACAAGACATGCAGTACAGAAATTTCCAGAATACAATTGATGAAATATTGTCACCATTAAATAGTTTGACAGCTTCAGTCTGCAGGTACTTTGTAGTCTGTTTGAAAACTCACATATGTTAATATTGGTAGCAGCCTCAGCAATTCATGGTTGGGCTCAGTTGTCTAATAAATCTTGTAGATGTGTTATTTGAATCGATGAGTATTTTAATAGAGATAATTATCCTATGTTATAAAGAGTATTTTGATGTCAAAAATAAGAAAATGCAATTATGAGTATTTGTTGCTTTGCTTTTTTCTTATGTGATGGAAAACTAAATATGTTTGGGTTTTGACTGCCTGTTAGTCAGGAAAAAAGCAATTTAAAGATCATGTCAAGCTTTTCATAATGTTCTGACATTTAACTTACTTAAAAACAGTCTTGATTGTTACATAATAAAAATACTAATTAGTTGCAGCCCTTATTTAATGCTAATTAGCTATCATCATATATTGTCTATAGGTGCAGAAGGGGACTGTTTGTCTGATAGTTTGCTTCTCTCTTGCAGCATTACTGGTTGCAAGTGCTCTTTGGACCGTGGGACGGATGAAAGGTGGAAGCTTTACGAAGCCCAGCTGGGCTGTAGCTGCTCTGTTTGTTCCAGTTGCCCTGCTGATGCTGACCTCCAGGGGGGCATCAAGCAGCCAGAAGATGTCACAAGCAGCTATGGCTCAAGCAACAGCCACGGCTGCAGGACCAAACCCCAGCCTGACAGATAATCTGCTGGGCCTCCAGGCAGTAGCAGACTTCTTAGGCAGCGAACATACTCATGTTTGGTTCCTGTCCCTGGTGGGCTCTGTTGCTGTAGGCCTCAGTGGGATTTTCCCCCTACTTGTCATTCCAATTGAAGCAGGAGCAGCCCTTAAAACAGAAGGTAAGAGATGGCAATATGTAATATAAACATGCCTGTAAAACACCTGCTAACTTGCAGCACTCACAATATTTCAGTTCTGACAGTAATGACATCACAACATAGACAATGCTGTCTCGTGCATAACTTTGCAAGACAGTTATCAATTATATAAAATGTGTGATTAAAAAAAAGACAAAAAAAAACTTTCGGTTGTGCAAGAACAGAGGGCTTGACAGAAATGTGCATGTGGCAGGTGCAAGCTATGACTTTCGTTGAGTAAGTGTTCCAATTTTCCTGTCTGAAACAACCCCAGAGGGACCAACAAGTAGTTTGGGCCTTTGTCAACCATTTCTACGCATAGCCAGGGCATGTTCTTGATGGTGTAAGGTTGTAGATTATGCATTATCTAACTTAAACTTCCTAGAAAGCAGCAGCCTGCTGGGAAAAAGGGAAAACTTCAGAGGTGATCTCATTAACTCCGTTGCAAGTTTGTTCTGCATGAAGCAGGAACATGTCTGGAAGTATAAATGAGACTGAAAGCAGGCTGCCCAGTTCCTAATGTGATTCAGATATGGTTAAAAAAAACATTCTTTTGGCATGTCACATTCAGAAGCAGACATGTGTTGCACTGAATAGGATGAATGTCAGACTGTCATAGATGGTTATCCAGTCCCACACCAAATGGAATTGAATAGGGGAATATACTATAAAGAAGGAAGCCCAAAAAGTTGCTTTGTACTTGAGGGCATTGTGTGTACAACTTGATTCCTGTGTGTTGGTTCCTAGGAGGTAGCTTTACACAGAAATACCAATCTGCAGCCACAATTGCACCTCTGTGAGGTTGTACTGACAAACAGTGGTGCTTGAGGCTAAATGAAAACCATTCAGTCTGCCCATATGCTCACTATGTTAATTTGGATGCTAAAAAGGTATATAACATTAACCATGTAGACTCATCTCAGCTCATCTCAACATTTGCTTATTAAAAGTAAATACAAAGTACAATTGAGACTAATTATTATGCTATTATTTTTCCAGGTAGTTGGTCATAGAAACAAATTATTGACATAGATGTTTGAACCTGTTTCATGGAAGCCTGTCTCATTGAGACATTTCATTTAAATTCACAATATGATGCTAGAAAAGAGATCCTTCCTCTTTAGACTTCGAATGTGTGTACAAAATGTCATTGTTGTCCATCCAATAGCTGATGTCATTTTAGCCTTGACTTCATTGGTGGTCAGAGTTCAGGGCTCCATGGCTTCAGTAAAAATATTTTCAAAAAAATATTTCCCATTGAAGTGGTCAAAGTTAATTAGAGTTTCATGTGGTTGATGTTTGGTACTTAACTTGTGCTTGATCCACCTATTTTCATGTGCATTTTCAATTTGTTCATAAAAAATCCTGAGCAGAAGTGCTTCAATAGCCAGACATAAGTAACTGCAGGTCAGCCTGAGGCCTCTTGAGTGGCCCCACCCACAGTAACGTGGCATTCCAGATGTATTTTAGGCTGTGAGTTTTTCCTGACTGGAGGGTTAGTCATTACAGGGAAAACTTTTAAATAAGAATAAAAAAATTATGGAACACATTAGTAATCACCGTGTATATTAGTAGCCTGGACAAGAGACACTTTTCTGGATCTTTATTTATGTGTCATGTCTCCCTTGACAAACAGTTGTTAATTAATATCTGGAAAATGTGCCATTTGAGAGGAAAAAAAAGCTGGAGGAGAAGAGATCAAAAGCCCATCACTGAGTAGTGAACTCAAAAAAATGTGGGTCCACACTGGACTTGCAGTCAAGAGATGGCAGTAAGGATAACATATATGGGGATTTAGGGATGTACTGATTTTTTTTATCATGCCTAATTGATGCTCCTGTCTGATATAAACCAAATTTTTTAATGACGTCAGCTTTTGGGCCACAACAAAGGCCAAAATGTGACCTACAATAGGCATGATAAGCCTTTTTTAGTTTAGCTGTTTGCAAAAATATTTTTTGCTTTGTTTCCCTACTAAGACACTTATTGACCACTTGCAGCCTCAGCAGAATGAGAAATTAGCAGTCAATGGTGATATACTACAAAGCAGTCAATACAATAGCTTTTTCAAAAATAATGAAGCATTGCAGCCACATGAGATCCCTAAGTGCACAGTCAGAAATGTACTCACAAAATTAATAGACAAGTGGGTCCAGTAGTATGCAAGATTACATCAAATGCTTTAACAGTTCTTTCATACCTAATTTACATTAACCCTCTTTATTTTTTCTCTTTGTTTTCTCAGCTGGATGCCAGAAGCTGAAGCAGCTCTTGAGCTTTGCTATTGGTGGTCTCCTTGGTGATGTATTTCTTCACCTCCTTCCTGAGGCGTGGGCACTCTCTAGCTCTTCAGGTGGGTTTCCTTTCCGCCAGCACCACATCAGCGCCTTTGTGTTTAAGTATTTATTATTTCTTTTACCCATTTCTCCCTGTTAAACATACACCAGTAAAAATAGTTCTATCGGGAATTGGCTGATGATATGTCTACTACTGTAGTGTTTAAGTGTATTATTACTGCTTTATTGCCTTTCTGGACTATTGTTTTCATACTCTCTCAAACACAAAAAAACAGTAAACATCATCTGGGAAGTGTATTTTTTTAGATATAACATGATTTTAAATATGTTAACAATTGAAGAATTTTATTTTGCACTACATAGCTATTTAAAATGATCTATTTTGCATGAATTTTTGTTTATTTCATACGTCTCTTGGGTTTGGGTATCATAAGTACTGGAGCTCATGGCACTGCCACCTAACCATGTTTTATCTTGGCTGTCACTTACTCTGTTTGTTCACTGAATCTCTTTGCTTCCATCCTAGCTGGTAAACATAACCACTACATGACCCAGGGCCTGTGGGTTATTGTTGGCCTGTTGGCTTTCCTGCTGCTGGAGAAGATGTTCCCAGACCGAGACAGTCAGGACGATCCCACTTCAGATTCAGACCTGAATTTCAACTCTGCTGTAAGTATCTCAGCTGAAATAGTTTGTTTGGAAAAGAATTTGCTCATTGCTGCACATGCTGCAGTAATTCTACTGCACTCAGACATGTCAATACAAGTCTTTGCATATTTTTGTTTTCATAGGTGCTGTAAACTTGCAAAATCCTGCTAGTGCTTTGGCTGCATATTTCTGACACTGTTTTGTTAAAAGTAAAATCATATTACTGTTTGTACAACCTGCTTTTTAGTGATCTCCTTCAACTGAGTATGAGAACTGCAGCGCATTGGATAAAGAAACTGATATCATTGCCACCTTTTGTTGTCATTTTGATATACTTGTTATACTTGTTGGTTTTCAGTCTCTAGAGTAGAGAAGGAAGCCGTGCTTATATGGGACAGGCATTAATTTTTTCACCAAACTCTTTGCCTGAAAAGAAATCTGCATTTTTCTAGAAAGGCATACTGTTCCTTTAAGGTCCTTTCAGTATAAATAATTATGACAAGAATTATTATCAATAAGCAGACTGTATATGGTATTGTTCTATGTTGAAACAGCTGTTCATATTTATTATTTGACTAGTGTGTAAATGTGACATGTTTTGTATCATCAGTGTGCACCAAAGTTGTAGTTCATTGTAAATTTATTATAAATAACACTGAAATGACCCTGTGTGATTGGCAGACAACCCTTCTTAACACATCGCTTCTTTGTAGGTAAACGACTGTTTGCAGTATGTTTGTACAGGCCGCCCCATCCTCCCTCCTGTCTTTGTTTTGCCAGCGAGGGAGAAGGTTTTAAACCATGGCTCAGCTCCTCCACTAGTGTCTATTTATAGTGCTGGGGTGAAGCAGCTGCTTTAGCCAGTTCTGCGTCCACAGGAGAGCACTCAGCTTTTAGATAGAGGCAACAATAGACAGGGGCAGAATGTGACTGTGTGTTTGTGTGAGAGAAATGGAGAGAGATGCTATACATATTTTCCTATTTAAAATGCTGTTTAAAGGCAAATTAACCTATAACATGCCACTTTAACATAATTCAGACCAGTGTTTTCAATGCATGCATCATATGTATGGAGAAATGTTATCACCTAATTATTTGAAGTTATTTTAAAGTTCTCATTAAACAAAACTCATGAGGTGTTTAGCAGTGGCTGTTTAACTCCAATCTGTTTTACAGCAGGAGATTGATAGCCTATTGTTTTTTATTACTTCTGCATGCTCTAATCATGGACGTAGGGTAAATATTTCCTTGCCACGACCAGAAGACAGCAGGGTATTTCCCTCTCACTTAATTTGACTATCAGTCTAAATGGCACTGTAAGTGTTTTTTGAATAAAGGAACAAGGAAGTTGTCTATTCTGGGAAAACAGAAGCTAAAGCTTGAGATGAATCGGTCTTCTCTTCTATATTCAAAATATAAAAGTATTTCAACAGTGCTGGAATTTTAGGGTAATCTGTTTTGTCTCAAAATGTAGCACAAGTACAAATTTTTGCAGATTGCTGCATACGGGGGAAGTTTAACAATAATAAGGGATTTTTTTCAACAGCTGTTATGTTGGCAGTTGGTGACCCTTTGACACACAGTGGGAGCAACAATAAATGCCTGTTTACTGTAATGTGAAAGTCAGGCTACTGTTTGCTTAATGTTTCTGTGAAGTCTGAAGCTGTTAGTGGGCAAGGTTGTCTCCTTAGGGGAGGCGAGTAAATGGCACATTGTTGATGGTGTACACTGATAGGTGATGGAAGCGTGAAGAATGTTTCTAAAACTTTTAAAATAGCATAACGAGAAATAAGGGTTATGGTGCAGGTGAGGACATGTTTCATTTTTGCCTTGTTTTTTCTTCCTTTTTCGTTCGCAGACACAGTCAGATTCTGTTTTCAGTGGAAAGGCGGTAGTATCACTCAGAAATGGGCTCCATGCTGAGTCGTGGAAATCCTCCAAGCAACAGAGTCTGCAGGAAAGATCAGAGAAAATCAAGGTAATGCTGACAACCAAAACGTTTTTTGGTTAATATAAAAGACACAAATTCATAAAAAAAAGGAAAACTAGTCCCGCGGCAGGCCACATTTCGTTTTACTACACATTCTTTGTATGAGCACATAAACCTCTGAACCATTGTCTTTTTTTCTCAATAAAACATACATGCCAGCTAGGTATTTAAGAAAAATTAATAAAACCTACCATCAGAAAATTGCATGGCTTATCAGTGACTTTACAGATAAATTAGACATTTAATACTGAATTGAAACCATTGCTCAATTTAGTAAGGCTGTGAAAAGTCAAGCTATTTAGAGAACAAAGTGGAGACTAAATACCATGAGAATTGACTTGTCAAGGGTAATGTGAGTAATGAGTATGTTTTTTTTTTTTGTATGTGTGTGGTTTTTACAGACCAGTGGATACCTAAACCTTCTGGCTAACTGCATTGACAACTTCACCCATGGACTGGCAGTGGCAGGAAGTTTTGTGATTAGCAAAAAGGTAAGAAGCTGCGCAGCCTCAACATCAGAGGTCCTGTGAACTAACCATTTTTTTTCATCACTTACTGTTTTTCACAATGACAGAAAAATCAGAAGACTATCATTTTGACAGATTAGAACAATTTTATTGATCCACCAACTTCAACAAAAATTAAGTAACTACGTGTAAAATTACAGTTAAGAGTTTTGAAGGCAATGAATAACTCAAAATAAACATCTTATTTGCTACAGTCAATAAATATTAAAATAAAGTTTTGACATTTTCAGGATGCAGCATATTTAACTCATGTTTACTTTTTTATGCAGTCAGTCCTCAAAGCAGAGGTTCTGGCATTAAGCTCCATTGTAAAGAAAATGTTTTCTAATGGCTGCCTGCAATAAGATAATGTAACCTCAAGCAAGAGGTTTTGTTTTAAAACAAGCAAAGTTTACTATAGTTGTGGATTTGAGAGTTAAGTTATTAACTACCTTAAGCAGATTTGTGAATATGTACATATCTTAACAGGTGAAATAAATGTAGATAAATAAGCACACATTAAAGAAGTAGTCATTATTGCTATAATAGTGCGATAACTGACACAAGGCCTTGAACGTTAGTGTGAGTTTTGGAATGTAAGGTCGCAGTTGTCATTATTGATTGATCCCAGAATTATTACTTTCTGTTCACCATCTGCCAAGAAAATACAAATGTGACTCAGTTTATTATGATGGAGAAACTGTAAAAAGAATGAACTGTACAAGACTGTAAATGTACTGTTGATTTTAAAACCCTATTAGGTACAAATAATTGTTTGGGCAAAATTAAATCCTGCCCTCAAGGAGACGAACAAGAAAGCAAAGTCAGACTGCCTAAGAGACGTGTTGTTTCATGTCTTTTTATTATAAATGTCAGGCTACATCTGCTTCATCATCTGCACAGATCTGGTTGTTTGCACTTTAAAGGTTGAATATTAAGCAAGAGAGGCACAAAACATCCATAGAGGTAGAAAGCAATGACAAGAAAAATGAAAGCAACAGACAAAAACGTGTCTGCAGGATTTGGGTGTAAAACACTTTTTTTGTGAGCAAAGTGTTTGTCAGCTTATACAGTTTCACTTGCAGAGCAGCAGAACCTGTTGTAGGATTTCCACAGTCTCAGAGAGGACACTCATTACTCAATACGTCTTTATAGTTTGAAGCTGTTCTTGTCGCATTATTTTTCAGGTTTGTTGAAAAAGATGCACTTTAAAATGCAGCAACTTGTATTTGTGTCGCTTCAGTACGTTACTGTATATTTGTGGCTGTGGGAAGGAGAGAGTCCAGCTGGAGAGCCATAAGGCTAACAGCATGTACTATGGATCAGTGTGCCAGAGAGGAAGTTCACTAGATGTCTCAAACATACATGTACAAGATATCTCACCAGTGTTTTTGTTCCCTCTTGTACGCATTTATCATAATGTGATTCTGCCACAATAAAATGCTGTAATAATGCAGCGTCGATTGCACATAAATAAATCAGAGTTCACAGTTTTTAATTCCTCCAGCCATTACAAGCTGAACACATTAGCTCAGCACTCGAGTACCTGATGGAACAGAATGTTTCATACATTTTCCTTTTTTTTTTTTTTTTTTTTTACCACAAAGCACACTTAGAAACACTGAGAACACACTGAGAAAGTCAGACAAGGCAGTGCTAATGAGTCTTCTCTTACAGGTTGGGTTTCTCACCACCTTTGCAATCCTGCTCCATGAAATCCCCCACGAGGTGAGATTACAGAATATTTGGTTAAAGCAACATTTTGTTTTTTAAATTTTATGTTTGTATAACTAGAATTACGCAAGAAAATGCAGACTGCTGCAGTGCTTGTAGAAATACTGAATGTTGAGCCGTTGCTCTGCTGTGTCATCGTCTGCAGGTGGGAGACTTTGCCATCCTGCTGAGGGCCGGGTTTGACCGGTGGAGTGCCGCTCGCATGCAGCTGTCCACAGCACTGGTTGGGGTCTTGGGAGCTTGCTTTGCCCTGTGTGCACAGTCACCAGAAGGCACAGGTAAAAAAAAAACCAATTCTCAGTACACTTTATAATTATACATGTGATTTTTTTTTATATTTAGATCATTTTACAGCACCCAAAATCAGCCTTTTCTCCTTTTTACAGAAAATGCCACTGCTTGGATATTACCTTTCACCTCCGGAGGCTTCCTCTACATAGCCTTGGTAAATGTGGTGCCTGACCTGCTTGAGGAGTCTAGTTTAAGGTATTTTGAATGTTTTTAAACACTCATGTTTTAAGTAGTTCACTGTTATTTTTGTTGTTTTTGTCAAATGACAGAAGTATTGTGTACAAATTACGTTCCTGTTGTGTAATGCGTTTTGTGCATGTCCTTTTTTAATAAACTATTTAAATCTATCAGTATTTTCATCCATGTTCAGTGGTTTACAGTCTTCTGTTGTTGTTCAGTGGCTTACAGTCTTCTGTTGTTGTTAGTGGGCATGTAATTGGAATAGTATACAATCAGTGGTAGGAGTCAGTCGCACCACCTGCATATTTGCATGCAAGTACGTTACATCCTTGTGCTTGAGCTAACATTGCAAACAAAACAAGAATCCACTATTAGAGGATCAATTGTGCTGCTAGTGGCCAAATCTCCAAAAAGAGAAAAGTTGAAACAACATCATCTTTAGGAAAAATGCAGCATAACAACAACAACAACACTCAGCAGTGGCCAGTCACACGGGCCAACGTTAACAGGAAGGAGACCTGTAGCATTATAGCATTCAAAACCATAATACTACACCTGATTTGGTCTGAAAACAGGAGTTAACTGTAAAACAGAACTTGGTTTAACTTGTGTGAAATGAGTTCTGTGATACGAAGATGTCCTTGTGTGTCTGAATGAATCTGTGACATTTGTTGTTGTTTTTCCAGGCAGTCCCTTTTGCAGATCCTCCTCATATTCAGTGGCATGGCTGTCATGGCTCTACTCTCTGCTATTGTCGACTGAACACTAAGGAAACTCCCTCTTCTCGCCTTATCAAACACTTAAACTCAGCACTGGAGAAAAATCTTTTCTCCACCAAACCCCCATCTTCTGATTCCTGGAAGTTTCATTGTGATAAAGAGAACATCATCCTCACCATGTTACACTAAAAAGAATATCTGAGAAAAAGAATGGCACTTTATGGATGGATGACTGAAAGTAAGATCTGCTGACAGAACATTTGTGTCCGGACACTTTATAATGTCACAAGTTTAAATACTGAGTGAATTGCAAGAGTTTGTATTGATATGATACCAAATTGTCTTAAGTTGATGATCAGACAATCATGTTTGCACGTACAATAACACAGGTACACCAGGAGTACCTGCTCAACACAACTGTCATTTTTAGACCTCAACAAGGACCTCCCTCTTTAAAATGTAGTCAACCTGAATAGTATTGTATAGATTGTTGCTGTCGTACATCTTCTGTTGCTGACGTAGCTACTGCATATTTATTGAAAACGAGACGAGCAACTCACAGCTTTATGGACCAGCACCACCACACCACCACCACTACCACTAGTCCATCTGTTGGTCTTGCTGAAAGTAAGTGCCAAAGAGTCCGGATGGTCATGTTACACTAGTGTCAGTTCAACACCAAAGTATATATTTTTCTGTCTCTGACTCCCTCACATAGTACAGTCTGCACCTTTCTGAGCGCAAGTTGGTGCTCACACAAAACTGCTTGAAAAGATATTAATAATCAACTGAAGGAAAAGATTGGTACCAATTAATAATAGTAAAAATATATATATATATATATATATATATATATATATATATATACAGAAATAAAATAGATTGTCTTATTTTGCATATATTGTCCATGTATTTAATAGTTTGTATTGGAGTGTTTTATAGAGATAAGTCAGTTTTGT
>JAQNCA010000001.1:11749789-11777516 GCA_029783725.1 Acanthurus tractus
ACTGTATGTGTGTGCCAATAAAGTTAGATAAATGAAATAAAAATACAATTTAAAAAAAAAGAATTGCTGTCAATTTTTTAGCTTTATGACAAAAATCCACTTATCCTGATATTGATTAGAAGACCTGTGTTAAGGTGCTGAGACAGCTCAGCGTCCATTGCATAGATACAGCAAAGATCCAATGGCTAAAATTGTATTCACACTTGTATAATTTCAACACAGTGTGTTTGGCAAGCTTCTGTTGCCATAACGACTCCACCGCGGGTTGCCTTCCTTAGTCATCAGCCCGTGAGCAGCCTATTGTCTGTGGGAGCCTTCCTCACTCTCAGCACAGAAGGACAACAAACAAACAACCACTATGTGCAAACATGAGTGACAAATCTTTCATTGATACTCGGCTGAGTTCCCATAACTCCATAATGTTAAATTCCCAGATTCTGGATAAAAAATTTAGATTCCTTGTGTGAGTGACAAGTTTAACCGTTTGCTGAGGGCTGAAAAAAATCTTCTCAGTTGTGTTGTTGTAAATATTTAATAACCTTCAAATGAAGTCATCTTCTAAAGAAAGGCCTATTAAGTGGACTTTACTGACATTTGCTCACAAAACCCTAAAGTTATCCAACATTTTTTAAGTTACATTTTACAATTTACATGCTGAAGATAATATTATAGTAAGATGTTATGGACCAGAACTGTCAACGCCTCCAAAATGACTCAGACTTTCCAAGTAACACACATGAAAACAGTCATATCAGTGTTTTATGCTGTAACGTGGTCCTGTGCCATCAGGAATCAGTTCCAATAACAGATGGTCTATCATCACACTGGCTCAATCTCATTTTACTCTGAATCCAATAGAAATAAACATCTAAAGGTGCTAGTGTGTGTGTGAGGATCAAGCTTCATTTGTTAGTCAATATAGGCATTTAATTCAATATAATTTAGCAAAATTGACATGATTATATTTAGTAACAGTTTTGCCATAGCAGGCTGTACAAAAGGTCAGAAATTACACAAAAACAAATACCTATTGTATACTATGTTATATGCAATATAGATGTATACTTTATAGTGTAAAGTGACTGCATGCACAACTTTAATGGTATCATCTAACATAATGCACTGAAGGAAAGAAAAACTTTTTATTACAAAAGACTGTAAAGATGCAGCAGATCTTAGTACATCTTTTTATTGTGAAACTGGCCTTTATCCCTTACAATAGTACTCAGATTTATTTATTGCTCAATTGATGAACCTCTTTTATCCATTCCATCATCCCCTGTTGTTTTGTAGTTTTGCTGTTTGTCTCAACATTAATTATTCATTTTTATTTTATTTTTTGTAGCTCCTTTTTAATTGGCTTGCATACAGTGTACTTGCAAAAGAGTAAAACTCTCTCAGTTGACCACCATTCATCAATAAAGGTACAGTGATTAAAATAATTATACCACAATAAGTGGTGAAAAAAAGGATTCCTTATGCAAATTTACATGCTGACCTTTGGGCACCACGAGTAGTTTGTCAATTCTTACTTTTAGTGTTTAAACATATAAAAACATGTCAATATAGACATTTTTCTAATAAATGTCACTAATTTTAGAACAGACACTTTGTTTTTTTGCAGCTGTTCAATAACAATTCCAGGTTGGAAAAAGCTGATTATTGCTTCAAAGAGTGACTGCATATAAATTAATTCTCCCTCTACTGCACCTATGTTTTACATGTTTACCAAATTCAAAAGGTGATCATTCAAGCATTACAAATGACCACTCCCCCGAAACAGAGCAGCACTCTCCTGTCCTCCCCATCCCGCAACAACCTGGAGGAGAGAGAGCGCAACTACATCACTGCCCCTGCCTCCTCCTCACAGCGTTGGTCGCCATCCATCCTCTCTCCTCCTGTACCATAACAGATGGTGGGAACAACATTGCATCCACCGGCTACCACAACAATAGACCGCAGCATCCAGTCCAGACGACACTGGCCTTGCACCATCATGCTCCCGGTGCAGGACTGCATGAGGCTTTGAGTGCCGTCGTGATTCATTTCACGCGGTACCACCACCAGCACCACGGCCACGGAGGAACCTTCTTGCGACTGTTTGGGCTCTCCATCGAGCGGGGAAGATGGCCGCTATGAAAATATTAACAGGCACAGGGCTCTTCCTGGCGTTCTGTGCGCTCGGGCTGCTCGCCATGGCGATTTGCACCGATTATTGGTACGAGACCGATGCGCGGAGACATCGAGAGAGGTGTAAAAACTATGCCAACAAGCGAAACGACCCAGGGTACATCTACATTTCAAACCACAACCTTCCCCTCCAGATGCCTCCTAAGAGCTTGGAGAGGAAAGGTAACGGCCCAGATGCTGGTGCTCTCATCAGGGGGAAGCGGCACTTCCTGGCCGCAGCATCTGCCATGGAGTCTCATTGCAGTCGGCAGTTTAATTCCACCATCTCCGGCCTTTGGAGAAAGTGTCACCGGGAAGGCTTCGACCTGGAGACCGAGGATCTTATTTACAAAGGTAAACAGGCTGGAGGCAGGCTTTTTTTTCTGTGTGTGCACCAGGCCGTGATGCTCAGCGATGAGCTCACACCTAGCCCGACACAAACACAGGATAATACCGAGGTTCGCCCTCTCCTCCTCCTTATTGTTTGTCTGCTTTTTATATCATGAGGTTTTAAAACATAGGTAAAGATGTATTTTTATCCGAAACTTAAGTATCTTTTCTTTTGTGATTTGTGATTTTTTTTTCTGCCATTGTGATGAGTGAACCTCCTCTGGCTGAGCATTTCTCTGCGATGATGGCCTTTTCTCTGAGCATGTTTTGCACCTATAGGAGACTAAACAACGTCTCGTAAAGGTCAATGTCAAAGAAACTGTGATTTTTGAGTGCAAAGCAGGCTTCATCACTGGTAAATTTGGCTTGAATTTTGGGCCACAGCAAAGAAAACACACTGTACAGCCCCCCACCCCCTCATTGAAAAACAATGAGAAGCCATATTTCAGGCCTCACTCATTTTTCGCATCACCTGGTCCAGACCAAGATCCCAAACTGATCAGATACACAAAGAGGAGAACTCCCCTGTGCAGAATACATGGGTGTTACATGCTCTTGTTTTTACAGCTGTTAGAATAGAAATACATGAGCCTTCATTCATTAAACCTAAAACGCAGCCTAAATGGTACATAATTGACAGCTTTCTTAAATTATCAGCAACAACAGGTTTGTTCAAAGCCCATGTGTCCTCGTGTGAGTTGGCATTACTTTGAGTACAATTTCATATTTTCAAACTAAACCATTAAAATCTACAAACAAGCAGCTTCCTTTTCCTGCTTTTAATGAACATAAGACATATTTTTATCCACACAGTGTTCGAGTCATGTTTTTTGTTCAGTGTACATTGTCATCCATGGGTAGACTTTTCTGGCAATGAACATATTTCTCCTGTGCAATACTTCTGCAACGTTCACTTCTTTTCCTAATCCTGTTGCCCTCCATTTTTTGGTGATAATGTCGATGTGTTGATGTGTTCATTGGTCATTTTCCTCAAAATTTCTATGCCAAGGCCCCACTAATAACTGTGGCTTATTGCTAGAGCCCCTTTTTAAAAGATGTCATGAAAAAACTGATGG
This sequence comes from Acanthurus tractus, assembly GCA_029783725.1. Classification (NCBI taxonomy): domain Eukaryota; kingdom Metazoa; phylum Chordata; class Actinopteri; order Acanthuriformes; family Acanthuridae; genus Acanthurus; species Acanthurus tractus. The sequence goes on from JAQNCA010000001.1 coordinate 11,753,425, forward strand.
ACAATGTTATGGCACATAAAAACGACATGCAGCACAGTTTATGAGGTAATGAATGATGTTTTGATTGGAAAGCAGTTATTGAAGTGGACATGGCTAATTAGATTTGATATGTTTTCATTGTAAATTATATTTTACAATAATACGGAGGGTAGTAATGATTCAGTTTTAGTATTATTCTTAATTTTAAAGAATATTCCCTTATCTTGATTCCAATTTGTTGTGGCCAGAGAGCCAACTTTGAAAACCATAGATCTAAAACATACAACTGACTGTCTTTAACACACAGAATAGTGAGGAGCACCAAAGTTTTTGCAGTTAAAGTGTAAATGTGTAATATTATGTCTATACTTTGTACAGTATATGTTGATAAACACCTGAAAAGATGACTGTAATCAAATGACTACAATGTCTGTAACTGCTGTTAAACTTGACATGCTTAACGTGCTACCATCAACTCTAGCATCTTTTTCAACTCAGTGAACAGGCAGCCAAAAAGGAGGTGCAGATTGAAATGTGGCTAAAATGAAAGAAATTAGAGATTGTACCGTAAGTGAACATTAGACACTGATCAATTTACTTAGACATGTTTGATTCTAAAGATTGTATTTGTTCCTTTTCTATACCCAAATTATCTTTTGGGTGTTATTAGCATTGATATTGGAGCAATATAATATCATGTTAATTCTGTTTTCACATATTTATCATAATTGATCACTGGATGTAAAAAGCCATTTTTCATACAAGGAAAAAAATGTGCTGTGGAAGTTTTAGACAATAATGAAGACAGCTTTTCTCTGTTATTTGTCACGTTGCCTTTACAGAATATATGTACTGCACATGATGTGAGCCATGTCAAAGTGATGTTAAATGTAAATTGCAGATACATAAATGGACCCAATCCCTATTCAGCGTTAGCTCCTCAAACAGCATAATTGTAATAATGCTCATCGGTTTGAAAGCAGGATGACCAGGTTTTAACATATAAACCAGGTCAGACGTCAACATCCAGGCAGAATTTTTGGTGGATTCGTTCCTGCCCTTGAGTTACATTATGTCAGTGCACAAGCAAACAAATGATGCGCTTCACAAAACTGTATTCTGGCATTGACTTCTCAAGTACTGCTAACCGGGATCTTTGATAGTGCAGAGGGACAAAGATGTCTGATGTTTGTCTGATCTAGATTACTGTCCTGAAGATGACAGGGATGCCTGGAAGATTTCAATTTAACTGTAAAGAACTTCTATTGTTTTACAGTTACTAATATGTGCACTGATATAGTGGTAAGTTCACACTTAAAGTTTTAGACTCAAACTCCTGAGTGTTGATCTTAGTATTTTATTAGCTGTTCACAAGTGTGGGCTTTAGTTTATTCAAATAGCTGGTATGTTTGCGGAGAATGTTTGCAATAGAAGACAATTTGATACTACACAAGTTTGGATTTTTAATTTAACATAGTACATGTAAAGGTGTTTTCACTTATTTTAGCCAATTAGACATCTGCTTAGATTTTATGTTAACTGAAATATGATGGGAATCACACAAAGCCACCAAAGTCAGTGTATTAATTGGAACTACCAAAATGTACATTGTGGAGTCTCAACAGGAACAACGAAGCCAAAGTCAGGCAGTTGTCAGTCAGGCACAGAAGATGTACAAAACAATTAAAATCACACACAGGGGAATCGACCAAAGGTGTGAAAGACACTTAACACCTTGCTCGTAAGCCATAATTTAATAGTTAAAAATGTGTTTTTCTTATGTTAATGCCCCCTAAGATAGCAGACCTTAATTATACTGACTTGTATCTGTGCAAAATTTATCATCTGCTGAATGGGGGAGATGTCTGTGCACTCCCTTAAAATCTGAGACTCAAATGAAGATTCAATACGTCGCAATTGAAAAGCCCAATGCAAGCAAAGAAACTTGAGAGCCTTTGGGACATAGCAGACCTATAAGCAGAGAGAGTAAGAGTTTGCATTTTCATTGTGAAAGTTTTGTTTGCAAACATTGTAAAGAGTGAGCAGATTTTAGATGTTATTTGGACCCTGGAACTTCTGTCCACCATCTACCAAAAGTCCCTCCATCAATCAGTTATCACTTCAGCAATGTAGCAGTGTGTGTTTCACCACCATTAACACTGTGTCAGTGTCACTATGCCAGTTACAAGCTAACAAGCTAACCAACGACATAAACAGATGAAAGCTGCTATCTACACTGTACTGTTCTGTAATATTAACATTAGCCAGCTCAATGGCCTCTGTTCTTTTACCAGTCAAGCAGGTCCTGAAATCCTAATTACAGCACCGAAGGTTGATGTAGCCCTAGATGTTTATATTGTTAAATATAAAGTGTGTTTTTGCATAATTTCACACATCAGTCTAATGTGAGTTACAAGCTCTAGTAGTACAATAAAGTAGCACAAAAATGTTCACTTTTCTATACATGCCACATGCCGTATGTTTGCATGTAAATGCTACCCATATTTATGAACCCCTTTCTTCAGTGATAACATTGGGTGTCTCAACAAATAGCTTTCACTTTGAAGAAAGAAACCCTAGAATAGGAAACTCTAGCCCCTTTCTGAAAATGTGAAATGAAATTATCAAAGTGATTATGTGCTGAAAAATAAAAATGTAAAGTTGTTTTATGTCTTGTATAAAGTAGGAACTAGACTGCATGCTTATTATCTGTTGTTTCAATGTTTAGTTTAAATGCAGTCAAGTCAATGTGAAGGAATTCACTTTAAATGGGGGCAATTAAGGTTCTTTGTGTAGCCTTCAGTGGAAATAATCCATGTTTCATATTGTTTCCTAATCCCCCCCTAATAACAATGATGGAGTGACTGGGAACACGAGGTTAATAAGGCCATCCTAGTCAATTAAAACTCAGTGTGGATGTAAAATAAATATGAGACAATATGTAATATTTCATAATCCCACAAGTGGGGCAGTGGTTCACAATGAGATTTTTACTTAATTTTCATCTTTGTCACCTTTCTCCTTTCATATTAAACATATCTGTGCTCCAGTTGTGATTGTCTCAATCATTTTCCTTTTTTTTTAACCAGGAATAATTCAAAGATGTACCCCAGTCAAGTATCACTACTCTTCGTCCATCCTACCACGAAATTTACCCATCAACATCACAAAGACCATACGACAGGATGAGTGGCATGCACTCCGTAAGTCTGAAAGCATTGATTTGTCTCTGATGGGGTTGGTTTTTCAGGGCTTTGTGTCTGTTGTGTTCATCCTCTTTCTGCTTCTGTTGCATTGAATTAACAGTCTATATTGAGCTGTTAAAATAGAAACAAACTTGTAGGGCACTCAGAAAGTGCAGACCTCCACTCTTCTAATCTGCTGGCATAACCACTCTTCATATCTAAATTTATTACCAAAAGTGTAGAATTATGTCAAAATTTGGTTGTGTCTAGCTGAAGCTTCCTCATCTGAACAAAGTCTGAACAACGTGGATTTTTTTGCATGTAAAAATGTATTTTGTAGATAAACCTTCTCTATGTTCAGAGGTCTGGTTAATTAATTTTCTTAGTCTATATGAAACATGGAGTGCCTCAAGGCACTATTTTGGGTCCTAACTTATTTTCATTGTAAATTTTTCTTCTGGGTTGTATATTTTGTTATTACACAGACATCCTAAGACATTTTTGAAATTTTAGAATAATGAAAAACAGTTTCCGTCCTGATTATATCATGTCAAAGACAGATATAAAACACATTCAAAGCCAAACAAGTGAAATTAAAGAATGCTGTTATCTTTCTGTGCTGTCCTTTCCTTCAATCCCCACCAATAAATCAGTTTTTCTCATACAGCTGCAGGAGCTCTGCTAATAAACTAGCAGATAAGTGCATTTTACCATTGTGCTAGCTACCTGTTTATTTCTCAATTTTGAGAAATAAACAGGTAACTAGCAATGTTTAAAATATTAAAGTTATTGCTTTTATTAATGCACAGCTGCCTCTTATACTTGAATACATAACTGACTTGTAAGCCCTTCTCTCCCACATTCAGAGTCATGACCAGAGATTATCAGGTCATCTCTATTATGGAGGCGGCAGCCTTAGTATGTGCTATCTGAGGACAGTGTGACTAACAGTTCAGTGTCTTTTTAAAAATCCCTTTTTAATACTCTTAAATTGGCTTGTTCTTACTTGACATGTATGTTTGATAAGAGAAAGTTCTGTTTAACCTTAGGTTGCATAATTAGTGATTTTTCTTTCTTTTTTCTTCTCTTATAAATTCAGTATCATTTTAACTCTGCTAATGCATGCTCAGTATTTTCTATTCATTCTATGTCAAAACATGGTCTTAGATTTAAGATTAGCTTTAAATTATCAACTATTTACACCTTTACAGTTCTTATTTTCCCCTAACATTTATGGTACAGACATGCAAAGTGTTATCCTCATTGCTTCTTTGTAATTAATAACACAATCAAAACTAGTATAATAGTTGTGCCTACTATTAAGCTTTCATGAGGTTTTTTGTTGTGTTGTTCAGTGACACTTTTTCTCACTGAAAAAGAACAATTAAAGCAATAATACAATAACTGTCAAATTAAAAGGTTGTTTAAAAACATTTCAGTGTGGGTGATTGAAAGAATGGCATAGTGAAGCTTAAATACTCTGCAAAATGATTTTTTAAATTTTTAGACATTTAAAGAAAAGATGTTACCTTAAATTTCTTGTTAGTTTTTTACTGTGATCATTTTGACTTCTGCATGCATCCATTTCATGGCACTTAAGAAGCAATCAAGATTTTGATCAGTGGTTTTTTGTCTCACTGTTATATTGTTGACAGTTTAACCTCTACTTTCAGATCTAAGACGGATGACGGCAGGCTTTGTGGGCATGGCCGTGTCCATCATTCTGTTTGGCTGGATCATCGGAGTGCTGGGATGCTGCCAGCAGCATGACCTCATGCAATATGTAGCTGGGCTACTCTTTCTCATGGGAGGTACTGTGAGAGCACATATGCCCATATCCACACACAAACATGAAAACAAAATCTAATTTTATTCAGTGTTGAGATCATCAGAGATCATCTATGGGTTAACATGAGATGGTTGATCAATATCCAGCAGTAACATGATTCCTGTTCCTGCAGTAAGATGCACGGCACATGTAGGAGTTTCATGATTCTTTTTCTTTTTGCTCACACAGGAACATGCTGCATCATCTCCTTGTGCACATGTGTGGCAGGAATCAACTTTGAGTTGTCCCGCTACCCTCGCTACATGTACGGCCTCCCTGAGGACATTAGCCATGGCTATGGCTGGTCCATGTTTTGTGCCTGGGGGGGCCTTGGTCTCACATTGCTGGCTGGCTTCCTCTGCACCTTGGCCCCCTCCCTGAGCACACCAGCTCGCACAACGACCCACAAGCCGAGGCAGGAGAATGGAACCGTGTGACAGAGGCGTCGGGAAGCGACTGATCCACCGAACGCACAAACCACACCCTTCTAACCTTGATGTTTGACTCTGAAACAGTTTTTGTCTGATCACCATATCACACCACCATCGACATCTCAATCCCCCCCATCAGTGTTCGGTGTGCCTCAGAAGGAGCAAAGTAATAACAAACTTCACACACCTAATCTCAAAAAAACCCTGAGGGACCTCCAGGAACACCAAGAGTGACACCCACAGTACCGTATGTCTGGGGCATGGCTCTCATAGCACAAACAAGACCTTTTTTTTTTTTTTTGGTTCAGATGTTTGACATGCTGACTTCATGGCGATCTAAAGGTGACTGTTTTCTCAAAAGAGAATTTGTCTTAAAATGGTGCTCTCTTAAATACATAAAGCCTCACACTCACCCACACAGCACACACACACACACACATACACACACACAGAGCACACACACGCACACATATACACAACATTACAGGCTTTTCCACACACGCTCAATTACTCTGAATGAATCATGGGAGAAATCCTACAAAAGGAACAAAAATCAAGCCAGAGCATCATGTCAGCATCCCTCTTTCAGTCCAGTGATGTGTGCTGTGTTAATGTTCGTAATGGAAAAAAAAAAATTCTGGCGTTGACTGCCCATTGCTTATCTTTAGTGTAGCACACTAACTGATATCAAACATGAGCCCGGGGAAAAATGTCTGCAACCTCTGCAGAGCACAAAACACGTCCAGCAGCGTGGTCAGTATGACAAAAAACACATAAATTTGCATTGAAAAGCAAATAATTTGAGGGTTCTTTAAAGATTCTATATGTACAAATGCATCTCTATGTAGATCCAGATCATCGTTTGTGTAATGTAGTTTTTCAGTAAGAATGTTTGTTTTCTGTTTGTTTAGAGGTAATGATGGCTTACAGTGGAGAGGATATAACTCACAGGAAAGTGCTGGGAGCCTGAATCCATTACTGGATACAGAAACACAGAGATATTTTGTGGTACCAAACTGACAGAGCTGATCCGGTTGTTTAGTGACAGCTGAGTGATAACCTGACAAAAGCAGAAACGAGAAACCAAATCGTGGAGGATGTGTTTGTTTACTTCATTGTTTACCCTCAGTATTGATTTTTGCAAAAAACAGAAACGTTAAGCAGTTTTAGGGAAAAAAAGCAACTTCAGTGATCCCACAAAAGCACAACTGCATTCCAAAACCTTACTTAGCACAATAATGTAGTATCATCTCTCATTCATGGAGGGCATCATGTCTTAACTTAAATTTGGCTCAGTAAAGACTAAAACAATGAAATCAGCAGCATTTTGAAGATAATTTATGTAAAACAGCTTTGTCCCATAAATGCAGGGGCTGTTCACTCTGATAAATTACATTACAAGACATGCACGTTTGCGCAGTGGCGTCTTGAAAAACAAAAAAAGCTAAACATAAAGATGAAGTAATAAATCTGTACAACATGTTTGAATTTAAAGTTTTTACGATTGACAATTACATTCCAAATCCATGTGTACTAAAGTTTAAAAAAAGTATGTTGTATAATATGTAGTATTCGATAGAAACATACTGATTATTCTGTTTTTCTCTCACTTTTGTTGATTAAAATACCTCCAAATGTGATGTTAAATAAAGCACAAACAGTAATCTAAAAAAAACTCATAACTGCAGCGATGTTCGTTAAAAGCTGTATTCCAAATACACAACATAAAATCATTACTTATTTTTTGCTGTGACGCGTTTACAAAATGAGGTATTCTTAAAACCCCAAGTACAGTACCAAAAAAGTTTGATTTTTAGGTGTGTTCATGGGCACTATTGTCCAAAAGTTATTAAAGATGGCATATTTTTTTTCTTTTAACCAACAACAGCTTCTTTTAAAAAAGAGTTCAAATTAAGTACTACATTCTTAAGAAAAATTTTTGATTGAAAATTGGAAGTGCCATTTCAAATTAACAGTTGTACTGATGTGTGATGCACACATTGAGTTTAGTACAAATCAGTGAAATACAACTGTTTCTGTGCTCTGACTTATATTTAACACTTCACAGTATGTATGGTCTGAGGTCATGTATAAAAATTTTGAAAGCAAAGTGAAGTGTAGCAGGTAGAACTTAAGTTTGTTTCATGGAAAAGAAGAAGAAACCACTTTTAGATGACAATAATACAGAAGCCAGTTTTCTTTTCCTCCTTTGTCATTAGAAGTACTTTATTTTGAAAGTTTCAAGCTCACTACAACTTCATGATAGGAGAATATTACAGCCATGTGTGATTTTATAAATGTTGATTGCTGAAGATGAGTCATGAGATATTCTATCAGCTATGTCAAAATAACTTTCTTAGAAAAAAAAAAGGTGTTATAATGTGTATTGACAACACTGTGCGTGATGTTCAGTCCTTTCACCGTCACCATTGACGTCCTCATGAGGCTACCACTTATCAGAAGTCGAGGAAATTAACTGAGGCATGATTGAAAACTGTATCTTCAGTGTCTTGTTGAATCTTTGCACTTTGCTGGGTCTCATAAAAGTCTGTAAACATGAAGCCTGAGCAGGTGGACTTATACATAATATGTTTGTAAGGCTGCATATGGGAGCAAAAGATGATCAGAGCATGCAGGAAGCACACTGTTGTGTGTTTAGGGTCAGTCAGTTCTGGCTCTTATTGTGAAAACATTTATGCCAGACATGATGACATAGAAAAAATATTAAACATTTGGTAACACTCTATTTAAAGTAAACATAGTCACCATTAACTAACTGCTCATAACTAGTTGCTGTATCGTGCACATATTATTAGCATATTGGCTCCTTTTAAGTCTTTATAATGCAGTTATTAATGCCTAATTCTGTGAATATGGGTAATAAGTGGTTGAGGTGAGGGGTTAGGTTATTCAGAACATTAACACCCTCTTTCCAACTGCCAGTAAGCAATAATTGGGAGGTTACAAGGAGATAACTCGTAATTATTGACCTAGTATTTATAGAATATGGTGATGATGGTTAAGACATTAATAAGTGCTTTATAATGACTAATTAAGTACATATGCTACAAACATGCATGCTAATAAACAACTAGTTAATGGTGAGTATATGTACCCTACTCTGAGTGTTTTCCAACATTTACATGTCAGTAAGCTGACAGTTTAGTCAGTGTATTCTCAGATGTCCTGCAACTCACAGAATGCTGTTTGGTGTTTTGGTTATAAGATCACTCCCAAACTGATGCTGAGCCAGTAATGTATGTATTGCTGTAAGCGGTAAACCATAATGGATGAAATTACATGGTACTGTCATCGTGCATTATGATAGGGACTGCAGCACAGTTGAACACAAGTCTGGCAAGTTTTATGTGTATCATAAGTGGTAAAAAAAAAAAAAAAAGACTTTTCAAGTGCTGATGTGCCACTACTGCACATGTGCAGGACTTAATCAAAAAAGTATTACAAGTAAAAATTTTGAAGCACAAATTTATGTTGACAAATCTAAAAGAGTAAATTCCAAGAATACCAACACATAATGCTGTCTGTATCTTAAAACTGAGATTTTGTCATTAATTGGATTGAGTTTTAATACGGAACAACAGTAGCACACAGTAGCAAGATTTGTGCAACTTTAAAAAAATGTATTACGAACGAATGAGGTCAGCACAGTGTAACACTGTTTTGAAAATGTTGTAAAAAAAACCCTTTTAAGTGGCAACTTCCTGTGTTTCATGAGGAGCTTCAACATGTACTCTGTGCAATGAGAGATGCCCGTGAAAATGCCACTGTTTCGAGTGGCACTTGTTTCAGTAGCACAGCTGTTATTTTCTACAAGTCATTTATACTGGTTCAATCCACTGCAGATGTTATGTGGGGACTAAAGACATTACAGTCTTGCATGATCTCATTACAGTTAGTTTCTTTCAATATATTAAAACTTGTGTCCATTTTTAATTAATTTATTTTACTGAAATAAAATATGTAATTACTAATGTGTTGTGACTTTCAGTGTTTGTATTTATGCCTGAATTCTGCAATTTTGCCTTTGAAGTTTCACACTTGACTGAGAATCTCCCTAATTAATGTTTTGAAAGTACTTAAAAAGTGTAATATGAGAAGTGATGAACTGGGTCATGGCCTCAGGTAAAAAGAAAAGAGTTATACAGCTCTTGTCACATGCTCGACCAGTTCAACTCTGTGAGCGTTTATGCAACAAGCTTCAAGTTAATAACTTTTGTGGTATTTCCTTTTTGATGGTTAGCCACATGTCCCCCTCCTTGAGACAGAGGGAGTGGATGACTCAGTCCCGACTTGCAATTTTTTAAAATACATCAAACAGAAATGCAAGTTTTAATTTTAAACTTTCTGCATAATCACTGAGATTTGAACTGCACATGCATGTAACAAGAGATGTCCTTGTACTGCAGGACACACACTTATGAATTATCCCTCACAAGTGTATCTCCAAATCAGACAACAATGTGGTTTGTACTATTGTGTCTGTAAGACACATTGTTAATGGAGTCAACACTGACGAAAAAGTTCCAGACCAACTGAATGATTAATGTCGTCTGGCTTGAGACTTGATCATACCAGCAGTGTTGACAGGATCTTCCTCCAAACAAGCATGGAGGCAAGGCCTGGCCTTTGTCACTGAGGACATGGTGCCATCTAGAGGGAGGACTTGATGTTTTGTGTCTCTGCCTTTCTTAAAAGCTGAGGGAATAGAATCTCTGCCATTGGCGAATGATGAAAAATTTAAGGTTAAACAAGAATTATACAAGTGAAGGGGATTTTTGCATTTACTATTTAATACAGAATGTTAAATAAATGATCAGATAAGATAGGTATTAAAACATAACGTTATACTTATGCCAAACAAGATTTTCTCTTTTCTAACTACAAAACAGCATTCAAATATAATTTTGAAACAAGTTCATTCTTTACAAAAAAGTTTTTTTTACAGTAAAAAAAGAAAAGAAAACCTAAAACACTTCATTATTCAAAGATCATGAAAATTACTACTCACTGCTGCTAGAACTCAGGTATTCAAAATAAAAATGCTCAAACATACAAATTAAACTACAGTACCAAGAAAAATCAACACATAATTGTATGTTTACTAACTTAAACTACAACAGGAAAATTGCATAACTTAATTTCATTGACACTGCTGCTTACATTACTACATAAAACCTTCCCTGAAAAGATATTTTATTATGATGATGCATATATTAAAAGTATTATACACAATTCATGACAGCGAATTAACATTTTTTTAATTATCAATTAATCTGTTGATTATTTTATCTAGACAACTTTCTGAAAGTATGTATTACAAAAAAAGCAACTATTGCATTACTGACAAAGTTGGAACCAGTAGTTTTCTTAAGGTCATGTGACTGAGACGGTGTTGATTTATTACTGCCAATTATTTTTTTGTTAACTGATCTATTGTAACTGTGCACACATATAGCTTCATTGCCAAGTTGTTACAGTAGTTTCAATGATTTATACAGATAAGAGCCAACAAAAAAAAGACTTTCAGACAGACTTGTATTTAATTTCAAACGTGAGGCACAAAGGATTTGCGCTATATGTTCAGTCATTAACCTTCAACTCTTTTGTCTGATTCAGTGAAATGTTCACAAAAGTGAGCAGTGTGAACAGCTACTTCTTGCCTCGATAATGGGCACCAACCACCATGTAGCTGTCAGGTGAGATGCTCAAAATGGGGGGCTTCGTTTTGTCCCTGCAGACCCTGACCTCAGATCTGCTGACCGGTCCTCCTCTGCAGGGGTCGTGTTTCTGCAGGTAACTTAAAAAGGTCTCCCAGCCTCCACCCACGCGTACCATCACATGACGCTCATTCAGCATCTGCAAAGGTGACACCAGACAGTACAGTCAAGAAGGGAATGCTGGGAAATATAGAGTGCATATATTTGACAAATGATATACTGCCAGGATGTTTATGAATTCTCAATATGTGAAAAGCAGTCACTACCCCTCCATACACACACACACACACAAGCACACACACACACCAATCTAATATTTACAAGCTTCTCATGCATGTGTATCTCCAGCTATGAAAGGCAAATGATCTCTCGGAAAGCTTTGTCAAAATCTCATTAAACCAAATGAAACAACACCTCGTGGAACCAGCTGAGCACACACACAGAACGAATCCACACATGAACACCCATACACACACACACACACACACACACACTTGCAGTGACGCACAAAGACACACCCACACAGATCTGCAACACAAACCAACTAATAAACATTATTCTAAATGAAATGATGACTGTACAGCTAGTTCATCTGCTAGCAGTAGTTGAAGAGAGGTCAGTTGTATCTGAATCTGAATCAACACATCCTTCACACACAGCCATCCTTCCAGCTGAAAAACCAACTGCTGCCATGGCAACCACAGCACAATATAAAGCCTAGGAAAAAAAAATGAAAGGAGAAATTGAGATGAGTTCAGCGCAGACCCTCAACTCCCAGCAGACATTAACATTCCCAGGAGGCCTTGCAAAGCCATTCGTTGTCCTGTCAGCACTGGTCCACCCCCTCTTGCCTTATCGCCAATAAATCCTTCATTACAGAGCCATTAAGAATGTGTTAATACAATCAGATCCACTCTTTTTTTGTTGGGAGATGTGTGTGTGTCACGTGTACGGGATGAAAAATCAATGGTACAAGCAGAGACGCACGCACGCAGGCGGGCGAACGGAGGAAAGCCCAGACGAGGTCCGTCTCAGCTGTCATCCTGCAGATTAAAATGTTGAGGTTGACAGGGGTCAAGTCTGACATCCTGAATAAACCACTTTCCTGTCAGACGTGAAGGGAATGTGATTCTGACTGAGGTTCATTTTTCTAAATTTCAGTCAATATCTAAGGTTTTTTTTTTTTTAAAGAAGTAAAATATTAAAGAATCCAGAATTAATTACTAGTTCAGATAAATATTGTTTGTTTGTATAAAATAAATTTTTTTCTCAATAAAGTTACTCTATTCTCTTAAATCAGCTTACTAATTTGGACCTTTTAGAACTGTTATTTTACGCATTTGTTTCTGGTCATCCAGTTTTACCTGTATGTTGTGTCCTATATACAGTTTTTTTTTCCTATATACATTTTTTTTTCTCGTGAATGTTTCTTGTTCTCAGGTCTCTTTAAGTTATTTGAATAAAGTTAAAATCACAGCTGGCATTTGATTTTTGATTATTCTTTTGTTTTATACATCAGAATAGGGACATATATTTCTCACCAAAACTGATCCTTTAATAGAAACATTCTGCACTTTACTGTAATCATTGGCACAAGCCCTTTTTGTCAGGCAGACTCCTTTATATCTGTCTCTACAACCACCCCCTTCCCCCCTTTAGGTTTCTGTACAAAGTGTGCTACGTCTGCAGCCCATAAACTACCGTCTGGATTCCCTTGTGTCCTCCTTGGCAGCTCCATTGATTCTCTCTTTCCTTTCCTGCTGAAAGATGCATGAGAGTACTCAGAGAAGAGGAGTCATTTTACACCTCGCCAGTAGGAGGCAGGCTTTAGCCACATCCACTGCTTTTGATGCTGTGTCTGGTTATAGTCAGTCCCTGTTAAATTTACAGTAAAGAGACAAGCTAAGCTGCATTAAAGTATATGAGATGAGGCAGGGACATGTGTGTTTAACATCTCTGTTCAGATCTATGTTCAAAAGGAGGACTTGAGCTCAATGAGACCACCAGATTAAATAAAAGTTGTCTACCATGTTTACTGTATGTGTTGTCTACAATATTTCTGAGAACCCCTGGGACAGCATATTGATAAATCAGACAATCCATCAAATTGACAGTGATAAATTATCTTTATAAATAAGTTTGGCTCAACATATTTCATGTTATGAGCTAAAAAAAAAAAATCAAAAAGGGATTATAGTTGCCACTTTAATTCAGACTGAAATATCTCATCAACTATTGGAATAACTGCAATTAAATGCTAAACAGATGTTAATGATCCCCAGACAATAACCCTAACCCAATTTCTTTGGTCATGCGCTGGGTTTATATTCAGTGTCACTATGTTTTTTGATGACACGTCTCAACAAATATTGCAAAATTGCCAAAAAAAAAATGGTGCAGACATTCATAGTTCCCAGATGATGTATGTTTAGTCCAAATCAAGATCTTAAACCTAACCAAGCAGTTCTGATGGCTAAAACTACCATATTCTTGTGTTTTTGTGATAACTGCCAGACATACAGGCCCCCTGTCCACTGCAACATATTCTGGACTGTTGGAGTTTTTGAAATAGGATTGTCTGAAGAATGGACAACATCGTTTAGGTTCCTTCACGATGATTTTAACAACTCAGATAAATATATCCTTCAGTCTCAAGTACTCTTTGTGTTAGCATAACTAAGCATGCTTACACCAAACTAAGATTGTGAACTTGGTAAACATTACCTGCCTAGCATCAATATGTTTCCATTATTACTGTGGCACAAAGCACCAATCAAAGCTTAAAGCATCACTGTACTTAAGTCTTACAGAGCCACTAGCGTGGCTGCAGACTGTTAGCTTAGTTATTAGCATCATAGATGCTGTGCTCTGATGATTAAAAACATTAGGTTTCTCTGCTGAGAACTTCATTATAAACCTAGGGCATTTAAAAAATAGTCATAATTTTGCTCATGTTCAAATGTAGTATTAAAAATACAAGATGTCTCCATTTTACTTTGACTTTTATTTCTTATGTAGATGGCATGATAACAATGTGGCATGATATTGTGAGATGTTTGAATGTCTTTTTTCTTTCCATTGACACAGTCAGACAGTGTCCCTGCTACAAAGCTAAAGGAGAGCCTAATTGGGCGCAGAGAAGAAAGAAAAGCCTTCCTCTTTTCTAACACCAAAGAATGGCGGAGCACTCCAGGGCCAGCGTGATTGAATAGCCTCCAGAGGGAATAGAGACGGTGGGGAGAGGCGGGGTAGAAAGTTTACATGTGAGGAGGGGCGGTCATGCTCAGCCGCTCATTAACAAGCTGTCTGATTAAACCCCTCACTAATGACTGTGTCTCGGTAATCAATAGTATCTGCTCTTTAAAAAGGTCTGTACACATTGAATGGCACGCTCTCCTAGGAGCTGCACAGGGGTTATCGTGGTATATGGTAATTGAGGATTATGGTGTGTTTCCCTGTACACATGTAGGCAGCTGTGAGCTGCAAGGAAATGGATGCAGTCAGGGTCGATGGGCTGCGACGCTGTATTCACATGGCTGAGATGTGTTTGCTTGTCAGGAGAAAGAGAAGGCAGCAGTGCAAGAAGCATCTACAAACTACTTGTAGTAATTATCGCTTGGCACAGAGTTGTGGTGAAGTATCTTATCTGCAGGGCTGCTTAGAGGAGGTGTAGAACAACAAAAGCTTGAAATATTGAAATCTAAATTAGATAATAACTGATTTTTCTCCCCTCTATAAATTTCCTAAAACCTAACCTGACCATAAACTAATAACATGTTTTAGTTGTCACATCTTTATTGCTTTTTTTTGAAGTGCCGTTCAAACAGATGCTTATGGGTTTTTTGACAGGTGTGCTGTGGAGAAAACAGGTGTTCTGTGAGCATTATTTTCCAAATGGGCAGTGAAACTATGCTGTCTGTCGACCAGTCAAAATGAAGCTGTAGATCTTTTGTGAGCAAACTGATGTGACAATATTGATTTTCAGTTTGGAGAGTGTAAGGTCAATACACTAAATAATCCATTAAATTAGTTTCAGCAGTGACCAATTAGCAATTACCTTTAATATGACTCTGAATGTCTCTGTTTAATGTCCAAATGAAGTGGGATTTCTGACTGTTGAACATAGAAAAGCGGCATCTACTGTAAAATGCATACAATAAAGAGCTGTCACAAATACCACTTTACTCAAAATGAATAAACCACAGCCAACAGCCTTGAAACTATGGTATTTTTAAGAAACAAACAAGATTTATGGTGGCAAAAACTTGCAAACACATCAAAGTACCATGCTCCTGCTAACTATTCAATTCAATTCAATTCAATTTTATTTATATAGCGTCAATTCACAACAAGGTTGTCTCACTAGCTAACTAATGAATCTTAGCTCTGTTCCACTAAACATTTAAGATTAATTGGTGGCTGAATGACATGATATTGGCTGAAAAAGACTGGTTAACACCTGTCATTTTTATTTTTTTTACAAGAAGAAAACAAGAATAGATTTTCATGTAAGAATAGAAAGAATTTGTTTTTTTATGTGCATGTTATTGTTGGCATATATGTTTCAGAAGTAACACATTATGACCAGAGATCTGGAGATCTAAATAGCTATTTTTAAAATTAACAGCATTTACGTCTTTATGGATTTATGCAAAGCACATGACTAAGCTAACACAGTGAGTGTGCACTGTGCATAACCACGAGGCTCTTATGGATGGATGGTTATATACAGACAGTGAAATAAAACACGCTCCATGTATTCAAAGCCTTGCCCACATATATGGACTTGGATACCTGAGTGGGCTGCTATTTGAACCACACGCCACGGTCATATCTCCACAAATGCATCCTGAAAGAGACGTGTTTGTTTTTCCTTCAGGTTTGAACTCTTTGCTGAAGGTCTATGCACTGAATAAAATCATTGTCAGCCCAGTCTTATCCTGACCATTGGTTGCCAAGCAACCCTGCCTCCCAGAAGGCCATTCCTCAAGCTTTTGTACAGATGCACATGGGTGGTGCACGACTCCGGGAGGCTGAAAAGCACCTACGTCTCCATCCCGAATGATTGCAAATCAGTTGTTCTGACAGGCTGCACTTGTTGCTGACTCAGACGTGGATTAGCAACATGAAGGCCTTTTGCACTTTACATTTTCACATATGTTGTAGCGCCTATGACACATCATCATTGGTTTACAAGATAAATATCAAATAAGACTTCTAACCAACAGATTTCATATATATATTATATATTTTGGGGCTAATTTATTTTACTACCTTAATACCATTTAAAACAACATTATTTTGAAACTTGTGAAGGAGGCGTGAAACAAGTTTGTCCTCTAACACTGTGGTTCCAAAATATTTTAATGTCAAGAAACCCCAAAATGACACAAGTTAAGACTGAAATAGTCATACATTATGTTCCTTGTCAGACATACATGCTTGTTACAGAAATTCACACTATCATTAGTGAAATTAGATTACAATAAGAATAATCACTCACATTGTTGCTTGGGGCACTTTAAAACTCCTTTTTTGACTCCTAAAGGTTTTCTGACTCCACTTTGACAACTGCTGTTTTTAAACCATACATTTATACATAACTTTATTTTCTCTTTTAGGGTTTTTATTTAAACTGTTGCTGCCTGAGCTATGTTCAGTGGCAGGATAAATTTACTATTTACGTATATTTGAGTGTTATATAACGTGTTGCCTTTCATTCATAGAGAGGCGGTAAGAGTGAACGTAAACACACAAAGAATCGGACCTAAACACTCAGGGTAATAAAAAGTTTATGGAATCAGCATTCAGTATCTAGTTTTCTCAATTACCTTGATAAAACATATAGCCTAGATAGTAAATAATGGTGTACAAAATAATTTCTTGGAGACAGGTTTGGGATGAACTTACTCACCCGTATGTACAGAACTTTATCCCCGACTCTGTAGCAGCCTTTAGGTTGCTTCTCAACAAGGAATCGAGTGGGACAACTGCAGGGGGGGTTTTCAATGATGTTTTTCACCTGAAACAAGTTACAGACAAAAAAAAACACCTTCAACATGTGCAATGACAAACAACATTAACTAGGCTGAAAATAAAATACATACTATATCATCCAAAATGTTGTTGGTGCCTGCACTCCTCCGGCTTGTGGATTTGTGAGAAGAACGAGGAGTCAGGCCTGCAGGTGGGGAGGTGATGAAAGGTGAAGTTGTGGGAGTTTGTTTGTTTATTGTGGTGGAGGAGACTTTCACTGTGGATGCCAGGTTTTGGTCTGGTGAGGGGGTTGACAGCGGAGTTGAAGCAGATGTGTTAGTGGTGCAGGATGGGGAGAACAAAGGTGTTTGTGTTGAGGCTGTAGTTGTACAAGGGTTAGAGGCTGACAGGGAGGACTGAGGAGGGGATAAACATGTAGGCGCTGGGTTTTTTGTGGCTGATGGAAGATCAGAGGCGCAGGAGGCGGCGAGGGTTTCAGACAGACAGGTTGTGCTTGGAGTGAGGGGTGCGGGTGGAGGAGACGGAGGAGAGGGGGCTGAGGGCAGGGGTGATTGTGCTGGTGAATACAGTGATGTGGAAGGAAAAAAGGAGAGGGGTAGACAGGATGATGGAGATAAGCACCCCGCCTCCTCCCTTTCTATCTCTCTCTCCAACTTCACCAATCCTGGAGGCTCCACTCCATACCTGAAAGAAACATTAAAAAAATATATCAGCATTTGTTAGAATAACTCTAGCACCAAAACACACAGGAAAAAATGAGATTTACAACTTGAAACAGTGAACCACATCCCTCTACCAGGGGACACGTGCATAGATTTTAAAGATTATATCCATACAATGAGTGACTGAACAACACATGTTGCAATAAGAGTAAATGAAAAGCCCATTACAGTTGACAAAGTAACATTAGGCTAATCAAGCTAAAATAGGCGCCTTAAATTAATGGGTGAATTCAAATTATTAACTAAAGCTAGCGAATAAATGGTTGCAACATTTGGTCTAAAATAATGGCTAAAGATTTAAAATTTTGATGCTTTTAGATTGTTATTTAAAGGAAATTGGCAAATGATAATGAGGCTGTGTGGAGGCCAAAAAAAGGGATGCAGTCACTGGAGTGGAAAACTGTGGCTTTACTCACCTGCTTGTTTTTAAATTCATATGTTTAATTTTTGGCCATTTCAGTGGCACATTTTAAATAATTTGTCATTGACAGCTTATTAAGAACACCTTCTTTGTCATCATAATTGAATGATGAAAAAATCTCAAACCACAGAAATATAGCCCAGCAATATGAACTTTTCTTTTTCAGGATAAGTACCATGAATGTGAAAGTAATTTTTGGTGCTTGCTACCTGGCTGCAATTCGTCCCAGCTCCATCAGGCACAAACACACCTCCCGGGGCTGCTTGTGGAGGACTTCATCACAGCACATGCATGGATTACAGACACGGAGGGTGGAGGGATAGAAATATATTTTTAAAAAGTCATTCATGTGAAAGGAAAGATGCTTCTGGAGATAAGCTTCTTGCTTTGTCAAAAGAAACCAGGAGCTGCAGTCTGATAGAGAGGTCACATTTCAGGAGGCCCTCTGTCTCTTTTGTGCAGCTCAATCTTTGAAGCTGAGCAGGAATTCCTGTGGGCTCTGGATGTGCAGCTGAGGGCATAAGGGCATTAATGCTTGCTCAACAAGTCATCCTTACCTCCAGTCCACTATATATACATTTAAAAAGGGGGGATTACTCAGTTTGGTCTAAAAAAAAGTCCCAGCAAAACACAGGTTGAGCATGCAAAAAAGTACGCAGGCCTACAACTACATATATGGACAAAAATAAATGAAATAAGAAGAAAACAGAGAGAAATGTCACTGTCAATATTGGTATTTGATTGTCATTCACCTGTATTTGAGATCCACCATTACATCAAGGCTGCAGCAAGAAAAGGAGACGAGAAAACAGATAAAGGATATTCATTTGTGCCTTCATGTCACTAAGGCAGTAAACTGAAACCTGTCAATGTACAGTAAGTTAACTCTCCTCGTCACTCAATTAGTCAAGTGAAGTAGGTCAGTCTGCCTGCAGGGGGGGGGCTTATTGTTGGTGGGGATTAACCTGCACAGTATCATTCTCACGCATCTACAGCCTTGCATTGACATGCCCAAGTAAGATGTGCATAGAGGAGTGTATGTTTAATGATACCAAACCCTGTTAGCATGTTGCCTGCAAGTTGTCTTCACCTCGGGCACACAGAGCATCACTTTCACAGAAGGTGTAAGTGAGAAATGATACAGGGAGTCTCAAACACATACTTATCCTGCATACTTCAGCATTATTGTCATGACTCATCTTGAAGTCTTAATGTTCCTCTCTGGGTGGTTTACTTCAATGAGCTTGTAAGCGCTGAATCGTGCAACAAATTTAGCCTCCAGTCAAAAGAAGTTCAATTTTGTAAACACTACCTTTAAAATTTTAGATAAGAGAAACATTTTCCATAAATTGTTCCCTTTTTCTGGAGTGGATCATTCTGCCACCTGGTTCACTAATAGACACAAGTTTTATTAACAATACTTATCTAGATAGCCTAAAGAAAGTTGTTGTGACTTGTTTTATTATATCTGCCTCAATACAGCAAAAGAAAAAGGTTTTAGGTTAATTACTGACACACTACATGTGCTGCATTATATGATTCACTTTAGGCATTTATTGGTTAGAGAACAAGAAGAAAAAGTCAGAGCCCTTTAATTTCATGATGGTGGACACAATCTCCAGTCTTAACTCACCCAAATCCTCTGATTCAAAAAGGTAAGCCTCATCAATGCCGATCTTTCGACACCAGTACAGGAAGTTGGCGGTGTTGTCCCGGGCAAAAAATGACCCAGATGTTGCATCAGCTCGCCAGTAGATAACTCGTCTCATAAAAGGCTGTAATTATTTTCACATACAAAGAGAAACAAATGAAAAAAAATATATATATGTGTACAAATACACACACGCACGCACACACAGGTTGTGATTGTTCAATGCAATATGACAAAAATGGATCAATACTGGTACGTGTCAATCAATATTTCCTAGTTCCACAATGGCAAACAATACACGGGTGATTCTTAATATTGTAGATGAGGAGACCGAGGAGGCTTACTCTTGTTTGCTGCTTGGACCAAATGTTTTGTGTGGCGAGAAACAAATCAGGAACACATTCTTTTCACAAGGAGATTCTGTGCAAGGCAACGCTAAGTGATGGAAAACATGAACAGACATGGCTGACCGATGAATGCAACACTGAGGGCTTTGCCTGTGACATCCACAGACTTAAACAACGGTGGTATTAATTATATAATACTGTGCCAAAATAAAATAAAACTCTTCTAAAATCAGTGTGTTGGGTAAAATGAGTTTGCATTCAGTACTTCACAAGTTTTGTTGTTTTATTTTTATTTTTTGTGATTGTAGGAGTCCTCTCCTCTGTGAGCATGTCTGTGTGAGTGAATGTGTGCATGCCTTTGTGCTGTTGCAGCACCTTGCCATTGTTGGTGTGGATCATCTTCTCCTGCAGCAGCTGTGCCAGCTGACAGAGGAGAGCGCCGTTATCCAGCCTCTCCATCAGACTGTCTGCTGTGAGCTCCACGTCTGAGGATCCACACACAAACATTACATTATGTGCAGTCATTCAGGGTTATATCATACATTCATTTGATGCTCAAGGCTTACCATTTTGCTTTTTGCAAATGTTCACAGATAAAAAAAACCCTGATCTTTTCAAAGCAGTAGCTTAAAACATTATTTACATAGAGGAAAAGATCTAACAACTTAAGCATGATAATCTACAGATCAGAATAATGCTGATAAGAAATGTAAAGGAATAATGTGATTAAAATGTAAATGAACTGTCAATTATTGCTGGCAGATGTCCTCTAGAAATACTGAGTAAAAGTGAAAAAAAGGAAGAGATTCCAAAAATATTTTGAAAGTGAATCAAAAAATTGTAAGCCCTCCTTTTGCCATATTAACTTTCTCGTAACAGTAAAAACATTGGCTGCTGAACTGTAGCATTTCTGTAGAAACGTGCAACTTCAAAATACATGATACATTCCACATGAATATTGTTTAAAATTCTCTCTGATAAGTTTTCAAAAAACAAACAAGAGTTCTCTATAACAACGAAGTGGCAAATCAAGCAGGAAACAGCTTAATGTATTAGTCTTCATACATCTAATATAATTCTTTGGTTCTCAAGCATTTTTGACATTTTTACCCTTTTTCTATTGGCATTAGTCAGAAAGCCATTCAGTCAGAGTTTTGTCACTTTCCAGACAGCTTCCAACAGGTCCTGGCATGTGCAGACTTCTTATGTTTTCCCTCATAATGCGGTGAAGTGAAAGAAACATCCCTTTCTCTAAAGTCCCCGCCACAGTCCCCCTCACTGAGGGATATTTGAGATAATGACTGGGTTAAAGTGCCTCTGTGTGTAATGTGACTGCAGCCTCTTCCCCCATTTTTTAAAATAAAAGCCCCAGTTTCAAACTCATGCAGTCAGGCATCATTTGTCAGTTGACAACTGATGACCTCAATGGATATTTCTGTCGAACATAAATATCTATTGAATATAGTTTTGAATTTGCATCCTCTCTTTCAATGTAGCTGCACAAATTGCACAAGTTGCACAAAACTTGTGCAATTGCACAAAAAGATAAGTGACTATTTTTTAAAAAGAAATGGCATATTTCCAGTGTTCTGTTTCACAGGCTTTTGAAGTTCATATGAGGAAAACTGTCTTACTCATGAGGGTGTTGAGCCAGAAGGCCAGGTCTTCTTTCATGGGCAGCAGGCTGGCGCCATGGCGGTAAGGCAGCCACTGGTTGTACTCCTGAGGACTGGAGAGGCCTGGCCCAGAGTGTCTGTACTTCTGGCCAAGAAGACAACTCATCCCCAACCCGGTCAGATGCCTCGGGCTCAGAGGACTGTCAAGACTGGTGTTCATCGCTTCCACTTCACTGTCCATGCTTCAGCCCCAACCCGTCTTTGACAGACTCTGGTGGACCAAACAAATAGATGTTTTATGCTCTTGTGGTTGTCTCACATGTGACTCAATGCACTGTCTGAAAACACCTCAGATAAAATGTAAATCTCATCTTTGTGTCATTACTTAAAGCTTGTTTTTGAGTGTAGTATGTGCTTGTTGTTGCCCCTTATGGCCATCAAAGGACAACATACCTACAAAGGCCCTTTTCATCAAACTATCAAGTGCCAGTGTGCCTTTTAGCCTTCTAGAGGCAGAAATGAGTCCATTACAGGATCGAGCCACCAAAGTAAGTCAAAAAAAGACATGTCACTGTAAAGCTTGTACAGACAAGTCACATGTCTCAAAGCTGGGATTTATGTTTTACAAGAAGTGTTTTTAAATGCTCTGTCTTAGTTTTACGAGTGAAATGGGTGAAGAATGAAGACTAACTGGTTGGTTAGGCAAATGTACATCTGGTTAACTGCCCCACCTCTGTAAAATAGCAGCACACAGCTGCGTCCCTTTTCTGAACCATTCAGGAATCCATGGCAGTGGATGAGATAATCCTAGACAGAGAAACATTAAGGTGCCCCAAACTTCCGACAGTGAAAGTGTTGCTTGCATTTGTGTTGCACTACTGAGTGAACTCATTTTTGTCTTGGACTGTAAGTGTTATTGCTTATTTTCCTTACTGTACAGTTAAACTACAGTCATTACTGAAACAGTATGCAAGTTAATCTTTCACCATGCCTTTGAAAAATATGACAATTAGACATTGCATTTAGAAGTAAAAGTAAAAAAAAACACACTAGTGTTGCTAAGGTGTAAAGCATTGTAAGAGAAAAGCACACCTCCCTTTTCATACAAGATAGAAGACTGTAGCAGTCTGGACCAAATCTGTGCAAAATTCCTTCTTTCTGTTTTGATCATTTGCACTCTTGAGCTCTGATTAAGGGTTATCATAAAGAGAATTTTTCATGAGTAGAAATTAGTAGAAATTAACTTTGCCTGACAGCCGAAGTTTCATATTATTTGGAAAAGGTCTGAACATGTAAGTATTGTTTCAAGGCAGGCTTAAAAAAAGTGCAGCTATCCTTTAAGAATCAATAAATTATTACAGGATTATGCCTTTTTTTGCGAGAGTGCAAACACAGAGCTGTCTGCAGATGAAAAAAACACAAAAACAACAATACATTTTAAAACTGCTTTTACACACTGGCCTCACGCATGCATAGACCTTACACTCACAACCAAACAATACACACAGCCATTAATCAAAGGGATTAAACTGACTGACTGCAGGTTTAATAAGATGTACAGCTACAGCCTCGAGCCAGTCTCCTGGTGCCGCTACATGGCTCATTTGTCCTGTTCCCAGAGCAGCTTCCATCATAAAGCTCAGCCCCATGCAGAGGCATGCTCTGACTGCCAGTAATATTGCTGCTAATCAGCTGGAATTAAGACAACAACACATGCAGTGGGTCACTGGGTCTGTTGGGTAATATACAGTAGAGACAGGAGCTTAGTTTGTGTTAGAAGAATGACTTTAAAGTTCAACTGTAAAGTAATTAAAAAACAGACAAAACAGCCCTGCAGGCAGCAATGGTGGGGGTGTGTTGTTATTTAAGGTACTTGTGTGAAATGATACAATCTAGATAGTCTATCTTCGGTGACACATAATACTTCTCAGATGCCAAAGATGAAAACAGGTTCATAATACCACAAGACTGGATTTTACAACTCTGGAAAGCTATCAATTACTTTTTTGTGCAAAAACAGAAAGGCAGAAATCATGCTTCAAGTAATTCGACAAGAATAAATGCCTGCACAATGTGAATAGCTAACACGGCACCCTGCTGGATGACATTTTGTTGTTTTGTCGGATGACAAACCATTGCTGGGTCTGCAGGTGGTAAGACTGCAGTTTAGCATGCAG